>JARHVA010008043.1:327500-415000 GCA_037957365.1 Torreya grandis | reverse complement strand
CTTTTGAAGTATGTTTTATTGTATCATAATGATGAGAGTTATCAGATTAGTAAGTTCATTATGGGAATTAAAACCCAAAATTGGGTGTGAAGTAGATGTGCAGAGATCATCCACCATGGATTAGGTTTTTGAGAAAGTGATCAAGCAAGAGCAAAAATTGAAATCCCTTATCGAAGTTAAGGATAAATTAAAAAATAAGTTTAGATGTCCTATTATAACCTTAAATAAAAAGAACTAGAAACATAATGAAAACTTCAAGAATAAATTCAAGAATTAAAATATAAATTTAAACAATGCTTCATACGAAAAAAAGCAAGGGGAGGTTTCAAGAAATGATTTTAAGGAGGTAACCAATCTAAGATGAAGGGACCACCTAGTGGGTATTTCAACTATGGAGGAGATCATTATGAGATGGAATACCCATAAATAAAAATATATTTTAGGAGTAAAAACTCCTATACATCATAGTAGGGATCCATCCTGTAAAAAATTCATGTAGTTGTTGAGAATCATAAAGTTAAATTTTAGCCTTCTATTAATCTTGCAAGTAATTTTTTTGGTTAACCTATTTCAATTTTAATATAACTAGGAGCTACTAAGAGTTTTAATTCCCTTAGAATGTTGAAAAAATAATCTAATATAGCTAGAATTATGACAAATTCTTGGTTAGTTAAATATGGGAACGTATCCAAAGTTAAGGTTGGTAGATTCTTAATAGAATTGGAAATCATTTTGTTAGAATTCACTACAATAGTATAACTTTATGCAACACCCATAGGATCATACGATGTGATCTTAGGAGTGAATTTTATTGTTAGGCATAAATCTAAGGTTAGTTCTTACCTTAATAAGGAAGAATTTTTAGATGATTTAGGCAATCAACCCCAAATTTAGGTAGTGAAAATAGAGTTGAAGCTTGAGTAAATCTCATTTGTGTATTTTATAAAGGCCAAGTAGAAAGTATTAAAAGCATTCATTTTTAATATTAATGGAATGGAATAATTCTAGGATCCTCCAATAAAAGATTATCCATTTATTTAATAGTTTAGGGATGTTTTTCTTGAAGAGTTTCTAGGTTTACCACCTATTGGCCAAAATTTTCTACCTTGAATGAGTATCATTCTAAACATTGATTTAATAGATCTTAACTTTGTTGATAGAAATTATTAATGCCTTGTATTAGTCATTAGTCATCTAATATTGTAGGAAGTGTGTCTTCCTTGGTAGCTTATAAGGTCATTTAAGATGATCTAGTGAGTAGTAAGGTTAAGTCACTTTATCCTATCATGTATTGGTCATTCATTGTGGTGTTATTTATGTGTCTTACATTATTTAAATTAAGTTTGAGAAATTCAATGTTAAGTGTGAAATCAATTTAATAAGGAATCATGCTCAAAGAGGCAAGGTGGTGACCCTTCTAAGAATAACCATGATCTAAAGCTGAACATATTACCCAAGAATCAAAACTAGTAAGTTGATCACATTGTTTTTCATGTAATTAAAAGATATTAAGGTAGTTTTGATAAGATTAAGGTATTTCACTTACTTTAGTTTCATTGTATACCTTAATGTTGAGATGACACTTTCTAGGAAAATCAAATATGAAGGTTTTTTCCTTAGATAGGAGTATGTTTTATTTCATATAACGCCTATGTTATGACATCATGTTTGTAATTGTCTGTATGCATCCCCCAAATGTCTTAAATAACTACTTTTCAATGTTGGACTTCTTTATAACTAATCATTTATCATTTTTTAATAGAAAAATGAAGAGTTATTGAGAGATTTGTAGGTAAAGAAAGGTGTGAAATATTTTGTCACACTTTTCCACATTTGTACATGTTAGGAGAAGCTAAATAGTCACTTGGTTCACCATCTCTAGTAGTTCCAAAGGGTATAATAGGCAAAATATTGAAAAAATTGTTATTTTGGAGGTATCTTTTAGAGGGTCTCCATTGATGGAAAACATAAAAAATAATCCAAGGGTCCCCATGGTATTTTAAGACCTAAATATATGCAAAACATAGATTTATAGAGTCAAATAAGGTAGAAAACCCATCTTTTTTTCCATCGAGCTTCTTGGTAGCCTCAAAATGGAAACCAATTTATGGATAATACTTTGAGGAGAGATAAAGTTGGAACCAAAGTTTTTAGACAAAGTAGGGGACCCTAATTCCCTTCCACTTTGTGGCATCTATTGTCTAGATAGGCTCCTTAAATTTATGAACATTTAAAAAAAAATTAAGGTGTAGAAAAGGGACTCAAAACACCATCAGGGTCAATTTTCTCCAAATATAGGGTTCTAAAGTTTAATGAATGCATGAAGATGATTTTGGAAGGTATCTTAAACACTCCTTTACCCTTATAACTATAGACCATTTTAGACCCCTAGGTCAAAAGGTCAATCCCTATAATCTGAAACTTGACTTTGATAACCTTGTTCCTAACCATTTCATGCCTTATGAGGTCTTACTAGTGTCTTCTTGAGGTCTTATTAGCAAAAGTTAAGGCTAATTTGACAAGTTTAAGGTAAGGACTTATCTTTATCTTATACTATTATAGTCATTCCATGATGTGAATAAGGTTGGTAAAATGATGTCAAAGGTCCTTAGTTGTCTATCAAAATCATCTCATGATTTGATCACCTTACATGAACACATTATTCTTGTTTGGAGATACTAAGGTTTTCTAAAGTTTCATGTAATTTTTATGTAAGAGAAAGGTGTTTTTGGTCAAGTTCAATGCATGTCAAATCCCATAAGATGAAATATCTACAAAAATATAGTTATCTAATATTTTCAAGTAGTTATGTAATTTTCACATATGTTAGGAATGTTAGATCATATTAGTTTTATAGGTTCAACATCCAAATGAGATAAAATCACTTGAAAATGGGAATTTTAGGCACTTGTATAGGTCAAAAAGGTAGGTTTTTAGGTGTAAATGCATGAAATGATGCCTCTCTATATTTTCCAAGTTAAATCCATTATTTAGAACAAGTTATAGGTCTAGAGAATGGAAAGAAACACTCCCTCTCTTCCATCACTCCCTTGGCAAACTTATAAAGTCAAGATTCACATGATTGGTCCATTTATCAGAAAGAGTTTTGAGACCTAAAATGTTTTTAGAGGATGGGGTACTAATAACCTTAAAATTAATAGCCATAGTCATTAGATTGGTGTCCCCTCCTTTATGAACAATCATTAAGAGCATTAGCATCTACAATTCCCTGATCTATCCACATAGGGTTAGTTTTGGATGGTTTCAGTGCATATTTAGATTTTAATGACATAAATGGTAGTTGTATGGGTATTTCATGGTCAATGAGTATGAATTTTGAAGATGATAAAAAGTATAATATTCATGGTGAATCAGTAGCAAGCCTAGATGATAATTCGTAAGCAAGTTTTGATTAACTCTAATTTTTCTTTCACCCCAAGTGTTATTTAATCACATTAAATCAATTATAAACTCCTCTCACTAATATATTTATGTTAAATATTATTTTTTAGCCATAAATTTAGGTTATTTCTCAAACCATTCATAGTAATATGCCTCTAATGAATAAAGATAATCATGTAAACAAATGTGCATAGGGCATAAAGATTGTGGAGAAGCCAACAATATATTAGGTGTGTTTTATTAATATGAATTATAATATTAAATATAATGAAGGTAATATAAACTATGGGCCATCAACAAACACAATGAAATGAAGTGCTTGATCTAATCAAAACCTATACCCTACCTCAGATAGATTAGATTGAGAAAATTCTCAAGTGGGATGAATATGTAAGTAAATGATTCTACAAAGGATAATAATATCTAGGTATAGGCCCAAACAAGGTTTTGGTTCATAATAATCAAGATAAAACACTAAAAAAGGTCCCTATGGTTGATTAAATAAGGTTACTCGTAAACCCTAACCTAGGTTTGTAGTCATCTCTCAAGTTATAATAGTAATCCAACATATAAATATTAGTCAGGGGATAAGTTATGGAGGTTTGAGATCCAAATAGATCATTTATAAATAATATAAAACATCATGGAAACTTTTTGTGTCATATAACTCTTCCTCAACCTCCTAAACATGCTTGTAGGGATAAGAAGGATAAATTAAGCATGTGGGTATTATGATGGGCAAGTTCATGGGACTAATTTCGATTAGTATATGTTATAGAGGGATCCATAATTTAATGTCATAATTTTTATATATCTTTAGTGGGCCTAGGCTATTTAAACCATTGTTAACAACATGAACTAGTCTTAAACCCTTGGTAAACCCTTTACATGACTCGATGCAAGATTTAGCCCACAAAGTTCATTAAATTGTAAAGATATGTCCTTGTGTTCACTATATTCACCTATAAAAACCCCATGGACATCTTATTAAACCTTTTTTGGAACATGTGAAAGCCATGGTGTATAAATTAAGTCTAAAAATCATAGTTGTAGGTCTACTTGTGATTGTGTAGAGTAAGTATAAATCTTTAGGTCAGGAGATGAAACATGGAAATCTTGAAAAAATATATTATAGATCCTATGATAAGTTTTTAAAAGTCTCTCAAGATAATATTTAAACTTATAATTATACTAATTTGGGTCTAAAAGGCGATCGTGTCACCATATCCCTCAAGGAGCTTGATTGTAGCTTATGAAAGATTGTTGAGATTTTTGAGACCTTTGAGACATCATTAGGAAAACTTGTTGATGATTATTGTATTTTAATTAATTAATGAACTAATAATAGTTAAGGTGACTACATATGATCCTAAATTTGTTATCTTTGTGTATCATGAAGACCTTGAAAGGATGATGGTGAAATCTTGATAATTATGAAGATAAGATGATTAAAGAACAATAAGAAGTGAATCCAAAGATCCTCCTAAATTGTGTTAAATATAATTATAAAATACAATAATAATTAAATTACATGAACACCTGATAGACCCTTAAAATGGTTAAAATACTCAAATGTGTACTTATAGGATGTGCCAAGAGAGTAAGTTGGAAAGGGTAGGTTTATGCATAAGGTTGGAGCTATGACATTTCAAAGAAATATAGAGACATTTAATAGAGAATATTATATTAAAATATGCTTATTTTTTTATATAACCATATCTCGTTAGATTCCAAATATAAAAACCTATAGTTCTACCTATAGCCTAATTTACTTGATCATGGCCATGCATAAGACTAGACAAGAAGGACTTTTATCCAAGAAAAGAAGATAAAAGATGGTTATGATTTACAATGATGTTAATTGAGTAATAAAGGGTGTTTTATATATTTATGAATTATCATAAAAACTTAAACCTTAGTCAAATATTTAGGTCTAATGTCACAATCCTATACACACCATGTGTACCCAACCAAGCAACAAAAAAAAAGACTTGAGTATTTTTGTAGTCTTAGAGAGCCTCTCTTTAGTGTATTGAGTTTTATTATGATTTCTAAGGACTCAAGAAACCATTTCAAATATTTATAACCTTTAAAATTCTTGACAAACTAGTAAAACTACCTCTTGAGCATGTATAAATGCTTAAGCTAGGTTTTTATCCATTTCATGGTTCACACATATGTATAGGGTTTGAGGTCCTTAAAATTGACATGGATAATGGTCAAGGATTATGTAAATTGAGTTATACATTTATTTTTAGTTTCACATGTGTGGGATTTCATTATAACTAAAATTTAATTTCTAGGCCTAGAGGCCTAATTGATACCTAATTAGAGAGAGAAACAAACAAAATAAGTAGACTTCCAATCAGGTTTGGGCCATGAAAATTTTAAAAAAGCTGTAAACACATAATAGGTACTCAAATATATGCATATTTTTCTAATATCATCTACAAATTATCCTAAATAAAAAGCTTTATGGTTTTTCAAGGTTATAAGGAATTAAAGGTAAGTATGAAATTTAGGTGAAAAATTAGGTCATTGGGAGTGTTTGATGGATTCAAATGGATTGATTCAATTTTTTTAAAATTTGGGATATAAATTTCATGAATATATGTTACACTCATAAATATGAAATCATGATTTGATGTTTATAAGAATGGAGAGACATAATGAGACCAAACGGATTTTAAGACACCTAAAAAGGTCTGATCATCATTATAAAATTAGTGTATAAGATTCCTAAGTAGGTGAAAAAGAATAAGGATATAAATTAAATCAAGATGAATTCATGATCAAAAAGGGCACTTTTCAATTTCAAAGCTAAGAAGAAGGTATCTTGAAGAAGAAACAAGAGATGCCAAGCAATTAGACAAACACCTATGCCATTTGGGAGATGAAGCATCATCAAAGAAGCAACATGTGTCCTATAATATGTTGTGAGACTATTTCATAATTCCATTCTTGATTTTAACTCTTACTTGACACTTGTCAACATCTCTCTTATATGTCTTCCTCTCTCTTTTACTCTCAATTTATATAAATTGAGACTTGTTTGGATTAATATTCATCCTCAACCTAGGTATGGCAAAGACCTACCCATTTTTATGACTTTGATCAATTAAAGAATACTAGTTTTACCTATTATTTTGACTATATTTGGTGTGTGTGCATGACTAGTTTATCTTGTCAAGTGTTTTACTCTGTCTTCCTTCACATGTTATCCTTTTCTAACATTCATATGTAGTTTGAAAGCTTCTTTGCATGTCATGTGTATTATTAAAGTGAATTTTTAAGGTTTAGTAAGTTATCTACTCATTATTTTCATTCTATGACATGTTTATTAGTCCTTTTAGCCTGAAACATCTTTCACAACCTAGATATTAAGTGCTAATGTAGGAAATACAGATTAAGAGTAGTGTATGTTCAAGTTAGTCTCATAGTTGATGTGTACATGTAGATAGTTTGTTTTGGTAAATTATTTTTGGTTTATTACCTAAATTAGAGTAGTTTTCTCAACAATTTACTAATAATATGATAGATTATAATGATTCTAAGTGATATATCAAGTGGATCTAGCCCCATAACATAAATATTTAATCCACCTATTAGGCCACCCATAACCTAGGATTATCTCTATGTTACCCAAAATTTATAAGGATTAAAAAACCTTATAAGTTTGTAAATTTGGTTTATAATAGTAACATCACATTCTCTAAGGTCTTATCATGTTCATGATTGTTGTAGTACCAAATAATCTCGATTTGATAGTTTGAGAATGACTATCTTGTTTACAAAGAAGTTGTGAGTTATCTTGGTGCATATAATAAATGAATGAGGTGGTTTTATGTTTTTTAAACCTCATGAATATCCCTCAGACCTATTTAATCATCATTGGATGCATTAAACTAAATAAAGGTAGGAAACTATGCATGCATATTTGAGCTAGTTGAAACTAGATGCCATGATGGATATAACCCTGGTCAGATGAGGATATGTTTTCATTGTCTATAATCATTGAATGAAAGTGAAATATTTATAAATACTTTAATATATTTCTCAAGGATGGTATAGGTGGTACGCACTAAATTTCAATACCCAAGAGTATTTATTTAGACCAAGACCAAGAGAGTTTTGTGAACCTATAGATCTATAGACTTGTAGATTAGCATTTAAACTAAAATGAGGTATATGATAAGTACAAATGGATTCATTGAAAACATATGGTGTCCTCATTACTTTAAAAAAATATATAATATACTCATGATTCAAATTTCTCAATCCAACAATGATGGAAGGAAGTTTAGGTTCATATAATGCATATAACAAGAATAATCTATGATTCTATAGAGAATCAACATGCATTACATTTTGGTGGACCTAAAACTCACTCTATCAAGTCCTTACATGAGTTCTCCAAGAATAAAAAATATCTATGAAGGATATTAGTCTTAAAAGGGTGTAATGATTCCCTAAAGTTTATTTTTTAAGTATTCAAGATGTGACAATGGTCCTCAAACACATGACTAAGCCTAAGATGAAAGATAGATTTCCCATTGTGGTATTCATTTGAATCAAGTAAGATTTTTAGTCAAATATAGTTTCTTATTAATTTCAATAAAATGGAGTCTTGATCCTTAGAGTCAACAAGATGAGAGATACATTGATTTGGCTTAGGATGGACTAGGAATACTCCAATAAGAATCATCAAGTATGCCACATGTCAAGACATAAAATTTTAACTCCTTCTAAACAAGAATGGATAGTTTCATGAATAAGGTTGATGAGTCATCCTAGAAGGTGAAGATTCACTACAAACCACCCTTGATGAGGGATAAGATCAAATCAAGTACACATATGTTGATATAAGAATTCATAATTGCCTATTTGCATATTTTATTGATTTTAACTTGTTTCCTCATGATATGACATTTATTATGTGCCTCTCTTACACCTCTCTTCTCTTTGCTTATCACATTATTATATATATGTTTGATTTTGGCATTGAAATTATCCTTCACTTGAGTATGTAAAATCTTTGATCATTTTATAAGCCTTTGAATCAATATACAATATGGTTTTACATTCTCTTATGATTGTATTCTAGTGTTTATGCATGAATGATTGATCTTGTCTAGTGTTGATTCAGTTTTTCTTGACATATTGTCTAATTTTCTCACCTATATGTAGTTTGAACTAACTCTTGAAAGTCATATGAAGTTTTTAAGTATTACTATGAAGGTTAAGTGAGTCAATATTTCATTAGTGTCCTTTAGACCTATTGAAAATCATCCTTTCTTACATAATGATCATCTACCACCTTCATATTGAAATACTAATGTAAGAGGAGTAGATAAGAGAAGTGTATGAATATAATAGTTCTATGTTCATTATGCATTTTTAAATGTGTGGTAGTGATAATTTTTTTGGTGTATCACCTCATTATTTAGTTTATTTTAAGTTATCTCTATACCTTTTCCCTTGAAATCAATAGTTTTAGTGTCTAGTTCTTAAGTGATTCATCAAGGTATCCATCCCTATTTAGAGGTTCAATATATTCTTTAGGTTACACACAACCTAGTAGTTTTCCCATTATATCACTTAAGTGAGAAGGCTTGAATAACCTTCTCATGGATGCAAATTTTGATGATAACATTTCTGGCACACTTGGTGGGTTATGAGATTTTATCCATTGAATGGTTATTGGTGTTGCCTTCTAATGCACCAACCTTTGAAGGCATAAGCATAAGAACCAATGGTGACTCTGAGTTCATAAAACTAGTTTTAATATCCCATATATTATTTTAAGAAAGTGTTATTTATATTTTTATTTTCTCATGAGGTTTCATGGTTGAGTTTGGAGTGGATTTATATTTTTCTAAGTTGGTTAGCCATAAAAATCCTATGTTGATCCTTACTAGTAGCATGTTGATCACTATCAGTAGCATAATGAATTATATCAGCCCTATGTTGAGCCATACCAACATTGCTATCAATATTATTATTCTTACTCCCTTCGTCAACAACCCTAATAGTCTTTCCATTAGTCCTATATGCCACCTCTTACCCCAACTCAAAATCTTTTTAACCCTATTCATTCCTCTAACTAGTCTTGTCAAGACCATGTTTTCTCTAATGAACATATCTACAATTATACATAGTCATTTTCAAGATTTAAAGAAACTCTTTTGGGATATGAAATTCATATGATATAACTTGATAGACAAAGGGAGTATGGGTTGAGTGTCCTTATTCATCTCATTTAGACTATGAAGGACTCATTATAGCTAGTTAAGAATTATTGGGCACCTATTTAGAGAGAGAAATAGTAAAGACTAACCACTTATATATTGTATATATGTGGACTAATTCAATTTATAGAGGAAACATTAGTGATTCATGATAGGTAGCAAGTTAAGTACCATCAACCTTATGTGCCTTATTCTATTCCACAACAAATCTCTTTTGCTCCACCTAATCTTCCTCAAAACACTAAATCAAATGAGTTTAAAATCCTCTCTAGTACTTCACACATTCCTTAATCCTTCCCATCACAGAGGTAAATACAATAAAGTATCAAAAATAGGAAAGAAGTTCTTATTAAAAGGGTTAAAAACTAAGATAAATTAGAATTGGAGTGTTTGATTACTAATTGGAAGGAAAAAAATGAGGATATATTTTCACAAAAGTATCTTCCCCTTCCTCAAGGGCCCCCAAAAATTTCCTTTAAGATTCCAAGATGGAATCAATTGGTGAAATCATGGGATAATAAAAATGGAAAAAGCTTAGATTGGGACGTTGAGGCTAAAGAGGAACCTGAACCTATTCAAGCTCCACCCATTCCTCCTAAATAAACTAAAACTTCAAATCATAGAGGAAAATTAAATAATTAATCCAAAGTAATAAATAAATCCTTGTTGAGAAAGCTTAAGAACCTAAAACTTTCCCATCATGGAGGTGAATTTAAAAGTGTATTCAAATGAAGAAGGAAGTCCTTGTTGAGAAGGTGGAAGAAGAAATAATATCAAGGTTTGAGGGATTGATTGGAGAGTGGAAGGAAAATAATTATAATATTTTTGGTATTTTTTCCTATCAAGGTCAAATATTGACCCATGTAATTCACAACTTTTTAGAACACTTTATGAGCCTCTACACGGCCGTCAACTATGTGTAGTTTAACTAAAAATGAAGTTTTTGGGCATTTTAATGGTAAATAATGAATAAAAATACTAATATAACATCCAAATTACCCTTAAATAAACCCTTGTACATGAATTTACTTTATTCATAAGGTTTCATTAGTTAAAAAGGTCATTTTATGCAAATTTAAGCCTAAAAAGCCCATTTTGAGTTCCCACGTGCCAGATTTAGCCCCCAAAATCATGTAAAAGGATAAAATACTTGTTTCAACATGTTTTTTGACTCAGTTTACCTTTATAATGATCTAATATTGGTGTTGAAGACTTAATTTATGAATAAAAGGTAAGAAATGAGCTATTTCATGTATTTTACATGGAAAAGTATAAAATTGTATAACTTTTCTATATAGCTAAGGCCATGAGAAGGAGGAGGAGGTCATATCATTGGTTTCATAATAATTTCATGTCAAAAGGATGAAAAATGAGCCTAAAATTGGTCCCATCTAGTCATCTTTCTTGTCTGCACATAGGGAGAACCCTTTAGGTTTGTAAGTGGTATGGCCATGAGAGAGAAACTTTAGGTCTACAATTTTGGCCAAATAAATTAATCTCAAAGAGCTTATATCTAGAGAAAGTGGTCATAAAATTTTTAATTCCACCCTCATGAACCATTTATTTGAAGTCAAGGCACACATTATCTCTCCTTCATCCAAGTTGGAAGTTGATGTTCTTGAATTTCTCTTCATCAGCGCATCAAAGCAAAAAAAATCAAGTTTTGGAGCTTCTCAAGAACATAATTCACCTTTTTTTAGAAACCAATAGTATTTTTATACTCATTTGAGGACCAAATAGATCTAAAGAAGACAAGGAGTGCAATTTTTAGTCTATAAGCATGTAAATGGAGTTTGTATGGTTTAGTAGAGAGGAGTTTCAAGTTTTGTTGAATTCTTATTTGAAAAGGTCTCTTTCATATTCATATTTTACTCATGTAAGATTGTAAAATATTCATGAAACATAGTTTCCAATAATATCATCAATGTTCTCTCAATATTCCTTAAGGAGTCTCAGTTTAGCAAAGATTATGGAAAATGACAATATTTTAAGGTTTTTTTAGACTCATAGGTTTCAATTTCACCCTATTATGCTCCTTAAATGGACTCAAAATTGATGTGTGGTGAAGGTTATGCTCATTCATACATGGGGATATTAAATTTGGTATTTAAATTCTCCTCATGTCCTTTTCCATGTCTATTTTGGTTCATCCCCATATCACTATCTTTCAGTACTTCTCATTGCACAAGCTTCTTTCCACCCTTTAGTCATAGGTTCCCATCCTCCATTCATGGTTTCGCACCTTTCACCAATATCCATTTCATGATTTTATTTAAATAAGGAGTCAATATCACCATGAATCATCTTGATCATACTAATATTGTATATGACCATGATAACCATGTTAAACTAAGGTAAAATTAATACCTACAACCAATACACCAATAAAAAAGTGTTCCTCATGAAAGTAAAATGAAAGGAGGGTCTAGAATATGTCTTATTCAAGATCTTGGCCCAAATTGTCTTATTAAGTTAAATTATATTAGAATACAAGGATCATATCCTTGTTTTGTGACCTCACCAAGCTCAAATTTAGACCTTGTCTATATAAGATGACCTCATACAATCACCTATAGTGTACTACATAGTCATTATGAAAGATAGATTATGGAATTATTTTATGAGTTTTAGTTGAAAATCAGTGGATATTTCAAGGGTTATTGATCCATATTATTTTTTCAAACATGTCTCATCAAGAAGGATTTAGCCATCAACAAAGGCTAAAGCATCTTTTAAGACACCTACAGACCTGTTCTCAATGTTAAAACCTATAGTAAGTGTCTTGGAAGTATAGTCTTAAGGCATATATAATATTAAGGAGGATAATTGGGATAAATAAGTGCGTAAAGTGTGAGTTTTATAGCTCAAGGAGGTAGCTAAAATCACAACATAGGTTCAAAGTTTTACAAGCATTATTGGACACACAAGGTACCGACTATAGTTCACCTTTCAAGAAAAAATAACAACCAAGGTGGGTAATGATATGAAAAGAATTTTTCAAGAGGTTTGAATATAAATTAGGGTAGTAAAAACCAATGTAAATCATTTAATAATAGTTAGGTACTCATTAAATTCCTTTTACCTATTGTAAAAGTCTTCAGGCATCATAAAACCCTGCTATAGTCCATACAAGAGCCTATCTTGATGCTCAATCAAGCTATGAGTAGGAGAATATGCCTATTTTAAAGGAAGAATGGTGAAAATATGAAGGAGATAGTTTTATAAATATTATGGTCATAATTTGTTTACCCAAATTCATACTATAAAGGATAAACAAACTCTTTTTTGTCATTTCCGTAGAAACACCACCTATAACCTTCTTAAGAGAGCAGGTCTATCTTCAAGATGGAAAATAAGATGAAGACATAGTGGTCCATAAGGATTTTCATGATGGTATAGAGGATCCATAGTGATGATGTATTTTAATGGGATAAATAGGGTAAAGAGAGGAGTGTCTAAACAATGACAGAATCAAGATTACGTTATAAATATAACCTACTACCATCCAAATGGTAGTTTCATTGACTCATACACTCATATGCCCTAAAGTGAAAATCAAGATAATTTCCACTCAATATAAAACTTATAAGGTTATTTATAAAAGTTAAATGATAAATTTACACTTTTATAAACATTTATCAAACATAATAAAAGGCATTATCATCTCATGGAAGTACTATACATGCGTGTTGTATGGAATAAGACTATGTATAAGCTTAAGAATAATATTGGGGAGAGTAGAATCAAGAAGGAGATGAGAGGGAGTTTTAAAATGGTTTAATGAGTTTTTAAAGAAAAAATTAATTGTGTAATTATCTCTGAAAACCTCTACACTTCATAGACATCATCTACAATAGTGGTAGACATAATTCTTATAAGGATTTTTGAGAAGGTATAGTGTAACATAAGTGACATAAACTAGAAGAGTGACCAATGAAGCATAGGAATTATTTAAAAGAGGTTGTATAGTGGATTCATAAGATATTTTGATACTATTTGAGTCCAAAAAATGGTGATACAATAATTCAAACATAGTCATAGGTCTCATGATAAATGAAAACATAGGCAACTAAGGGTAAATTTTGGAAAATTAATCTACAAGCCATAATATGCATGATTTAAGATTGAAAATTGGTGTAAGTGTTCCTCACATTTTTTAATACCTATCAAAATTCTTGGTGACTTAAAATCAGGAGGTAATTTCCCACTATTTTTACATAGTCAAACCTATGTCTGTTGATAGGGTTAAAATAAGTAAGTAGACTTCTTAAGGATTTCAAGGGTTTTAGGAAGGTTTGAAATTAATTAAAGAGTGTGAAAAACATAAGAAGGTGATTTTAAGTATATATACACTTGTTTATAAGTGATAAAACTAAATTTTAATGTAATTCATGCCCTTGAGGGTAAACACAATCAAACATAGTTAATGCCTAGAAGCCTATCTTGGAGGAAATTATGGCATTGGAGACCCCATAGGTGGAATTGGCCTCTTAAAATTGTATAAAATCATAATTATAATACAATAAATCCTCCCATGAAATTTTTAGGGTCATAAAAATGGTTTATATACTCACTATTTTTACATAGACCTCATTTAGTCTACTAGCACATGAAAAAGACCAAATGAGCTTTGAGAAGTTTGAGAGCAGAACAAGAGGGGTCAAGATTTAAGAAAGAGGTTGATGTATAAAATTATGATTTTAGTGTCCTTATTTTCATTTTGGGTTTAATAAATAACCAAATTTAAATTTATATGCCTTTGAGGGTAGGTATAAGGTGAGAGAGTTAAGATATACTTGTATGCTCATGGTATCATCCACATGAGAAAGGTAGTATTTCATAGAATAATATAGTTATATGAAACATGGTAAATATATATAAGTATAATTTGATATAAATAATCTCATTTTATTGTAGGAAAGTCATCAAAACTCCATATAAACACTGAGGCATGAAACCACTCTTGCAAGCATAGTCATAAGGTATGAAGAGCAAAGTTTAAGTTGATCATTTAAAGAGGATAATATAGGTTGGGAAGAGGTATGAATGAAATTTTCATGACTATTTTTCATCCCCATATCATCTATAGTTGTATTTAACTTCAAAACTTAGATTTGACTAATTAAGATTTGGCTAATTAGGCCTATATCACATGAACATACTTCAAACCTCCCAAATCAAAGATGAAATCATTATGATATATAATGTTACAAGTATAAAATGAGGTATTATAAGAAATTAAAGACAATGAAAAGTTTAATATCACTCACAAGGAGGACATCAAACTATTACAATCCAAAACACTCATTCTACCCACCTAATCAAGTGATCATATATTTCACCACATGAAGAGTTTTTACAAATGATATTATAATTATTTTAGGAACCATATGAACTTATAACTAATTAAGGATTGAGGTTGATTGAGGGGCTGAGGTTTATAAACAATTGCTAAGAGCATAAGCATGTCTAGAATGCAAGTAAAGCCCTACAGGCAAACTCCTTTACATATGTATCTTTTCATGCCTTTTTCATTGGAACCCAATATTATAAATAAATATAAGGGGGAATTTAAAATAAATATTAATGGTAATAAATTTGGGTTTTGAAGTTTTCATTTTATGAAACATCATTAAGAAGGTTCACCTCTCAGACCTCTTAAGGACCAACTTTGAGAAAAGTCATTTTTATTTCAATAAAAACCTCATGAATCAACCTAAAACCTATTAAAACATAAATTAAACTAAAATAAGGTAATATACATGGTACTTGGTTATACAAAAATAATAGAAAATGGATGTTTTTGAAGAAAAAATGTTGAAAACTAAGGCACAAGGTATTTTAATGGATTCCAATCTATGGAGAGCAATTTTTTTCACTTTTTATTCCTCCTAAAATAATTATACATTCAAAAAAATACCTTTATATGCATTTATCAACTCATTCAAAACAACCAGTCTACAAAATTTCAAGGTAGTTTAACCTTGTCAACTACTTTGACTAAGTTGCAAGTGTATCTTCATCAAAAGGACCTATATCATGATATGAGGGGTTTTTATAGGTATAATAATCACCATATTTTCACTTTTTCAAGTTTTTAAATTAGGTTATAATGGAATATATTATAGGAATCTAGGGTACTAGGCCTAATTGGCTTAGTAGGCCTATTTGGTCAATCAAGCGAGGATAAATTATCATTGAAGGGATATTGAATGAGTTTATGTAGAATTTTCATGTTATATATCTCATATTAAATATAAAATTACATTAATATCCAATATTCAAGTGTTATTTCATGCAAAGGAGGGCTAAAGGAGTTGACTAGTCTTAAGTGTTAGTCATTAGTTAAATGATCATTGACTAGTAATCAATGCATGTTCTTTGGTTTTTAGGAAAGAGAAGACATTAAATTAACTTGGTATAATGTTAAGTGGAGTTAAATAACCAATTAATTTTGTATCATTTTGGATAAGGAGCTTGGACAAGTCAAATGGGCCCACCACATTATTTCCAATACCAAAAGGAGCTCATACAAGGCTTAGACATAGAGATGTGATGAAAGACTTCTGATAACTATTGTAACTAAAAAATGACTTTAGTTTATGATTATATTAATCTCTCTTCTCTTTTCTACTCCAATATCTTATCTTTCTCTCTTCTCATTGCTATATATTCAGGCTTTTAGGCCATTTTTCAAGATCCCTCTCTTGGGCATGATTAAACTAAGTTTTGTAAACCTCTTAAGATAATAAAATGACTATTTTTAGATTCCTTTACATATTTTAAATGTTTTATATTGTTTTTATTTACACATGTGGTAGTGTTTTATCCCTTGGCAAGTCCTAATCTCACCTGGTTAATAGTATGTCATCTTATACATGTCATATATATTGTTTGATGTTGATTGATTGAGATAGTAATGGATAAATTGATTGGTTATTACCTTGAATTAGGCCTCCCATAATTTCCCTCATGATTTTATCACTTTATGAAACCTTTATGTGAAATATTGTTGCTTAAGAATCTTTTGGAGTTTTAGAATTCATGATATGCATTGCTTTCTAGTGTTATTAACAATGTGATGATTATATTTCTAAAATAGAGGTATAAACTTATAAAAAATAATTAAAAGGGGATAAATACTATTTTATGACCTAATACAATTATCAAATAGGTACAAACTTTAATCTATTCTTAAATTTTGTTATAACCACCTCTACATCAACTCTTATCAATCTAGATGAAAGTCTACATAAGCTAGAACCAGGTGATGTTCAGTTGGAGGTCTTATTTAAAGTCATATGAGTAAGTTACACTATTATATATGTATTTTATGGTCTGATATAGATTGAGGAAGTAACATTTTTTAATCAAACCAACAATTAGTAATGTGGTAGCTCTACAAGTTTGTCATTATAAGAGGCTACTTAATTTAAATTTGACTTATTTGATGTTTTCAAAGGAGGATATCAAATTATTGAACCTTTTTTAAGATATTGATTTATATTTTAAGATAAAACAAATATATTTTCACCTCAACCTCTTAAATATCATTAAGTAAAAGCTTCACCTCTTAAATATAATTCTAAAAGCATGCTGTAAGAAAAAATAATCCATTCAGTTTAATCCACCCGCTCTTGAGGAGACAAAGGTTTCTCATGATGTGAATTTTGATCAGGTATATACCACTATAATAACATGTCTTAATATATATTTATCTTATTTGGAATATAAATATTATGATCCATTTCTTATCATGCTCATTTCAAAACATGAAGATGAGCCTAAACATGTTCAAGATCAATCTAAGCATATAGCCTTCAGTCATGCTTCAAGAAACATGAAGGAGGTGTATAAGGTTGATTTTTAATAAGAAGAGTATGTTAAGGAAATAAAAAATTTTACCTATATTCCATTCTATCATGGTTTCCATCAAACTTGTTAATTGCATGAGCTTGATGAAGATAGGTGGCTAGTTTGCACTACCAATTAATGGTTTTGTTTAGGTTTGTCTCAAGTTGTTAGAGTAGGTTAGTATAGGGTAGATTAGTTATTTATTATCTTGTCTTTCCTCTAATTTATTTGTCTCCTAGTGTTTTTAATTATTAATCTGTTGTGTGTGTGTTTTCCTTGTTTCTTATTGTTGTGTGTTATGATGTAAGTCAACTATTCCATTCATTTCAATAGATTTATAGTTAGGTTCAAGGACTAATAATGTATGAGATTGAGTGAGAGGTGATTATATATCCCAATGGATGTACTAGGAAACTAGTCTAAAGAGCATAATAACTATGCAATCCCAGGAGGTCACCAAATATGTTAGCAAAAATTAGCCACCATGAATGAATATCATTAGAAACTTTGATTTACTTGACATTAACATTTTTGATAACCATTATGAAGGCCTTATATTATTCATTAGTGATCTAAGATGATAGGTAGTGTGTCTTCCTTGGTGTCTTACAAGGTCATTCAAGATCTAATAAGTATAAAGGTAAAGTCAATTTATCTTGTCATGTATTAGTCATTCATTATGGTTTTATTTACGTGCTTTTCATTGTTTAAGGTAAGTTTGACAAAGTTAAGGTTAAGTGTGAAATCAAGTCAGTGGGGAATCATGATAAAAGAGATGATGTGGTGACCCTTATAAGAATAAGCATGATCTAAAGCTGACCAGATTAGCTAAGAATCAAAAATAATAAGTTGTTCACATTGTTTTTCAAGCAATTTGGAGAGATTAAGGTAGTTTTGATAAGATTAAAGTATTTCACTTACTTTAGACTCATTGTATACTTCAATATTGAGATGACACATTCTAGGAAAATAAAATATGAAGATTTTATAATTGGATAGGTGTATTCTTTAAGATATATAACACATATGTTATGACATCATGCTTGTACTTATTTTTACACATCCTCTAAATGTCTTAAATAAAAACTTTTCAACATTAGAACTTGTTTGTAAGTACTAATTTATTATGTTCAATGTACAAATGAAGATTTATTAAGATGTTTTTAGGAAAATAAAGGTTTGAAATGTTTTGTCACAATTACCCACCTTTTTACAAGTTAGGGGAAGCTAAATAGTCACTTGGTTCACCTTCTCAAGTAGTTCTAAAGGGAAGAACATGTAGAATATTGAAAAAAATGATTTTAAAGGAATGTTACATAGGGTTTACATTAATGGTAAATTAAAAATATCCTTTAAGTGTCCCTATGATCTTATAAAACCCAAATTTATGAGAATTTTTGGGCTATAGAGTCAACTAAGGCAAAAATCCCCTCCTTTTTTGCATCAAGATTCTTAGCAGCCTCAAAAGGGAAATTGGTTTATGGATAATACTATGAGGAGAGAAAAATTTGGAACCAAATATTTTTTAAATGGGAGGGTACACGAATACCATTCCACTTTGCATAAATTTTTATCTAGTTAAGCTCCTTAAATTTATGAAAATTCATTAAGTTAAGGTGCAGAAAAGGGACTGAAACCCCCATCAGGGTCAATTTTCTCAAAATATAGGGTTATAAAGTTGAATAGATGCATGAATATTATTTTTTAATGTCTATTGAACATATTTTACCCCTATAAAATCATTTTTTCTCAGGTCTCTTCATGTTCATGATTTTTGTATTATTAAATAGTCTTGAGTTGATAACTTGAGCATGATAGTCTTATTTGAAAATAAGTTACAAATTATCCTTGTGTATATAATTAATTAATGAGGTATTTTTTAATTTTTTAAACCTAATTAATATAATTCATACCTATTTAATAATAATTTGATTCATGAGCTTCAATAAAGGAAGATAATTATGCATGTATAGTTGAGCTAGTTGGAATTAATTGCCATGGTGGAGATAACCCTAGTTAGATGAGGATATGTTTTAATTTTATATGATAATTAAATGTATTTTTAAATATTGATATATAATTTAATATAATTATTAAGGATTTTCCAAGTGGAAATCACTATACATCAAGACCCAAGAGTCTTTGTTCATGCTAGTATGAACCTACATGTCTTCAGACCTGTAGGTCAGGATTGGAACTAAAATGAAGTATATGAGAAGTAAATATGGATTTATTTAAAATATACGGTTTATTATTTCCTTTAAAAAAATATCTAAAATCCTTGTGATTCAAATTTGTCAAGCCATTAGTGAGACAAGGAAGTTTAGGTGCATACAATGCATGCAAAAGGCATAATCTACATTTCTACAAAGAATCAATACGCATTAAAATTTGGTGGACATATAAATCAATCTATAAATATTATAAATTATTTATAAAATAATAAAAAATAAATATTAATTATCATAATCTTAACTCATTTATAATTTAGTTGGATTGTGTAGACTAATTTGGATTGTGTAAGCCCAAAGGGAAGCTATGAAAGTTCAAAATGCACACTCAAGTTGTCTTGAGTCTATTGGAGTGATTTCCAAAAATGGATCAAATAGGCTCAAAATTTATAAATCATAGGTGATTTGAAGTTTTTAATCCTAGTAATCACATACAGACCTATCAGTAGGAAGTAAGATAAAAGAGCATGTTGGTGATGAGTGTTTTGAGTAACAAAAAGGTATAAGGGGAAAAATAATTTTTAAGTAAAATTTTTATCCTATAAAATTACATAAATAATTATTTTTAAGCCTATGAGACTCAATTTGACCACCTACAATCAAGGAGGCCTAATAAGCACTTATAGAAAGATTATAGGTGAATAGAAGAGAAGTGTATTGATTATTGGATGAAACCATTGGAATATATAATACAACCAAGGATAAATTTATATTTAATTTTAATTGATAATATGATATTCACAAAACTTTAAAAGTGATTGAAGGTAATGAAAGAGTGAAGAAGTCTATTTGGACTTGAAAGGCCTAAATGATCACACACAGGACTATATGCAAAAAGTGAATAAGGTTTGTTTGTTTAGGATGAATTTTAAGAATTAGGGATTAAATAATTTTAAAAATAACGTAATTAAATATCATATTAATGTTTTGAATCATTTTTTTATGATAAGAAAACTAAACAAGACTGTTAGGGTCACTAGCAAAATGTTGCTCTCAAACCTTGACCATGGGCTAACACAAGTTCTAGTGAGTTGGAGAGGATAAATGGTGAATAATAAACTTTAAAACCTCATGTGAGGTTTAAAATATACAAAATATGGTTTAGATACAAAATAAAACACTTTCATACCTTGTTATTCCAAATTACCCTTCTCAATCTCTCAAACAAGCCTATCCTACCTGAGAGGTCACTTTTGACATGTGAGAACTCACATGAGGAGATAAATGGGAAATAATGTTATTATAAGGTTTTTATGTAACCTATTACTTCTTAATATGTGGTATTATTCAAAATATTAAGGTCCGGATATTTATGAACTATCCTTAAGAAAATTACACACCTAAAACCCTTCAAATGACCCTTTAACTATGTTTTTTCTTCAAATGACTTCAAATTCATTTTTTTGTCTTGTAAATGATCATATTAACATATATATATATATATATATATATATATAATATTCACTTTAATATTCCATTTATTAATGTGTCAACTGAGATTGTATGGAAATAGGCTTAGAAATGACTGTTACAGGCATACAAAGATAGGTTTTAGGTGGATTTTCATGAAATTTGACTAGATGAGACTTAATAAAATCCATTAAAACCACCTATAACCTAGATAAAACAATTTAATATGACTATAAATACTTATAATTATTTATATATTGTGCATTAATTATTTTCAAGATATCTAGTGGTAAGCAAGTTGCTATCAAGAGCTCCTAACAGACCTAATGCACTTGTGTATTAATCTTGAAGATGATATTGAGCTTGAATAGGGGTGGAATTATTCCCTAAATGGTATTTTTAAGATATTAAATCTATGATAGTATTCCTTAAACAAAGTAATAAGCCTAATATGAAAGATAGATTTCCCATTGTGGTCCTCATTTAAATCAAGCAATCCTTTTAGTGAAATGCAAGTTCTTATAAGTTTTAAGACACTTGAGTCTTGATCCTTAGCATATATAAGATGTGAGAGAAATTGAAGTGGATTAGGATGGTGTTGTAAGAATCCAATAATCATGATTAAGAGTTCCACATGTTAAGACATATATTTGTAACTCCTTTTAAATAAGAATGGTTAGTTTCATGAATGAGGTTATGAGTCATCCTAGAAGGTGAAGTCATTCCATGCCACCATTGATGAGGGATAAGATAAAATAATGTACACAAATGTTGATATAATAATTAATAACTACCTATTTATATACTCTATTAATTTTAACTTATTTTATCATGAGATGACATTTGTCATGTGCCCCTCCTACGCCTCTCTTCTCTCTCTTTCTCACATTATTCTATATATATATATATATATATATATGCCTAATTTTGGAATTGAAAGTATATTACACTTAATTATGGTGAATCTATGCTCCTTTTTTAATCCTTTGAATAAATATATAAAATGTTTTTACCCTATCTTATGACTATATTATAGTGTTTGTGCATGAATGATTGATCCTCTTTCGTGTTGATTCAATTCTCCTTAATATGTTGTCTCATTCTTGCACCTATATGTAGTTTCAAATCACTCTTAAAATTCATATGAAGTGTTTAAGTAGTCTCATGAAGGTTAAGTGAGGCAATGTTTCATTAATGTCCTTTGTACCTCCTTAAAACTAATGCTCCTCTACCACCTTTATATTGAAATACTCATGTAAGAAGAGTAAGTTAGTGATGAGTAAAAAATATGACTTATTATTACTATCAATTTTATTCATTTTTCTTCCTTTACTTCTCCTCTAGACTAAATAATTCAAGGATCTTAGGATTGTATCTAAGCCTGTTGTAGGAAATAGATGCTCTAGCTTAATTAATGTAACTAAAGTGCAAGTTACTAATTTTGTCATTTAATTCAAACTCTTTTCATGTTTAGTATATTAATTTTTTGTATATAAAGATGATACAATAGTCTATAAGGAATAAATACCTTTTTGATTATCTTCTAAGGTAGTATATAGGAAATATTTTGACATTTTGGAAAACTATGAACTCATTAGACACTTTTTTAGTTCATTCAAGTCTTCTTCAGACTAAGCTATGGACTTGCCTAATAGTTATAGACTCACTTAGTTAGTATCTATGAAATCATGCAAGATATGATTTCATTATTCATTGAAGCATTTTACCTAGCCTAGCAACCTTGTTATGTACTTCTTTAAAATCTAGGGTCCTTGAAGTATATTGTTATGGACTTTACCAAGTTTAGATAGAAATAACTCCAAACTGTACTCTAGTTTCTACAAAGTTTCTTTGGACTTCACTAAATTTGTTATGGAGTTTCTTTGTACTCTACTAAAACTACTTCAGACTCTTCTAGTCTAGATTTTGAGCTTGTAGAATTAAAATATCCATACTTGAAGATTGTTTTGGTCACTTACTATTTATAGGATTACTATAAATAGTATATCTATAAATAGATGTTATATATATATATATATATATATATGTATGTATGTATGTATGTATGTATGTATATATATATATATATATATATATATATATATATATATATATATATATATATATATATATATATATATATATATATATACATACATGTCACATAAGTATTTATTAGGCAAATTAGTCTAATAGATCTATGAAGTCATTCTTAGAATATATGTAGTGGATTTTTTAATGTATGGATCTTCTTATTTCAAAAAATCAATCACCTATTTTAAATAACCACTAAAATTATGAGATTTATCTTGATAACAGAAGATCGGTTGTTGAGATCTACGGATCTATAGTTACAACATTATATAAGTATATTTTCATGTCTTAATACAAAGAGAGAAAAATAGAAAAAATATAATATATTGTTTTTTAATTAATATTACAATATAGTTAAAGACATATTCATGTGATCTATTTTGATTAATGAAGATATCACTAATTTCCATTTACTGAGTCTTATTTCATTCCTATTCCCAAGGTGAGCAAGGGTCCATTCTCTTTAGGAACCAAGAAAATATTTCTATACGGTATTTTATGTATTTATATTTTTTAGTAATTATAAATATATGTCATTTTCATATCAATAATTAGAAAAAGAATTCAAAACATGTAGGAAATTATCTTTTAGTTCTAAGATTTAATTCAAGATTAGAAATCAGTGTGTTTACTTTTAGTATATTGTTTAATTCTAGTATATTGTTTGCTTTTAACAAGTGTGATTACTTACAACATATTTTTTACTTCTAGAAAGTGAGTTTACTTCCAGTAGATTTTTTGCTTTCAACAAGTGTGATTACTTTCATCAATTTTTTTATTTTTAACAAGTGTGTTTATTTCATCAAATTACATTACAAAGTGTTTTAATTTTTTACAAGTGTGTTTTTTTATTTCACAATAAAATCCTTTATATAATAGATTATATTACATATTTATAAAGACAATAACACCCCAAATTATATCTATAAGACCTAAAATCATAAACCTTGCTATAGACAACTTTGGACACTACCCTTGATTTGAATGACATCAATAGATAAAGTTTATGAACTAAAGGGATTAATGATACCCATTATTTTTGGCACCATTTCTAGGGATATATAAGGTGTTAGTAAGGTAACCTTTATCAGTCTACATTAAAAAACTAAAAACATTGAAAAAATTAAAAAAAACAATAAAAATAATTTATGAACCAACCTAGAGATACTAAAGGAAGGTTCATCTCCAAAGATCCTAAGTTAGGACCTGAGGAGGAAAGAATATAATTTTTGACTAAGAGATATGAAAGTATAATTAAAAAATTGAATCATGCTTAGATTCATCACCATAATAAGGATCATCTTCATAAAGAAACCTTATACAAAGACTCACATTTGTGAGATCTTATCATATAGGAAAATTAACCCTAAGGATCCTTTATTTGGAATAGTAGGTCTTGACCTTAATCTTTACAATATCAAGAAGAAGCAATAAATTAGATATCTAATAAATGTTAAGAATAAATATAAACCATGGATGATAACCAAGGAAATATAAAAAATATTGAAAAAAAATAATTCAATTGCAACAAGATATAACCTTTTCCTTTCCTATAGTCATAAATCTAGAAAATCAAACCTCTATGAAAATCATTTCACCGCCAATTATACCAGATTTGAGGGGTAAGCCCTCAGAAGATCCAAATTAATTTTTTTTGAGTTAAAAGTGTTATTCAAAACTTATGTTTATAGAACTAACAGTCATAAACTCAAATTATTCCCTTGTACACTTAAGGAGGTAGACATGAGGTGGTTATTCTATTAATACATGGAGAGACATGAAAGATAAATTTATTGATAAATATAAATATTATTATAGAGTAAGAGATAGGAAAGATTATTTATTCAAGATCAAAAAAATGAAGAGGAAAGTTTGGAAGATTATCTAGATAGATTCACATTTACCTACAAACATAGTGGTTATCCACTTACAAAAGCGGTAGTAAAAATGGTCTTTCTTAAGGGACTTGATGATGAATCTAGGGAAACTTTGAACTTGATGGGTAAAGGAGACATATTAAAATTAACATTCCACTAGATTTAAAATCTATGTACCAATTATTACATAACAAAACAAAACATTAGGAAAGGAAAACTAGGCAAATCTAATAAACTTAGTTGATTGATGGAAGAGTTTTCCAATTTGAAAACTGACATTTTGGTCCAGTAAAATACTACATTAGATCATATTCAACACAAAGATAACTCTACCATAGAACCATTATCCATATACTATCTAAAATGTAAATTAAAACATGCTCTTAGATATTATCCTTTGGATAAAATAGAAATATGTGGGATATGTGATAGTAAAGATCATGACATAAATCATTATAACCATATTTCTATTTTGAAAAATCAATTGAAACAAAATACACAACTTGTGAAAGATTTAAATTATGTCTAAAGACAAAATATATTTCCACAAAACTAGGCCCAAAGTTAGTTTATCCCAAGGAATCCTATTAATCCATGGATGACACCCTAGATTACTTAGGCACCTCAACCTATGTGGGTACAAACACACACACAATGGTCTAATAAATAATGTATGGGTAGATAAAAAAACCATAGATAGCCCAAAAATAGTCACAATAATG
This sequence comes from Torreya grandis, assembly GCA_037957365.1. Lineage (NCBI taxonomy): Eukaryota > Viridiplantae > Streptophyta > Pinopsida > Cupressales > Taxaceae > Torreya > Torreya grandis. Next base: position 389,162 of record JARHVA010008043.1, on the reverse strand, counting down.
GGTAGATACATAGTGGGACATCAATCCATAGTTTAACCCCCACAAAAGGTTTTCACCACAATAATATTTGATGGCACCTCATGTAGCTCAACCTACAGAACAAGCTAATCATCCCCAATTTCCTTCTCAATTGGTGGATAACACATAGAATAAACTATCAACCCATGTATATTTAAATAAACAAAGAGAATCCATTAATGTAAGAGCTATTGAGTTTTCAAACATATAGCTTAGATTAGGTAGAATAATTTAAGAACCTCCTATCACCATCTTTGAACTGTCTAATAAAAAATGAAAAATCGATACACCTCAATCCATAATAAAAAAAGAGGAAGCTAAAAAATATTATAAAAGACAAATTAACATATTTCTGATCCTCCACCTATTCCTTTTCCTAATCATTTGAAGGAAATTGAAATAAAATAAGAATCTAATTTGATTTAGGAATTAATAAACTTGAACATTAAAGTAGCCTTGTTATAAACCATCAAGGATATTATAGAATTAAATAAATTCAATTAAATACTATGTAAATACACTTGGAATAAATAAATAATACCCAAATACCATACATGTATATGGTAAACTACCTAACCTTTTATCAAGAAAATTACTGCTACCCAAATTTGTAGACCCAGGAAATCCAGTCATAATAATTACTATGAGCCAAATTTGACTTTCAGGTCAGATTGGGACCCATATAAGTAAAAATTTTACTTTTAGGTGCTCTAAGGGTCCAATACATATGTAAAAAGGTGTTTTATAGGTTAATTAATGTCATTTGATGTTATACTAGCCTTGGTCCTTAATCATTTTAGTCCTTTTAGTCATTTTGAGGTCAAAAAGAGGAATTTAATGAGTTGTAAACATTTATTGGGAAGAGTTAGGGTTCTAAAAAGTTGTTTCACATTCCATGTGTCCGCATATGTCTTAATCAACTATTGGTAACTGAAAGTGGTAGGTGCTTCAGAAGAAAGAGTAGGTTCCTTAGGAAAAAGGTGAGTTTGGCACTTGTACGGCCTATGCAGAAGTGTGCCACATGGGAGAAGATAATATAATGTTATTTAAAATTAATCAACCTTAATTAAATGTTTTAATTTCTCTATAAGTGACATTTTTGGCCCAAAATTATTCTAATCCTTTTTCACCCTTCTTGGCAAGCAAAATTAGTCTTCAGGTTTATGCTTGCTATGAGTAGCAAAGGAGGTTTTAGATCAAATGCCTTGGGGAGGTGAAATTAAAATTATATACATTAATTTACATATAAATAATTAGAATAATTGTGTCTTGTGTTTCATTAACCATCCTTATGAAGTTGACTATACTTTTTTGCTTATTATTTCATGCACCCTATAGGTTTTTAATTGGTTTGGGAAATTACATATAATACAATTGGTCATATTATTTAAAAATTATTTTTAATCCTTCCTAATATTTTATAAATTCTTTTTTTATTTTTTTAAGGTGTTTTGATGAGCAAATCACCTTAGTTTTCTAAATTGGTCTCCTTGAAACTAACAATCAATTTTGACTATTTATAGGATATTACTATTTTTAAAATGGATATAGAGGGTTGTAATAAGTCATTTACCATGTTTAAATGTTTTATTATTTCCATTTTCCTTATTAATCTCATTCTCCAATAAAATTCTCTATGATGATGTAACCATAACTAGTATATAATTTGTTTCTTATATGACTGCCATAAATAGTCAACCAGGTGAACTATGCAAATCTCTAAACCATATCTATGGAGTTATGATATAGGTATTTAAATGTTTAAAACACATTAAATCAATAAAAAAAGTTATACCTTATAAATAATTAAAAGGGGACTATTTTAGTCATACACAATAGTTTTATACAATCCACAATTGAAAAATGCATCTACAGGAGCTTGAGATGATGTCATACTAAGATGGAATATTTGATAGTTTTTCAAATATTTGTAAGTTAAAATAAGTTAATTTTCATATTTTATTAATTTATATAAAGTGTTCATAACCATAAGTATCTTGCATACTATCATGTTCTACTCCTATGCCTATATGTGACAACAATCACCATGACCCTAACACAGGTGTATACATCCTTAAATAGGAGGTTAGAACATGAAAAAACATTTAAATGGGATATTGGTAAATGTAATTAAACATATTATACCCATTTTAATGTGTCAATTTTTATAATCAAAGTGGAGATACCTTCAAAGCATAATATGACAGTGTTTAGACCCTTTGTCCCTAAAATATGAAAATAAAGGCCTAGGGGTGTTTTGGGAATAACATATGACATAGTTTTAAGATATTTCAATGAATAATAATGTAATAATATTATATCCTATATAATTGAGAGGGAAATTTCAAAGTTTAATGGGATAATGGCCAAGGGAAGATAGCTTTTTAGAGGCCTAAAGTTGCCTAAAAAACCACTAAACTTAGGCATTGATATCTACAAGACTTTGATCCAAAAGTGACCTTATACTATAAGTTGATGATTCTAGATCATGCCAACATTTGATAATGGTTCCAAGTGATTAAATTTTAATTCATAACCTAATGTATTATTAAATTAAGGGGATAGTCTATTTTCTTACATCCCTTCTAGTCTATATACTGAGGAAATATTGACCTATAACTAAGATCTATTTTCCATATATTTCATAAGGAAGAGTTTAAGCATTGAAGCTTTGAGATATCAATGATGTTTGATTAAATGTATACAAAATTGGTATCTATTAAATCAATAGAGGTTTATATATACTATTTAGAGTCTTAGGTTAACCTACATGTGTCTTTTCCTCATAAATGTACACTTACGGCTGTAGGTAGACAATGACCTAAACATGATTCTTTGGTGATGTTTGAGGAAACTAAAGTGTAATACAAACATGATAAAGTGAATTTTGACCTTAAGAGATTAAAATAAGGCCTCTAAACATATATACCAAGTTTAAAATAGGCAATAAACACCTACAACATTAACTTTGGTAGAGTGTCTTAGTCAAAAGGGAGAAAACTTAGTTTTGGGTTTCAAGGTGATTAAAAAGAGGTTAAATAGAGGATAAAATTTTGAGACAATCCATGATAACATTAATGAGAATCATGATGACCTCCATTATCTACCAATAATTTAAAATAAGCCTACTCAAACCTCATAAGGCTCTGTTTACAACTAACAACCAAGTATTGACTGTACGCAGGTAGTAAATTGAAACAAAGTGTCTAAGTGAGAGTCCAAGCCATTCAAGGTAATAAAATGGATAAAAAATAATATATTAATGATTTTAAATTCTCAAGGTAATCTCATTACAATGTTTTTAAAAAATCCAACATGCATTTTCACCTATAGGTTTAGTCCAAAGCATAATTCTATTGAGTTGTGGAGCTAAAAGCTTCACTATTGAGTTCATGCAAAGGTTGCTGGACTAACATAGTCACCAAAATCGGTAGTATCACTGACATCAGTCAGGCATGGATCAGATCCAACCGACATCAGTCAAGGATTGGTCGATGTTAGTCATATGCAGACTGACAGTAACCAGTGTTGGTCACCTATGTGTGCATGTGCATTTGCATGTGTTTCCAGAATTAGATTTGTTCTAATTTTAGGATAGACAAAGTGTTTACATGTAAAGACAAATTTTAATCTTGAGTCTATGTTTCTAATTATTGTAATTGGGAAGTATAATTATTGTATGCCTTGGATCCTATTTAAGAGACCCATGGGGGCATGTATTGTAAGTAAACAAGTAAGCAAGGTCAATTAGATCTGCAAGGTGGAAGATCAAGGAGATCAACTGAAGCAAGGGAATAACAACTTGATTATTGAGTTAAATGTAATTGATTGAGAGAGAGAACTCTTGAGAGAAATACTATACACCTAAGAGGTGTGGGAAGAGTGAGATTTCTTCATTGTATTCTGGAAGAGTTTAATGCAAGATTCTTGTATCTCCTATTATTTGTTATTTCTGATTTCTAGTTACTTATTACTTCTAGTTCAATTTTGTGTTTAGTTGCTTATACACAAGTAATAAATTGTACTCCAAGTTCCTAACAACTGGTATCAGAGCTAGGATCACTTACAAGTGGTAGAGCGGGTTAGTGTTTGTTGATTACAGGTTCACTCACAGGGGTTTTTGTTTGAGTGGGAGTAAAGTAATGGTAGAATAATGTAAACTAAGAATGGAGAAATTTAATGGCAAGAATTATCAATTATGGAAGATGTAGATAGAGGATTATCTGTATCAGAAAGATATTTTTTTACCGTTGGGTGGGGTTGTAAGCAAGCCCACATATATGCAAGATGAAGAATGGAATGTTCTTGATAGAAAGGCTCTGGGATCTTTAAGATTGAGCCTGGCATCTTCTGTGATTTCTAATTTATCATAGGAAAAGACAATGGTAAAGCTAATGGATACTCTGGCAAACTTATATAAAAAACCCTCAGCTTCAAATAAAGTATATCTTATGAAGCAATTATTTAGCTTGCAAATGCAGGAAGGTGGATCTGTATATAGTCATCTTAATGATTTCCATGAAATTGTAAATCAATTAAATTTAGTCAAAATAGTTTTTGATGATGAAATTAAGGCTCTCTTAATCTTATGCTCTTTATTGGAAAGATGGCATAGTTTGGTAATGGAAGTTAGCAATACTGCAACTGCTTCAAATATCTTGAAAGTTGAAGATGTTGCTAGTGTAATCTTGAATGAAAAACTTCATAGGAAAAGCATAGGGAAAACATCAGGTAATGCTTTAAGTATTGAAAGCAGGGGAAGGCAAAGAGAGAAGGGCAAGAAAAGGAAATCAAGGTCAAAGATGGGAAGGAGATCCAAATCTAGAAATGCAGGTATAATCTACTAGAATTATGGAAAGAAAGGACATGCAAAGAAAGACTAATGGTTGAAGGATAATAAAAAAAATCAGCAAGAAGGTAATAAGGAAGCAAACATTGCAGGTATTGTTGCACAGGATGCTCTTATATTTTCTTTGGATAGTCAAGTAGAATCATGGGTTTTAGATTTTAGTGCTTCTTTCCATGCAACTCCAAATAGAGAAATTTTCAATGATTATGTCCATGGAGATTTTGGAAAATTTTATTTAGGGGATGGTGAGCCTTGTCAAATTATTGGCAAAGGAAAAGTGTAGCTGAAATTGCAGAATGGCAACACATGGGTGTTGAAAGATGTCATGCATATACCCATCTTGAAGAGGAATCTAATTTCTATAGGAAATTTGGGTGATGAGGGTTGCATAGTAACTCTCACAGCTAAATCTTGGAAAGTTTCGAAGGGTGCACTTGTATTAGCAAGAGGTAAGAGAGTAGGTACACTTTATCTATCTACTTGTGTTACTGATTATTCTCCTTCTATTTTATCTACTTCAGATGTAGATGGAAAGATGTGGCACTATAGGCTTGGTCACGAGTGAGAAGGGAATGAATGTTCTTAAGTCAAAAGGTAATCTTTCAGATATGAAAAGCATAGATCTAGATTTTTGTGAGCATTGTATTTTTGGGAAATAGAAGAAAGTAAGGTTTCTCAAGACTAAGTCAGCAAAGAAGGAACACAGGTTGGAGCTTGTTCACATAGACATGTGGGGACCACCTCAGGTAGCTTCTATTGGAGGATCACAGTATTATGTTTTTTTCATTGATGATGCTACAAGAAAGGTATGGGTTTATTGCATAAAGAGGAAATCTAATGTTTTTGACACATTTAAGAAATGAAAAGCTTTGGTTGAGAATGAAACAAGTTTGAGATTGAAGTGCCTTAGATCTAACAATGGTGGTTAGTACTACAGCAATAAATTCAATAGTTACTATTCTATAAGTGGAATACATAGGGAAAGGATGGTTCCAAGGACACCTGAACAAAATGGAGTTGCTGAAAGGATGAATAGAACAATAATGGAGCATGCACAGAGTATGAGGTTGCATGTTGGTTTGCCCTTAAAGTTTTGGGTAGAAGCTATAGATACTGTAGTTTACCTAATTAATAGAGGACCTTCTACTACTCTAGATGGTGGAATTCTAGAAGAGGCTTGGACAGGTAAAAAGGTAGATCTTTCATTTCTTAGAGTTTTTGGTTCTGAAGCTTTTGTGCATGTTGATAAAGAAAATAGAAAGAAGCTAGATGCTAAATCTATGCGGTGCACTTTCATTGGTTATGGCTTTGGAGATTTCGGATTCCAATTGTGGAATTTAGAAAATAACAAAATTATTAGAAGCTATGATGTAGTTTTCAATGAGAAGGTGATGTACAGTGATCAGCTCAAGAGGCTAAATAATTATGAGCAAGTCAATCTTGATTTGGATGAGGTAATGATCCAAAATAAGCTCACAGGTAAAAATCATCACTCACAGGAAAACATAGAGACTAAAGTCGATCAAGTAACTGACATCAGTAGTCAAGCAGGAACTGACATCAGTCAAATAGTAACTGACATCAGTCAAGTCGATCAGGTGGAACTCACGTTGGTCAGGTACAGACTGAGAGTTAATTGAGATCGGTCACTGATAGAGAATTTGGGTGGATAACAAGCTGTAAATGAGTCTCAAACACCCATAAGGAGGACTAAAAGGGTAAGCAAACCTCCAATTCATTATTCCCCTTCTTTATACTATGTGTTGCTCATTGATGGTGGAGAACCAGAAAGTTTTGATGAGGCAATATAGGTAGAATCCAAGAAACAATGGGATCATGGCATGAATGAGGAAATTGATTCCTTGGAAAAGAACCAAACGTGGGATTTGGTTGAATTGCCAGCCGGAAAGAAAGCACTAAGAATAAATGGGTTTATAGGTTAAAGGAAGGAGAGAATGGATAAATGAGACATAAGGCTAGGTTGGTAGTAAAGGGATTTGAACAGAAACTAGGTATTGACTTTGGTGAAATATTTTCTCCTGTAGTAAAGATGACTTCTATTCAGACTATATTGTCTTTAGTTTCTATTGAGGATTTGCATCTTGAGTAGCCTAATGTTAAGACAACATTTCTTCATGGATATTTGGATGAAGAGATATATATGGATCAGCCACAAGGTTTTGAGGTCAAAGGTAAGGAGAAACTTGTGTGCAAGTTGAAGAAAAGCTTATATGGTCTTAAGCAAGCTCCAAGACAGTGGTATTTAAGGTTTGACAGGTTTATGACAGAGCATGGCTTTAGTAAATGTCAATCTGACCATTGTGTTTATTTTACCAGATTGCATAATGGTAGTTATACTATCTTGTTGCTATATGTAGATGATATGTTTGTTGTAGGTTCACACATGCAGGTAATTACTGAGCTAAAGGTAAAATTAGCTCACACATTTGCCATGAAGGATTTAGGAGTAGCAAATAAAATCCTTGGCATGAGTATTAAGAGAGATAGGAAAAATCACAGGTTGATTTTGTCTCAAGAGGATTATGTGAATAAGGTGTTGGAGAGGTTCTATATGCAGGATGCAAAACCGGTAAGCACACCTATGGCTGGGCACTTCAAGTTGAGCAAAGAACATTGTCCTAAATCACATGATGAGGTTGAGTACATGAGCAAAGTTCCATATGCTTCAGTAGTTGGGAGCTTAATGTATGTAATGGTATGTACTAGACCTAATATTGCCCAAGCAGTGGAAGTTGTCATCAAGTTTATGGCTAATCTAGGAAAGGAACACTGGAAAGTAGTTCAATGGATTCTTAGATATCTGAGAGGGACTAGTAGAAGTGATTTATGCTATGCAGGGTCAAGTATTTCTCTACATGGGTATGTAGATTTGGATATGGCAGGTGACTTAGATAGCAGGAGAAGCACCACAGGATATGTGTTCACTATTGGTGGAACGATGGTTAGCTAGATTTCAAAGTTGTAGAAGGTTGTTGCCCTATCTACTACAGAGGTAGAATACATTATAGTCACAGAGGCTAGCAAGGAAATTATATGGATGGCACGGTTCATGGAAGAGTTGGGAAAGGAGCAAGAGAGTTACAAATTGTATAGTGATAGTCAAAGTGCAATTCATTTGGCAAAGAATTCAGCCTTTCATTCAAGAACCAAACATATATAGCTTAGGTACCACTTCATTTGATAGGTATTAGAAGATGGATAGTTGAAGCTAGAAAAGATCCACATGAATAAAAACCCTACAAATATGTTAACAAAGCCAGTAACAAAGGAGAAGTTGAATCTTCATTCAACTTTTGTTGGTCTTCAAGATTGAACTTGAAGAGGGAGAAATAAGCTAGAGAAATAAGACAGAGGATGTTGCGATACAGGTACAGGTGCAACTATTTATATCCAAGTGGGAGATTGTTGAGTTGTGGAGCTAAAAGCTTCACTATTGAGTTCATGCAAAGGTTGCTAGACTAACACAGTCACTGGCATCAGTAGTATCATTGACATCGGTCAGGCATGGATCAGATCCAACTGACATTGGTCAGGGATCAACCGACGTTGGTCGTATGCAGACTGATAGCAACCGGCATTGGTCACCTGTGTGTGCGTGTGCATTTGCATGCATTTACAAAATTAGATTTGTTCTAATTTTAGGATGGACATAGTGTTTGCATATAAAGACTAATTTTAGTCTTGAGTCTATGTTTCTAATTATTGTAATTGGGAAGTATAATTATTGTATGCCTTGGATCCTATTTAAGAGACCCATCGGGGCATGTATTGTAAGTAAGCAAGTAAGCAAGGTAAATTAGATCTATAAGGTGCAAGATCAAGGAGATCAGCTGAAGTAAGGGAATAACAACTTGATTATTGAGTTGACTGTAATTGATTGAGAGAGAGAACTCTTGAGAGAAATACTGTACACCCAAGAGGTGTGGGAAGAATGATATTTCTTCATTGTATTCTGGAAGAGTTTAATGCAATATTGGTTATTTCTTGTATCTCCTATTATTTTCTATTTTTTATTTCTAGTTACTTATTACTTCTGGTTCAATTCTATGTTTAGTCTCTTATACACAAGTAATCAATTGTACTCCAAGTTCCTAACAAATACTATCAGGGTTTACATATATAGTCTAGAGAAGTCAAAGATGGGAGGGGATATTTGGAGAGTTGAAATGGTGAATTAAAATAAGTCATATTAAAAATGAATATAAGTGTCTATATATGATTTTTAAAATGTAAATTAGGAAAAGGTAAAGTCTCCAATTGAACAAACACAGCTCACACCTTGGAACCCTTCATAGTCCATTCTACACAAGCATTTCTTTAGGTTTTGATGAAGTTGGAAGGTCTAGGATTAAAAAAAATGGATAAATTTTTTTATAGGGAATATTTAAAACTTGGCTAATCTCATAAAACATACACCATTATCTAATGAGGTAGTGGAGTGACCTTTTTTTTCTTAGACAAAGGGCACTCCCTCATTCACAAACCTTGGTAGTTTTGGGAAAAAGTGACAAAGGGACTCTTAAGGAGATGATGGACATTTATATTATGTGTATTAGGATTTATAAAACCTATTAAAACATTAATAACATTGGAAAAATGGATGGAACTCAATAGGGTACCCTACACTCTTAGAGTCACAGTCAAGCCTAAAGGTAAGGTTTAGGCATAGTGCCAAATGAGGAAGTCATTTTAATTTCAAGTCCTATATATGACTTATTTAATATTGGAGAATGATTATGGGATCATGATATAAGTTTATAATCCATTTTTATATATATGAACAATCAAAAAATCATGTTGGGCATTAAGGAGTAAACAAGCCTACTAAGCATGACTAGGCCTAACATCCAAAAAGGCGGTCAACTTCATATTTGGATTTATATAATAACTAAAACCTATTTTAAAATTCATATGGGGGCACATAAGATGCGTTAAATCTTTTAGAGGATAAATAAACCCTTGAGGAATCCATTTTTGGCTCCAAGACAACACTAGACCTATAGGAAATGGAAGGAAGAACTCGATATGAGAAGTTTGATTATTCACATCATTCATGAGACTATACATGGATGAAAATGGAGTTTGGGGAGGTTATTATGGGTCTTTAATAACATTTTTGTGAATTTTTTTGGTAATTCCAACATCAAGTTTTTATGAACAATGCTTAAGAAGTCAAAATCCTCAAGACCCTTGATAAACCCTTGCCAATGACCAGTTTCGAGAAATGGAGTTGGATGGATGATTTAATGGATTATTTAACTCAAGAAAATGATTAGACCTTACATATGACTCTCTAAATATCCTCCTCACCCTTTTGAGTTGTATAAAATTATACAAACATGGTGAAAAACAAGGTATTTTTGGCCATTTTATGTGTTTTGTAGGTTAAACAAGGAGTCTAAGGATGAAATAAATTTTGAGAGGAAGATATATAATTTTTATAAATCCTTATGATCATTTAATTCCTCAAAAAAATCCAAAGTTCCCAAGCTAGTGAGAAGGGTGGAAAACTTTAAGTGAGCTCATTTTAAGGTGTCCCTAATGATTATAAGGACATGGAGGGTCTTTAAAGGTGTCATTAACTCCTTCTCATGGGTTATCATGGAAAATTGAATCCAAATTTGAGGCCAAGTGTGCAAGGTGCATGACGGAAGAATTTTTAGACTAGAAATGAAGATGGCCCATTCCTAGATGATTCCATATGACTAGGATTGAAACTAATTCATGGAGAGGCATACCTAAAATCCTTCCCCTTCATTATAATAATTATACCTATCCCTAATCAGTTTTTGGATGTTAAAATAGGTCTAAATCATGAAGGTGGTTTTTTTAGCAAGAATGAGGAGTTTCATGCCACTCTGTAATATTTTTAAGCCTTGCATGGATACATGTACTTCTTGACCTTGCATGGTTCATCCCACATCATTTTCTCGTGCACAATTAAATAATTTTCTTATCTTGACAAGTGTCTTTGTGACTCTTGGACTTCTCTCTTCTCATCTCTTTGTCAAGTTATATAAGAGCTACCATTTTGGCCTTTGTAATCTAATACCACACAAAGTATGGTGAATCTCTACTATTTTTGATATTTTAATTGCATTATAAAAAAAATTAAATATATTTTAAGTGGATATATACATTTTTGAAAGTGTGTGAAGAGATGTATAGTGAATGGTTAAGAGATATTTACTTATCTTTGCTTTCTCTCAGTCCTTCCATGTTTGATGTGAGTGATTCCATGCCTATCAGGTGATATTAATTGTTTTTAAGTGTATGGACATGTTATTAAGTGTAAAATGAAGTATTAGCTTCTGAAAAATGATCAATGTTTCCACTTACCTTGGATAGTCTTCATGCATGTCACCTTCATATTGAAATACTGATGTTAGTGAATTCTTGGACTCTTAGACTAGTTTTGTATGCCTTATCTCAAACTAATGGAGTATAATATCCTTATGGAAAACATATTTGTGCATCAACCCATAGAATATGTTTAATTTCATGCAATCTCTAACCCTTTTCTTCACAAACAATCATTAATATAGGTGAAAGCATTTCAAGACACATCTAGGGAGTTAGCCCTTCATTCTAGAGATTCGTCTCAACAAATTATTTACCCACATCAAGTGAGATGTTTCAATTGTGCCACTTGTATGAGTAGAGATAAGACATCTCCTTAAAGGGTAAAAATATAAGTGATAATAGTTACCATAGGAAAGAAAGAAATGCCTAATATTATGGTAGATTTGGTTGCAATAATCAATCTAATGATAACAAAAACTCTCCAAAAACTATCCCTTATGGGATGCAACCTACCTCCACCATTGTCCTAATATATTATCAATTAGTAGATAAATTATAAATTAGTATACAATACATAGCTATAATGATTGGGTCATAAAAGTATCTAGTAGTTTTATGGTGTTGCAAAATAAAACCAATAAGTTAGGATACCCCCCTCATTTTTGGAAGAACTTGGTTAGCTATTATAGTATCATTAATTGATTATATATAAGGGGATATGCCTATTTAAATGGTCTAAAATAAAAATTAATATCCTTATATTCTCCTACAAAACCCTCATTACATTACACTAAAACACTTTGGGTAGATGAACCAAAAAAAATAAGAACATCCTTTCATCCTTGGCCATTATAATCATACAAGGACACATAAAAGAATTAACTAATGAATTAGAACAAGATATATAATAATCCACTAACCTCATGATCCTAGATATAGACTCTATTATTTTATCCACTATAGACTCTATTAATTGATCTGTTATAAACTATATTAGTCTATTTTCTATAGATTCTTCTAGTCTAATTGCTACAGATTCTATTTGATTCTTGGCTATGGACTCTATCAATCCATTAGATATAGAATCCACTAGACTTGTTACTATAGAATTAATCTTTATACATTCAACACATGACTATAGACCATCAAAAGAAAATATTTAGAATTGGGTAGAAGATAAACCATCTAATTTTTTAACTACATTTCATTATCAATTATCAAGAATCATTCCTCTAGGAGATGGATTTGTAAAAAATGTAATTATATTTCACTTTTTATTACCACATCCATGTCCTGTCAAGTCCTTGATGAGTGAATTTAAACAAGTAAAATCTATCCATCCTAATACTACATAGGTTATGGTATTACCAAGAAAAACATTGAACATAAATAGTTGGTTAAACCATGATCAAGAAATTAAAGTTTTTTATGTCCTAGAAAAATATACGAAAGCATTTGCTTGGGATCATACATATATGAGAGGAATTCATCTGAGTGTTTGTACTAATCAAATTTTCAAAAGATAAGATAAGATAATTTAGACTACCTCAAAGATAGATAAATCTAACATTAATTGATATAAAAAATTAAAATTGAGAAATTGTTGGAGGTAGGATTCATTTACCCTATTTCAAATAGCCAATGGGTTTCTCCACTGATAATCATACTAAATAAAAATGGGAAATTGAGAGTGTGTGTAGATTAATGAGAGTTAAACAAAGCTATTATGATGGATTATTTTCCTCTTCCTTTTATTGATCAAGTTCTTGATAATCTAGTAAGAAAGAAATACTTTTCCTTCTTGGATGGATTTAGTGGGTACAATCAGATAATAGTGGTATTTGAGGATTAAGACAAAACCACCTTTGAGGTATATTTTCTTATAGAGTATTACCATTTGGTATTTATAATTACCTAATTACTTTTCAACAAGTAGTTTTAGGCATATTATTTTACTTGACTAATGATTGTGTAGAAGTGTACATGGATGACTTCACTACTCATGGAGATACATTTGACTAAGCCTTACACAATCTTAATAAAGTCTTAAGAACATGTGAAGAACACCAACTGTCACTAAGTGATGATAAATGCTTGATGATGATGGATCAAGGAATAGTATTAGGACATCACATTTATATTAAGGGAATTCAAGTGGTTCCTAAGAGAATTGAAATAATTTCTGAACTACCTATCCCATAAAATCAAATTGATATCAAGAGTTTCCTAGGTCATCCTAGTTTTTACAAATATTTTATAGAATACTTTAGTAAAATTATTGCTCATATTTTTGCTTCGTTGGTAAAGGATAGAGAATTTATGTGGAGTGATGATTGTCAAAAAGAATTTTAAGACATTAAAGAAAAAATGAGCTATGCACCAGTGTTAAGAGGACCCAATTGAAAAAACACTTTCACATTTACACTGATGCTTATAATTATGCAATGGGTGTAGTTTTAGGGGAAAAAGATGAGAATGATCATACATATACCATTTATTATATTAAAATATATATCACACCAACTAAGAAGAATTTAACAACCATAGAAAAATAATTCCTTGTAATTTATGACATCAAAAAATTTAGATACTATATTATAGATTATAAGGTCTTCATAGACATAGATCATTCATACATAAGATATCTCATGAATAAACCTATAGTATAAGGAAAAATCATAAGATTGTTCTTAATTTTAAAATAATTTGATATAACCATCATGGATAAAATAGGACATTTTAATGTGTTTGTAGACTTTTTGTCTAGAAAAAACAATATAGGTAGTGAATAACTAGTTAAAGATAGCTTTCTAAATGAACAATTGTTTGTTGTTTTAGCATAATCCCCATGGTTTACTTATATAGCTAAATTTTTACCCATAGTAAATTTTCCTTCTCATTTTAATAAAAAATAAATAGATAAAATTAATTAAATAAAGTTCTTTCAAGTGGATTAATGGCATGTTATTTAAGTATGGACCTAATCATGGGTTTCACGGCTGTGTAGACAATAATGAAACATATGACATCATTAGAGCTTGTGATGATGAACCAAGAGGAGGGAATTATTCTATGAAAATAACCATTCATAATATATTAGGAGTAGGAATTATTGTCCTTCCATTTATAGGCAAGTAAATAATTATATCAGATAATGTGATCCATGTCAAAGGGTGGGACAACCTACACTATTAGTAGAGATGCCTTTTCATCCACATGTAGTATTTGAACCATATAATAAATGGTTAATAGACTTTATTGGTCATGTAGACCCTCCATACCAAGGAAATGAATGCCTCCTAGTATGTATACTATGTCACTAAGTGTATTGAAGTTCAAGCCTTGTCTTTCACTAGAGAAGAAGTAGTAGTAGATTTTCTATATTTCAAGATCATGCAATAGTTTGGTACCCTAAGGGAGATAGTTTTAGATCAAGGACCACAATTTATGTCTAATATGATCATAAATTTTATGAATTATACCAAGTCAATCATAGGTAATATTATCCTTACCTTCCATAGTCTAATGGCCAAGTAGGAGTTACTAATGGAGATATGGAGAAAATTCTGACCAAGATAGTTATCGATAGCAAAAAAATTAGGTAAATAAATTACGAAAAGAAGTGTAGGCCTAAAAAACATACTTAAAAGATAACCACTAGTTTTGCACCTTATGATTTGGTGTATAATGTATATTAAGAAAAATTTACTTTCCATTGAATTTTAATTACAAACTTTGAAAATATCAATGGAAGTGGGCATTGATTTACACAAGGCACAATAAGATAAAATTCTTTAATTAAATGAACTTTATGAGATGAGGATAGAATATTTACAATAAATAGAGATGATGTAGCATCAGAGGAAAATATGGCACTATCCCCACATCAAAACAAGATATTTCAAGAAAGATATTGGGCACTTTTGTGTGACTCCAGGTTTCAATAATACAAAACCAAGTTGATAACAAGATGGTTAGGCCCATATCAAATACAAAATATATTTGAGAATGGATCAATAAAATTATTTATAATAGATTAAAATAATAAAAAATTGATGGTCAATAGACATAGACTCAGATTATATCATAAACCTCTCAATAAAGAGGAGTTTGTTCAAAACATTGGGCATAAAGTGGTTTTCATGGAAGGACCTTGTTATTCCATGATAACAAGTCCATGTATGGTATATTTTTTAAAATATAAAAATAAGAACACTTCTTGGCTTTCTTCTCCCAAAATAAATTAAAAAATATAAAATAGTCAAAATAAAAAAAATTCAATAGTGAAAATTCTTTTTAGGACATTATTGACAATGTTGATAAAAAAACTAGCCTGCTAGCTGGTCATGTATTGAATAATGAGCCTTGGATTGAAAACCAAAAATGGTTGTTTAAGGAAAAAAGACAAAAATCAAAAAATCAAAAAATAGTAAAAAACTTAATTGATCATTTTGTTTCAAGCAATAAAAATCATTGATGTAATTATTTGTGTACATTCCTAAAAAGACTAATTCATGCATTTATTCTCTGTTTAGAATTTAGAGATAGGAAAAAAACAAAGGATAAGAGTATGATTAAGTAAGACAATTTATTTATCTACATTAGGCTATTATAATTCTTTCTTGTTCATGTATGATCATGCTTAAGATGATATTTGGGAAGAAGACAACTTATAGGCCATCAAATTAATAACCAAATGTAGAATTTGAAGACATGAAAATGTCATAAGTGAAAGGACACATAAGTAAAAGGAATGTCATGTCAATTAATATTAAAATTTTATGACATGGAGAGGTCATAATTTAAAGGACATGAAAGTAAAAATCTCATGTCAACTTTATTGACATGTACAAACTGCTTACTAGTTCACTCCATAGTACTTTGAATAATGATGTAGGTTTGATGGTACACAAGTTTCATAAGTGTGAAAGTATATTAAATATCCTTCAAATATAATTTAATTTAACACTTCCATGCCATATCATGATTTATCTAGATCATGCCAACATCCACCAAAACTAAATACCCATTTGAATTTATTCATTTCATTTTTATTATGCACTATTTTTTATATTGTCACTAACTACTTGTACCTGCTATACCACCCCTAGATTTTAGAAAATTGATAGAACTACCACGGGATAAAATAAATGCTCCAAACCTAAGTCATAGCTAGACCAATGACTTATGACATTTCTATAGTAGTTTTTGAGGAGGTTGGCTAGCTGTCATTTTCACAAAAAATTGAAGGGCATGATGAAAATATGGTGAATGAATTCATTAAAAACCTAACATGAGACTCCATTATAGTGAGAGGCATCAATATTCCATTTTACAACACAATTATAAGTGAAATTTATGGGATTACTGAAGAAGGTAAGAGAATACTTTGAAGATCTCTCTTTTTTTTTTGAGTTAATTACATAGTTCAATGGGAATGAACAACTATCTATTTCATGTGTACATAATCATCAACGAAAGGCAAAAGGGATTAGCAGGGAAACCCTACCTAAACCATAGAAATATATTTCCTTTTGGGTTATGAAACATTTCATGTGTGAAGGCTAATGTAGAATTTTTGGGTGTGAAGTAATGTAGATCATTCTTCACTCAAGTATAGCAAACAATATATTCAACATAGGGTTAACCTCCCTTTATATGTATATGGAGCCATTCAAATTCTAGGCACTAATAGTTTAGCTCCACTTCATCATCATGGTCTTATCCATTTGATTATTCAACATCATTTCCTTAAGCAAAGTAAATCAACATGGAAGAATTTTTGTAAAATGAGATTCAGTCAGTCTTCAAGATCTATTTCAAAATATTCCAGAAAAACACCAATACCCAAGGCAAAAGAAGAGGCTTACTCTTATAGGGTTAGGTTTTTATGTAGTTAATGATGACAAAATAGATCACAAACCATGCATGTGAAAAAAAGAGTTTTTATTAGACTCCATTAAAAAGTAAATTAAGGCCTAGGGTTTCATAATCTCATTTAAACCCTAAATCTAATGATATTACTTTAACAAGCATGGCATATTTACCCAAAATAGATGTAATATAACAAGTAGTTGAGGATACCTATTTGAAGGAGCCTAGTTCCCCTATGTAGACAAAAAGATGTAAAAATTTAATCTTGGCACAAGATGATGAAGATTTTGAAGAAACTTCCACCATTTATATCCTTCAAAAATCACCATTATTTTCTTCACCAATAATAGTAGTAGTTACTAATGAAGATGCTATCATAATAGATATTCCTAAGTCCATAATAGCAGTTCCTAGTGAAAAACTTGTCCCAAAAGATATTCCTATTAAGGAAGATATTCAAGAATAAAATATAATCATAGAAGAAATTATAGTATAAGAAGTACAATCCTCTTTATCTTCTTCAAATCCCAATATAAGACTAGTACTAGACAAATATAAAAGTATTATGGTATTTGAAGAAGAAAAATCATCCATATCTATTGAAGATCTAGAATTTCATCTCATCCTTGCACTATCTAAAGCTGATGTCATCATCAAACAACAAACTGGAGATATTTCTAATCTTTTAATTTAGCTAGAACATAAGGCCTCTCTTAATTCTTATTTAACTTAAGGATTAGATAGTTTTAAAAACTAATCTTTGGATCACATTAATAAAATCAATATTCTTGAGAAACAATTAACTCATTTTGAAAAATAAATGGTAAATTATTGAATATATATTGCTATATTATAAGAAGAAAACCTATTGTTAAAACATCAATGCTAAAATTCTCAGTGACAACAACTTTATATGAAACCTTCATCTTCTTCTTCTAAACCTTTAGTTGATCAATTTTGTCAAACTATAATTTCTCATGCTTACTACCTACACAAATAAAATTAGTTATACTTTGAGTTCAGGAAACTCAAGGAATAAAATAAAGCCTTAGAAAATGAAAAATAGACAATGAAGGAAAATTTAGATCAATAAAAATAGTAGACCTAAAAAATTAAATAAAATACATAAGTTGCATGCCAGATAGGGGAAAACCTTATATCTTTTTGATCTCCCTATCCCTCTTATATCTTGTATTTACATGAATAATTTTATAGATCGAAGTTAATGATAAATTCATGTGATTTACCTCACAACATTGAATATCCTCCTATGTTTCTAAACATTTTTCAAGAATTCAATCTAGAATAAAAAGATTTATTGTGTGAGTATTATTTGTCTAATATTATATTAGGGGACTATAATAATTTCATGTTTAATCTATATGTAGGCAAAGTTTAGGTGAGATCTCTTATTTATACTTATAAAAACTAGATAGCTTAGAAAGATAGACATAAGGAGTATGTGACAAAATTCAAAACTATAGGGCTATGTATTAAACCTACTTTTCCCAGTGCCAAAAATTTATTAATTAACTTCAAAACCACTTATCTAATGAATCCAAGAATCAGGGATTATTACTTGTAAGATTTATATAATAGTAGTGTCTATTTTAATCTATATACAAGATAACATTTTAAAGATATATTCATAACTAGTGTCAGGCATTATGACAGATTGATAATTACATTGAACAGAAGAGAGGTTATGTCTCCAATGAATTTAAGTTGGAGCTTATAAAGGGCACAAGCTATAAATGACATGAATGTTGATGTCATTAACTTAGAAGGTGAAAAAATTTGGGGTGGCCTCATATTTATGCCACCACTTCTTCTAAATCCTATTCCACCATGACAGAGATGGAGTCCTAAAAAATATGGCAACAAATGGTAGAAACATACCATGGTTTCACTAATTCCTTTGATGATCACTGGGTCGATGAATTTGACATATATAACCTCAACCAACAACTAAAAAATAGAATTAAGAATTATGAATGACTGAGTAATATCTAATTTTATAAAAGGGACATACAATAGGTGAATCATGGGGGAAGGATGAGTCCAAAATATGACTCATTGTTTCTATAAGTTTTCCTCATGTTTCTTCCATTACCTCTCCTCTAGACTAAAAAAAGCAAGGATATTAAGCTTGTATCTAAACCTAATATAGTAAATGGATGCTTTATCTTACTTAATTTAAATAAAGTCCAAGTTACTAATCTTATCATTTAATTATATCTCTTTGTATGCTTAGTCTCTTAATTTTATGTATATACAGATGATAGAGTAGTCTATAAGGAATAAAGACCTTTTTGATGATATTCTAAGGAAACCTATAGGAAATATTTTGACATTTTAGCAAGCTACAAACTCATTAGACATTCCTCTAGTTCATTCAAGTCTTCTCCATAGTGAGCTATGGACTCACCTAGTAGCTATGAACTCACCCAGTTCAAAACTACTGATTTGTTCAAGATCCAATTTCACTCTTCATCAAAGTATTCCACCTAGCCTATTAGCCTTGTTATGGATTTATTCAACATCCAGGTTCTTTAAGTCTAGTTGATATAGAATTCACCAAGTTTTCATAGAAATAGCTCTGGACTCTACTAGAGTTTCTATGGATTTACTTTGGACTCTACTAGAGTTACTATAAAATTGCTCTAAACACTACTAGAACTACTTTAGTTTCTTTTAGTCTAGATTGTAAAATATCCATATTTGAAGATTATTTTTGTCACTTACTATTTATAATATTAATATAAATAGTAGATCTATAAATACAATTTCTATATGTATTAATCATTGTAAATATGTCACATAAATCTTTATAAGGCAAATTAGTCTAGTATATCTAGGAAGTCATTCTTAGAGGATATGTAGTGGATTTTGTAAAAAATGGATCTTCCTATTTTAGTGTATTTGGGATTTTTTTAATTATTTTAATGACTAAAAAATAACTAAAAATTATCCTAAAAGTTCACTAAGAATGGAAAAATTCAAATGAAAAAATGCAAATGCAGAAGGCAAAATCATGGATACACAGTTGTGTAATTCAAAATCACATCTAGAAAAGAAAAAATCATGATTTTATATAAAACCACTACTGTGTAGTTGTAATTTTTTATATAACGTATAATCATGGTAGTTATCACATGATTACTATAAAACCATGAGTCTATTATTCAAAATCATGACTATACAGGCAAAGTCACAATTCATAATTAGTGATATTATGATGGAAAGAGGAAACAAAAAAAATTAGACTTGGAATTATTTAAAGAATAAAAGTGATTAAAACTCAAGATGATATGGATATTTTCATAATAATATAAGAATATAAAATACCTAGTAAGATTAACAAAAAATATTTCTACTATGGTCTTGTGGTTTCACAATAGGTGGTTAAGAGGGGGTTCTAAGGTGTCTTGAGCTGATCTGGGACAAGGCCCCCATGTTTCCTGTAAGAAAAAAATGAGCATACACGCACACAAAAGTTATTAAAATAACTCATTAGTTATTTGGTTTGATGATTTAAATCCACATGGCAAAATCACCCATTGTGAAGGCAAAATCGTAAGTCTACTACAATACTATGAATGTAGAATTTTAGTTTTGTTCTAGGTAATCAAAGGCAAGTTATGGTTTCTGATATCAATCTGTGTACTTTATCCCTTTATTTTAGAGTATACTAGGTTAATATCAACCTAAAATAAGTATTAATAAGCATATGAGGTTAGATATTATCTATAACATATCATGATTAATAAATCTATTAGTAGTTAGAAATAAAAACTAAATGCAAAATTGCTACTCTTATGCTAAAGCCAAGACTTTCAAAGCAAAACCATAAATTTTAAATCATGATATTACCAAATCTTGAAAACCTAAAAAAAACATAATCCATTATTGGTTAAGGTGTGTCATTCAATTTAAAACCACTAATCTTGACGATAAAATTGTGACTGTGTATTAGCAATTTGGCAAAGTAAAATCACAATTCACTTAGGTGTGAAAATTTGATGAAATCTAGAAATTATTCCTCCCCTAGTTATACTTACAATTAATCAAAATTATTCTAATAATCAATAATGTTAGATTAAAATGTATTATCCCTCCATGGTCATAAAAATGTAGATGAAATTTTGAGAAAATAGATTTGATTGTGCAATTATATCAAGACACCCAAAATGTCATTCCACCAATCGAGATCTAGAGCCATTATGATAAAAATGCAAACACAAATGAAAATAGTGAAATTCTAATCCTAAAGCTAATTACTCCAAATAAATATTAAAAAATAAAAATATTACAGGATTAAGGATGAAGATTGCTCATAAATAGACTCAGATTTATAAATTATGATAGTGTAGACACCGAAATCGTGTCTACTCCTTAGTTGTCCTCCCCCCTTCGTCCCCTTAGTCCACTTCAACACTCCTAACCTATCTTATTAATTTAAAATAATTATCTTATTTTAAATTAATAATCCTCTCCCTCACCCATGACACCTCACCACCCTAGGATGCCTCTCCTTAGATTCCATTCCTCAACTCCATGCCAAGTCCTAAATGCCTAAACCCCATTCATGACCTATTTCTATCCTCTCGTCCATTTTAATCCACCTTCAACCATTTCTTCCCCTGACCCGCTGACCTTGGCAGAAGAAAGAATAGACAAAAGGCTATTTTAGCCCTTTCTCCTATTATTTGGCTACCGATGTCGGTCAGTAGTCGGCCGATGTCGGTGGTTTTGCCGGCGTCAGTTTCCTTCATAACTACGTTCTTGACCTGAATGCAGGATCCAACCTTTCAACCTTCAACAATCTGATCTTTCATTATTCTAAGCAACCAACCTTCCAATCTTTAGACCTCTCTCTCTCTCTCTCTTAGGCACATAACAAGCTACAACAACAATAGGTACTCTGCACCAGTCATTCCACCTTGCTAGAGGTCTTCTACACCAACAACATCAGCAACAGGGACAAGCATCAACAACACTCCTTCAACAAGCCATATGTAAGTATTCCCTCTATGTTTTCATTCCAAATATTTACACTGTTAGTAATTAGTTTTCTAGTTGCTACTTTTCTTACTATGAACCAGACCATAGACCCAACCTGCTCTTCCCAGAGAGGCTAAAAGGCCTTCTTTCACCCTTATCTCCCCTTTTGCCTCTGTCACTCATTTAGTCCCTTTTCAGACCATACTCTCTATCCAATCAACCCAGCATAGACTCTCAGACCACTCTATAGACTATAAACCCATCCAGACCCTGTCCATGACCATTGTCCTGACTGACATCGACCACTACCCCTACTGACGTCGGTAGACTAACCGACGTCGGTGAACTTGACAAACCAACGTCGACAGACTAACTGACTCTGGCAACTGTGGAACACAGCTTGCCTCTATTCAGGTATGCATTTGCTTTCATTTCTTTTATTCTATCTTTATCATTTCTATTTTTGACTATATTCTACTTTTTATCAGTGTACTGTCATCCCCCAAGAAGTCTTTGTACTTTTAGGACCAAGCTTTTGCTTGGCAGTCCACTTTCTAGTCATCTAACAACTTTCATGTTTGAATCTCTTTCTTCTATAGGTGTCATCCTCCACAACCAAAGAGGAGTTACTTCAGTCATCTAAATTTCATACGTAAGACCTCATCTGGGTATCTTCTAACCCTAGACCATCTTATCTTAGTTTCTCATTTCCTTTTGAATACAAAAAGCGAAAACTTGTTTGGAAACATTTTGGCATGCCCGATGGGACCCTAGGGTCTTCCTTGGGTTCCTTTCTTTCTTTTCATATAGGGTGCATTAGGTTTCTCCTTACATCTCTTTCTTCTATCTCTTCTAAAAGACACTATCAGCAAAGTTTAAAAAGAATCATTCTTTTCCTTTCCTTTCTTGCATCTTTGACTAGTCAAAGTCATATTCTTCAACCCTTTCTCACATTGTTTGAATCCAAACTCACATTTCAATTTGGGATTAAAATACATTGCATCTCATTTCTGTCTGAATGCATACTTAGTCCACACATCTAGTAATTAGAAATGCATCATCAATTAAGTGTAGGCCACTTATGTTACACAACCAAATCACTTGCACAAATCAAACATCTTAACTTACCTGAGACAAGGTCTGACTAGGATTTCATCACCTAACGAATACCTTACCTGTCCTGGTAATCCCACTTGGACTTCACTACCAAGGGGAAAGCCCACTTTGTTCTCTAGTAGAGGATAATCTCTAGGGGAAGTATATACTGGCTAAGCAAGACCAGCTCACCACTAGGGTCATGAAGTGAGGGGAGCTTGCTCCTTAGCACTAGGCCAAGTACGAAACCTAACACAGACTCTTGAGCACCAAAATTGACCTCAAACCATCTTTAGACTACCTCTTTTAAGACCCGTTCTACAATCCAACTTCCTAAACACACTTTAAGGCATAAGCCAACATGATTATAAAAGTTGATTCTTAGGATTTAACGCTTAGGGTCTACCTGTCTCCTTCTATTTTTCTATTCCTATCTAGTTTTTTGAGTTAGTGAGGGTGTTTTTTTCCAAAAACTTTCAAATTCTCTGAGTTTCTATAAAACACAGTAATCAACATTAGTTTTATCACTGATGTCAACAACATTTCTTCAGTGTCATCAATTATCTGACCGACGTCGGCCATTTATTCTCACCGACATCAGTTTTTCAATCGACGTCGATCATTATCACAGTTCTTTTTTCAAAATAATAGCCTTAAAACCTGACCCTTTTTCTGCCAAAATCACATTCTAAGTTTTTGAAACTAAAAAAACACAATTTCTAAAACCTAAACCTTTTTGCTTTGAATGGTTTTGACACGTAGTCAAACCAAAACTCTTCTTGACCACGCAAGGCATCAACCGCTTCTGCCTTCACCATCCATAACCAGTCCCCTAATGGAGTTTCATTCAAAGGCTGAATGAACTCCTACTCGACCGACCTTGACTTAGTCTCCCCTTGTCCCTGAAGGGGACCAAGACTTTGAAAGATTCTTAGACCTCAATGTCAAAGCCCTTCAA
Organism: Torreya grandis; assembly: GCA_037957365.1. Classification (NCBI taxonomy): domain Eukaryota; kingdom Viridiplantae; phylum Streptophyta; class Pinopsida; order Cupressales; family Taxaceae; genus Torreya; species Torreya grandis. The sequence continues at coordinate 365,040 of JARHVA010008043.1, read as the reverse complement.
CATTATCTCATGCAAATTTGAATGTGAGACTCCTTAAGCAACCTAATTTATGGGATGCCAATCTCCTTAGTTGAGACAGTATCCATATCAACAGTGTCCACAATCCAACCTATAGACAATCAAGCCAACACCTCGACTAATAACCTGACTGTGTCCTATCTTTAAAATTTAGCCTCTCTTTATAGACCTACCTCCATGGGGGTTTTAGCACCCCCTCAACCTCAAACTACTCAACCAAATTCTACACCCTTCTAAAACCTAGTGGTCTCTACCCCCCTACTCTTGCACCTATCAACACAAGGGTAACTGCCTACCCTTCAACAAGTGTAGCCACCCCTCAACCACCTTTGATGGCCCCTATTCAATTTGTGCCCTCTAATTCCATGGCACAACTACCCCTAGCTTCAACATCTGCCCCGATGACTAGTTACCCATACATTGCACCTATACAAGTGCAACCAACCACGTCCTATGCCTCTTCTAGCACCTTCTAAGTGCCTTACAACCTAAGGGGCACCCCATCTACACATCCGTCAATTGACTTAATCAAAATTTTGATGGACAAAATGTCTAATCTCGAGACCTCTATTTTTGGTTCACGCAATGTCCTTTCATATGACCAAATTTGCAATAAACCCATTCATTCCTCTATCCCAATCCGACTGTATCCCAGTCAGTGGGAGCTTAGTAAGTTTACTCAATTCTAGAGTAAGATCCGCAACAACATCTACAAGCATTTAGACATGCTTGTTATCTCATATCCCATGATGATGCATTATTGCTATGCACATTCCCCATGTCGCGTTCTGGCCCTGTCGTTGATTGATACAGCTCTCTTACCAGTCACTCTATATTTTCATTCACTCAACTAGCCCAATTATTTCTTAACCATTTTTCTATCAATATCACCAAAAAAGTCTCAATCACAGACCTCTACTCTATCAAGCAGTTTGACGACGAATCAATAGTCGATTTTGTCGCCCATTGGAGAGGATTAATCAACCAACTCTCCTTCCCTTTACCTCAACTTGAGCTCATTGAGCTCTTTTCTCAAGCATGTGCCAAGCACATCTCATCCACGTTGTGGGTTCAAACATTCCACACTTTTGATGAAGCTTTCACCATGGCCCGAAAGCTTGAACTCCATGCTTTTGAATAAAATAGGGTCAAATTGCATAATACCAAGGCAAAAACCAATGACCCTTCTTCTTCTAGGCCTTTTTCTTCCCATTCCAAATCCAAAGGAGTGGCAAACACTATGGTCATTAGATCACCATCCTCAACAACAACTAATCAATCTCAACCTTCAACATCACAAAGCATCACAAAATAATTCCAACAATCGTACATACATCGTAACTACACTCCAATTGGAGAGTCATACGCTTTCATGTTGGAGAAACTCATCAAGCAGGGGGTACTCAATCTCCCTCCAATCTAACCACCTCAATTTGACTCCTCAAAAGCCATCCCTACATGGTATAGGGAAAATGACTTCTATCACTATCACCGTGTCCAAGGCCATGACATCAACAACTGCCGAACCTTCAAGAACATTGTCCAAGACATGATAGATAAGGGAGATCTTGTCTTGGATAACCCAAACATGCCACCCAATAAAAATATTGACATCTTCAAACAACCATTCCCAAACCATCCTCCTAATCAAAACAATGTCCAGACCATGGCCAATAGCTCCCAAGAGCATGATATACGCATGATCAACACGGTCTCACCTCTTGTCCCTGACCAACCTCCTCCACAGGTAGAAGAGCCTTCTTCTCGTATTAGTTCTCCATCAACCTCTCTTATATTGGAGGACACTTCGATCATACCAATGTCATTAGCCCCACCTTCATCCTTCCTCCTACCAATGGAAGACCATACCCTTCCTACTCCTCAACCATAAGTAGAAGGCATGATCATCCCTGCCCTCTACCCTCTTGAGGAGTCACATTCTCCAATTTCTTCTCCACCAAGAGAAGACCCTGTCTCTTCACCCACTTCGATCGAGAAAGACCCAGTCATGGTTTTTTGTTGCCTTTTGCCTGAGATCGCTACATCTCACTCACCTTCATCCACATCTGAACCCAAACCCACACAGGCATCCACCATGCCAAAAGAGATCAAATCTCTTGGTGTTCGCCCCATATCTAATCTTGCCTCGCACAATAGTGGCCCTCAAACTAAAAATCAATAGATTAAAATAAGTGGATAATATACATAAAAGGGGCCACTAAACCACACTGGAGAATTCCTCCCCCACCTTCATCATTACCTTCAATTCTAGGCCCACATCTGTCCACCTTAATAGGAGTGCTTCCTACTCCCATACCTCACAGAGGCAAATTGCCTCCATTACTCTCTCAACCCATCAAACATAAACCTCCTCCAAAGTATCCAATGCCTCTTAACACAAAAGTGCCATCTACACATGTGGCTACGCTACCAAATAAAAAGGTCGTATGACCAATGCCTCATACTCCTCCAAAACAAAAGTCATCAACCCCTACTACAACAAAACACTCAGACCCATTGGCGAGTTCTTATGCCTTGCTGTTACGACAATTGTTGCAGTCTTCTTGCTTCAGTCTTCCACCTCTTAAACTATACCAATCTCTCAAACCAAAACCACCATGGTTTGATGACACCCAAATTTGTGTGTATCATCACACACTTGGGCATGATACTGAACGTTATTGTGCCCTCAAGGTTGTCATTCACCAATGCTTGGAGAAAGACGCCCTTCTTCTTGACCATATTATCAACAAACCTTCAACATCACCCCATGCTTCCCATACCTCCTCACCTTTACATTCATCAACTCTCAGATCAAGACCATCTTGGTTTGATAACACTAAATTCTGTCACTATCATCACACACTGGGACATGACACTGAGCATTGTTGCACTCTTAAAGCTGTCACTCATCAGCACTAAAAAAAGGATACCCTTCTCATCAAGGATCCTCTTGACTACCCTTTAACCAAATCATCAACACCATCACATGTCTCACAAACATCATCACCTAAATTGGGATCTCAACACCAGATTATGGTCCCTCCACCACCTTTAACCCCATCATTCAAAATCAACACAGTCAATCTGACCACTAGCCCACCGACCCCAAAGGATAAAGGGAAAAGACATGTTTCTATCCCTTGGACATCTCCATCTACCAAGCCTTCACCACAACCAAAACCCAAGATTACTATCTTGACCACATCTCGACTAGCATCTTTGAAGATAATCCCTGACTCTGTGGTGAAACAACCTCACCATACGACCCCTGTGAAGATGTCTTTACATGATCTCATTCAAAGCTCTCCATAGCATCATAAAACCTTTATCAAAACCTTGAAATCAATGGAGGTCCAACCTAATGACCCCCAGCCACTAGCCACTTTAATCAAATCATTACCAACCATTGCCTCTGTCATCATCCAGGATTCTAAGATTCTTGCCTCCAACTTGGGAGATCAAGATCTCACCTTCTCACACTAAATCTGTCAAACATTCTCCCTAGTAAATGGGGCAATTTGACCTTATCTTGAATATCATAACCATCAACCAAATATTTTAATCATGACCTCGACCAAATAATGACCAAACATCAACCAAACCTTGACCAAACATCAATCAAACCTTTTAATCATGACCTCAACCATGATCTTGACTAAACATCAACCAAACCTTCACCAAACATTCAACCAACATATCGACCGACCATTGACCAAACATTCAACTGACCATTGACCAAACCTCGACCAAAAATTCAACCAAACATCAACCAAACCTTGACCAAACATCAACCAACCAAACATCGACCAGACATCAACCAAACATCAACCAAACCTCGACCAAACATTCAACTGACCATTGACCAAACATTAACCAACCAAAAAATGACCAAACATCATTCGACCAAATAATCCAACAACATATCAGCCAAATTCATGTCCTTCATCAACCAAGCACTGACCAGACATCGACCAAACAATGACCAAACATCAACCAACCTTTTAATCACGTCAACCAACCAAGCACCTATCATGACCTCAACCAAGCATCGACCGACTTTCTAATCATCTTCATATCCAAACATCAATCAGCATGTGACCAATATGGAGTGAAGTAAATGAGGCAAGTTTACTCCTAATTGGGTCAGACCTCTCATCATCATGCATGAGCATGGATCAGGGACTTGTCAAAACCTGAGCCCTTTAATGCCTTGCATTTGCGACCCTTCTACTATTAGTCGAGTACTCGTTCACTTGACATTTAACTTGAGCTCATCCCTTGAGTAACCTCATTCACTTAATCCTTATTCCTTTCAACCCTATTCCCCTAAACAAACCCTCTGTAACCCTTTTATATTGTATGGATGCTTTGTCCTGATAAAAGGCAGCCCTCCAACTTCTATAGTCTTGTCCATGACTCAAAATTCTATCAAAAATAAATCAAGATGTCAAAATATCCAATGTCACAAAATCAAAAGACAGACTACTCCCTCGAAGGACAGCTATACTATCATTGTTGTAGCTAATAGACTGCTCCCTCAAAGGATAGCTATTCAAAGACCTCAAACATATATAAAGCAAAAATATAGACCACTCCCTCAAAGGATGGCTATGACTAAATCTTGCTACTCTTAGAAGCTTCCCGCATCGATTAGCTTCACAATTGACCACAAAGCAAAATGAAATCTCTATGTAGACTTCCCACATCGATTAGTCTGCACCAAAAAAAAAAGGGGGTCATGGACTTTACTTGTAGTCGTCTCAGGGTCTCCTATAAAAAGGGGCAAGGTTATCTCTACTAAAAAGGTTACCCTATCCTCCCATATCACATCACCTACTCAAGAGACTTTGAGCTCATTTTAATGTCGAAGTGATTTGATTACCTCTCTAACACAACCCATGGTCAACGATGTAATGCATGAATGGGGCTCTCGGTTCTAACAACCCCTATCTATGCTATCATTCTGGTCCTTGTCAATGAAAGGGTGAATATGCCTTTCACTTCCCCTACACTTTGGTCACAAACAATCCAACCAAATCATTTGCCAACCAAACCAAGCCAACACAACATTTTCAGACCAACAACATGACATTATGACATCACACATCATCATAGACCATTCACACAAGTTTTTATGGACACCAATACACATGGAAACCATCGACTACATAATTTATGTTAAGCATAAACCATTACTTGCTAAAGCATAAATAGACTCAATTCATTTTTAGCATACATCCATCACGAATATAGAAAATTACTAGGGATGAAAGACCCCTCACCAATGTTACAGAATACACCATCACACAATATGGAAAAGGCTGTAACATCATCTTATCCTCATTATTTCAACACATGACTAAAACCAATCATCAACTAACATATCAATCAGCCTAAAGTACATTGGTCTGAGGCCCTTCCAACTAGGGCTATGTAGGTAGCACTCAAATGACATGACGTCTTCTAGGGTTAGCTTGACCACATCCTTTTTTTGTCTACCTGATGGACAAACTATCTTACCTTTGACTATGACTTGACCTCGACCAAAGCAATCCATAATTTTGACCCTCTTCCTCCCTTTTAGGGAGAACTACATTGGCCTGAGGCCCTTCACACAAGGGCTATGTAGGCAGCACTCAAATTACATGACATCTTCTGAGGTTAGCTTGGCCACATTCTTTCATCCATCCATTCATTTGACCAGCTATTTATCTTGACCTGCCTCGACCAACGACCTTAGAGATCACAACTATCTCCTCAGACTCTGACCACTTCCAAGACAAACATTGCCTTGGTTGTTTTTGCATGTATGCTACCTCATGAATGGTTAGTAAAATTGTTTGCATCACATTTTGACCCTCACAAGTATAGGATCGGAAGCCGGTTGATCCCCACTACTTGTGGCATTTTCGTGTTTCTAGGAGCACTTCCTGAGCCTGGGATACCTAGAACATGACAACCATTGGAACTACAACTTAGATTAAATAACCTGATCAGCTATGACTAATGCTGGGGCTTGGTTACTTCAATTTTAGCACTCCTTGACCCTTGACCTGTGACAATTTGACCTGACCATCTCGTGAAGTGGTATACGTGCAATCACAACTTCTACAGTGTTCACACTCACACTTTCACCCTTTCCATCCACTCTCTGTCAAATCGGCACTCGACTTCAGGTTCCCTTCCCTTGACTCTTGCTTTGAGGGGGAATACCTGATCCCACATTTGGTGCAATCAACCTCTTGTTTTTGTCTTGCAGTTCATTTGAACAACCAACATGACAAAATCACCCTTATCCCACACCTGGGGCAACCAAGTCCTATTTTTGTCTTGCAGTTCATCAAGAACAACCAACAAGACAAAAAGGGGCAAATGTAGACATCGAAATCATGTCTACTCCTTGGTTGTCCTCCCCCTTCGTCCCCTTAGTCCACTTCAACACTTCTAAACTTATGTCTTATTAATTTAAAATAATTATCTTATTTTAAATTAATAATTATCTCCCTCACCCATGACACCTCACCACCCTAGGATGCCTCTCCTTAGATTTTATTCCTCAACTCCATGCCAAGTCTTAAATGCCTAAACCCCATTCATGATCTATTTCTATCCTCTCATCCATTTTAATCCACCTTCGACCATTTCTTCCCCTGACCTACTGACCTCAACAGAAAAGAATAGACAAAAGGCTATTTTTAGCCCTTTCTCCTATTCTTTGGCTATCAACATCGGTCAGTAGTCAACTAACATTGGTGGTTTTGCCGGCATTAATTTCCTTCATAACTACATTCTTGACTTGAATGTAGGATCCAACCTTTCAACCTTCAACAATATGATCTTTCATTCTTCCAAGCAGCTGACCTTCCAATCTTTAGACCTCTCTCTCTCTCTCAGGCACACAACAAGCTACAACAACAATAGATACTCTGCATCAGTCATTCCTCATTGCTGGAGGTCTTCTACACTAGCAGCATCAGCAGCAGGGACAAGCATCAACAACACTCCTTCAGCAATCCATAGGTAAGTATTCCCTCTGTGTTTTCATTCTAAATATTTACACTGTTAGTAATTAGTTTTCTAGTTGCTGTTTTTCTTACTATGAACCAGACCACAGACCCAACCTGCTCTTCTTAGAGAGGCTGAAAGGCCTTCTCTCACCCTTATCTCCCCTTTTGCCTCTGTCACTCATTTAGTCCCTTTTTAGACCATACTCTCTGTCCAATCAACCCAGCACAAACTCTCAGACCACTCTGTAGACTATAAACCCATCCAGACCCTGTCCAAGAGCATTGTCCTGACTAACGTCAACCACTACCCCTACCGATGTTGGTAGACTAACCGACATTGGCAAACTTGACAAACTGACGTCGACAGACTAACCGATGCCGGTGACTGTGGAACATAGCTTGCCTCTATTTAGGTATGCATTTGCTTTCATTTCTTTTATTCTATCTTTATCATTTCTATTTCTAACTATATTCTACTTTTTATCAGTGGACTGTCATCCCCCAAAAAGTCTTTGCACTTTTAAGACCAAGCTTTCACTTGGCACTCCACTTTCTAGTCATCTAATAATTTTCGTGTTTGAGTCTCTTTCTTCTATAGGTGTCATCCTCCACAACCAAAGAGGAGTTCCTTTAGTCATCTAAATTTGGTGTGCAAGACCTCATTCAGGTATCTTCTAACCCTAGACCATCTTATCTTAGTTTCTCATTTCCTTTTGAATGTGAAAAGTGAAAACTTGTACAGAAACAGATAGCTTGATTCATGGATTTATGGATTGATCATGTTGTTTATAATTGACATGGAAATTCTAGTTGATTATATTGACATGAATACTTTATGGACTTAATGGTTGTTTTTAATTTTTTCTCATTATTTACAATGGAGGATTGGAGGTATTTAAATATAGGAGAGAGAGGGGATTAAAAAGGAATTAAAAATTCCTTAGAAACATCTAGAATAAACACTTTTATAGAAGAAGGGCCAAGTTAGATAATATTCTAGAATTAGATATTGCTATAATCCATTTAGCAGATAAGTAAGACTAGTATGAGATTTGTATGAGTGATTAGGGACTAGGGATGTAGGAGAGCCTAAGATTAGGTTGGGATAGGTGGGTAAGTGGATGGGTGGGTCATGGGAATTTTAAATTCCCAAATAATGGATAAGTGGGATTAGGATAAGATTAAGATATGATTTAAATAGTTAATAGATTGGTGGGGTAGGGATAAGGTTAGTGTGATCAATAATAATGAAGAGGATGTCAAATAAATGATTAAAAGGGGTGATATTTGGATGGAACTATAGGAAATAAATGAGATAATCATAATAAATGTCAACTAATAGTAATATTATTGATGATAAATGAAAAGATTGAATTTAGGCATATACACTATCCTCATAATATTGGTCTCATTAGATCTTGCACTATGATAATTATCTATTATGCAAGATAAGATTGTGAGTATGAAGTACTATAATTGGTTTTATTGTGATCACCCCATTATCTAGAACCTATAGTGCGTTCAATTCTAAAACATGAGAAGGATCAAATACATACTTATTAAGATAAGATACATGAAAAATATTATGTATTTGTGGTAAAGCTAGTGGTAACACTAGTATATAAGCTATATGATTAATCACATTCAAGACCTAAAAATATCCTACATATATTGGCTACAATTTTTTTGATTTGCCAAATTTAATGGCACACTTTTGGGGTTTAACCCATATAAGAAATTTATCCCCAACTATAAATTACCTTTTTATTATTTTTATATCAGCATAATTTTTTTTCCTATCATTCAATTTAGCTAACCTTTGCCTTATCAATATGACTTAATCCTCCATTTCAATGAGCATATCTAGTCTAAATACCACTCATCTTCTAGTTTATTTTAGTTTATTGGTGTTTTACCCCTTATATTATAAAATGCCTTAAATGGAAAACTCAACCAAAGTTAGGTATTATTCCCAGTTGTATTTATAATCCATGTAATACATTCTCAAAAGATATTCCAATATCTAATTCACTCTCTCTATTTTCCCATGTATTTATAGATGGTATGTTGTGCTAAAATTTATCTATGTACAAAAATATGCATTGAGAGTCATCCAAAATCTTTAATTCATTTTAGGTTCCTTGTTTGAAATAATCTTTTGCAAAATCCCATGTAATACGTACATCTCTTTTACAAATCTCTTAGCAATCATAGGTGCATCATCCATCAAATTTGTAAATATTAAATGTGTTACTTTGGTAAGTTTATCAATAACCACCAAAATTATGTCATGATTATTCATTGACAAATAAAATACATGGACAAAGTCCATGCTAATGACCTTACACTTCCTTTCTAGTATGGAGTGTGGGTAAAAAAACCCTACTAGATGTACATGCTCAACTTTAACTCATTAACATTCTAGGAATCTAGAAATAAAATTTGCCACATCTTTCTTGCTTATTTTACAAAAATATAAAGACCTTAGTTTTTCTAAGAGCTTAGTCGCACTTGGATGTACTGAATATGGAACATTGTACACCTCTTTTATCACTATACACCTCAAGTTTTCCTTATCAATAATGTATATTATTTCATTAAATTTGAAAATCCCATCACTTTCCAATTTGAATCCATTAATCTTAGGATCCTAAGGGTTTATGGATAAATATCTCTTTACTTTCTTATAATACTCATTTCCTACAGAGAATTTCACTCCCTGATCACATAAGGTGATCCTTATGGTAGTCAAAGCTTCTATATACATTCTACAACTAAGTGCATCTGCAAATCTATTTTTCTTTCCCTTGATGTAACTAATATCAAAATCATAGTCTGGTAAAAAATCTATATACTACCTTTAATGAGTGTTCATGTTAGGTTGGGTAAAAATTTACTTGAGTCCCAACTTATCCAACTTGAGCTTAAATGGTTTTCCCAACAAGCAATGCCTCAAGAATTGAAAAATAAGAACTGTTATAGAACTAGATTACACCCTAGCTGAACAAAGGATTTCTTAGGTCCTCTACTCAAATCTATTCTAACATGGGAATGACCCTAGGATATGGGTTACCTATTCTTGGGTTAGACCTCTATGATTTTTAATGAGGCTAGCTCCTCCAATGTATCACTTAGCTCATTTCCACTAAAAAATATTAATCATTGGGGTGAAAAGGGAGAGAAAGATAACTAAAAGGGAAATATAATCTAATGTTGGTGATGCACCTAAATTTATTACTCATCCACTCTTATTTTAGCTTCTAAAAAACACTAATGAGATTAAAAAATAGACTAAATCCATGACTCCAAATATTCATTATGCATTAATATTTCATGCAGAGGATCACCAAGTGATTAAAACATTAGGTAAGTGATGGAAATGCCTAATTAAAGGAACTAAAAATTTACTATATACAATTATTATATTCAATAAAATGACATTAAACACTAAAAATGACTTGTATAACAACATAAAATAGTATCTAGGTAAGATCAAGACTTGACAAGGGAGAGATTTATACCACATATAAAAATCAAACTGACATTAACACACTATACTAGAACAATAAAATATGAAACAGTCATTTATTTATCTTAGGAGGTTACAAATATAAATCTTGGTAGAGTCTAGTAATACCTAAGAGGGGTAAATTTCTTATAGATGGGAATGAATGGGTAATATAGAAAAAGAAGAAGAGAGAAGAGCGAGCATGTATCAAGAAATCACTTAATGAGTTGCCACCTCATTTCTTGGATTTTTAACCATATTTGATCCAATAAAGATTGATCCTTCATTAACAAGATAACCTTCATTTTCTCCAATTAGTCTTCAATTTCTTCTCATTGGTTGAGCAACATGCACTAGTAGACAAGAATATGTTTTGAATATGATGAGTCATGGTTATACTAAGAAGGAAAACCTTAAGGATCATAAAAATAATTAAATGTTTCAATTGTTTTCTCTAATTCCTAAATCACCTTGATTTTATATTCTACATCATATCCCACTTAAATTCATGATAAGGACAAATTCCTCATCTCTTTTGATCTGACAGAGCCTTGCCTAAGTCTTCTTTAGGTGGCTATAGGTACCTGCTTGTCAAAAATAAGACCATGTATAAGGATGAGACACTTATCCATAATCACATATTTACCCCCTATTTAAAAATTTGATCATAAGTCTATTATATATTTATTATAGATTGAAAACCAATCTTATTTATTCATTTTCCTATAGCTATTATATCGATGAAGATCTATAGACTCTATAGTCTTGTTCTAAATTGTATTAGGTTTAAACAAACCAATTCTACTTCTTGTATTTTTATAATATAAGAATTTAATGCACAAAAAGATCTTAATTATAAAATATAAATAAACATATCCACTAAATAGTCGTACAACTTTTAGAGAATGGGGTCAATAGTCTCTAAATCATTGGCTAGAGGTCTTGTCAAGCTTTAATGATGATGGTGTTTCATCATTTAACCATCCTAACTATATGATTGCATCTCATGCTTAGTAGTGCTTTATTTAACTCTAATGGTGGCATATTATTTTGAAATATTTTCTTTAATTTTACCTTAACTATATTTGGCCTCTACTTGAAGTATCATGTCTTTAAATTTTAATATTTATCATCAATCAGCTTGTTTATGCACCGTTGGATCTTATTTCTCAACTTACATGTGCAACATTGATTCTCTTCTTTATGAATGAATGTGAGACATAGATATTATACCAGTTTAACTTGGTTGAGACACTTATCAACCACACATTTATATTCAATAACCACTCACCTTTTGACCCATCAATCATCATTAGATCTACTTTATATGATGGAGCATGCACCATCAGTCTACTTGGGCCCACTAGCTTTGTTAGTCACCACACACCATTGGATATCTATTTAGGTACCTAATATATTAAATATTTTCAACAACATTTTCAATATTTGGTACACTTACCTTTTTACTTGATGCTCTATTGATCTTTAATGCATGATTAAACATGCTCCATTGGATCTTCTATACCTATTAACACTATCCTTGCCTGCTCGTTATTAGATCTTTGATCTGATCAAATACCAACCATTGATATTGGAACATTTAAATTCAAATGGATATTTTATGAGGCCTTAAATTGACATTTGAGTACATGTCTTACTTTTCAAGGACTTTTTAATCCTAATGACTAATTGTTATAGCTTTAACTTGACGTCCCTGCTCATGTTTCATTTTGTTTATTTAACTTTAAACACTTATATATTGAGATATAAACTCATCAAGACATGAAATTTGTAGATAATGTTCAAAACATGAAAATCACCATGTCCATGCAACTCTTTTACCCTAGTTGACTTTTCAATTGCATTTGTCAAATGTGAAACTAGATTAATCTATCTATTTCTACATGATGCGTTTGTGACGGTCTGGTTATTTTAGACTTGTGCAAGAAACTATTGTCTTTTCAGAAGGCTAAAACTAACCTCTAAGACTTTGTAAAACTTGATTCATGACCTTTAATACTTTAAAACCCATTATAACTTGTTGAATTTTTCACTTTACAATCTTAGACCTGTTTCCAATCCTATTTTGAAAAGATCAACAAATTGCACTTTAAGCTTGTTTAAAGTGTTTCAAAAGATTTGTAAGCAATATATGATCTTTGGAACACTCATTCTATATATAAATATATTAATCTCATCTATCTAGGTAGAATCTTTATATGTGGGCAAAAATTGGCCAACATCTTTGGTGACTCACAAGGAATCATGCCTACAATACTTAAAAAATAGATCATTTGTCTTGGCTAGTCCATTGGGAATGGAGTCATAAGTCATTGATCTTAGCTGATCTAAATTAATACAAGATTAAACCTTTTAATAACTCCCTATTGAAACAAATAATAAAAAAAAAGTGACAAAGGAACTTATTTAAGGGAAACATAGAACAAAAAAGAAATGTACACAAGGCATTTAGAGGAAAGCATAAAATTTACCTACCTTAAACTGACCAATCAGAATGGAACCTATACAAAACCATTGACAAGTTGTACAAAATAGTTTCCATTTATACTAATCTAATATGTTTTACATGCTTAAGGTAAGCCAACCAAAGATGGAGAAGGAGTGGATATTTAACATATTGGTGATATACTTCTCTAAGAATAATTAAAAAAATAAACTCACCTACCAATCTGATTGATTGGATATACAAGAATCTTGGAGTGGATAGGTAAGTTGATCTTTCTCCTTTTGATGCTCAAATTTATGCTCTAAATTAGGCACAACATGTGATGGCTCCTCTTTATCATCTTCTAATCGAGCTAGGTACCTGATAGGTCATCCTCTTATCAATACAAACATTGAGCAATTGAATTTTACCTCACTCTTGCTCTTTGTTTGTCCAACATTATGATCCTTAGGCATAATCATATCATAGTCTCCTTAGAGAGAAACATAGCGTGCTCCCAAAATTTTAAATAAGTCATCCAACTCCTTTTCACTTGTTTTACCCAAGCTAATATTGAGTTTATTAGGATATTTTCCTTGAAGCACATGCTCATATTGAAAGCTTTGTTCACCCTCAAGGTCCTCCTCCATCACATAAAGTGGTGACTCATCAAACTGCATTACCTAAGCATTCAAGATGTCTTCTTAATTATCCTCACTCAATATTTCATCTTGTTCTTCAATGGAAAATTATGGTTTATTTGACCATATAAGGTATAAAACATCACACCTATCTTACTCAAGGTTTGATTCATGATCCTCTTCTTCATCTATGTAGAATGGACTTTCAATAGTCCATTTAATGTCTAATTTATTTTTAACTTGAGGATTATCCTCATTGAGATCGATTTCATTAATTTTAAATCCTTGTTAATAATGTTGGTCCAAACTTGATTCTTCCCCTTATAAATTAAGTGGTATACTTATCATGACCTCCTCATCATAGAAACTTGCATTATCCTCTTTAGGTTTACCTATGACTACCAAATCCTCATATATACTTTGTATAATAGGTTATTTCCCTAAGAGCGAGATGATGGGAGGGTGAAGAAGCTCACCTTTCTTGTAAACTATGAGAGTATCCTTCCAGTTAGGGAATTTGAATGGTATCTTTGGTGGCTATTGAACTTGTGCTTAGGCTACTTTAACTAACACCTCTTCCATCTAAAAACCTTTATGAATTGACTTCTAAGAAGGGAATGTGTAAGACATAGTTTCCTTTTGTTGATTTTGACTCTCTTCTTCTTTCTTCATCTTAATATCTAACTCTTTGATTTACTTATCTAGATTATCTTGTAATAGCTTCTCTTGAAGGTGGTTAGGGGTTTCATGAAGATAAGGAGCACAAGAGGGTTGGTATGAGCTAAAAGAGGATTCTTAAGGAAGATAAGTGGAATATTAGGTCTAAATAATAGGCTACTTTGCAACAATCTCCTTCTTTCTTTAAAATTTCTCTTGGATTGAATTTCAAGAAGGGAAGGTATGAGGAACACAAGAAAGGTCACTTGGAATGGTATTTTGGGAAGAATGGGTGGCATATATGAGGGTTGAGGTGGTGTATATGAAGATACATAAGTTTTATGGAGTTGGACCTATTTTTATTCAAGTATTTTTAGCTTATCCTCAATACTTTGAATGTAACCACTTACATTGATCATCTCACTTGAGAGGTTTCTCCAATTTGTTCCCTCAAAAGGTGCCCATTCTTCCTTCATTAGTTATAGTGCATTTCTCATGTCATGGATGATATGATTAGGGATATCTTGACCAAATCCATTTTGTGTATTAAGGTCTATCATGTACCTTTGGTAGCCTAAGATCATTTTCTTCCAAATTTAAATAGATTAGTTTGGGGAATAACTAGGGACATCTTGAGCCTGAGAACGCTGGTGCACTAAATATTGAGAACCACTTGTGGAGAATCCATAAATATTTATAATATGATATGAAGTATGTTGAGGTAGATAATAAGCATATTGATGAAAATAGTTATGATATATACTGAATAATGATTGCTAGGCACCTAGGATACTTAAAACTAGAAGCTTTGTTTTAGAGTCACCATTGGTACTAACTTTCTTGCTTTCAAAAGCTTATTAGAGTAAAGACACACCAAAAAAATTTACAATCTCTTAGACCTTTGTCCCACTGAGCATGATAAAAACTATTATAGACCTAGATTTAACCCTAGCTTCAAAAAAGATTATTTAGGTCCTCTACTCAAATCTAGTCAAACATGAGAATGACCCTAGGTTGTGGGTTACCTAATATTAGGTTAGACCTCTAGGATTTTTAATGAGGAGAGATAATATAATGTATCACTTAGCTCATTTATGCTAAAACTTACTAAATTTTAGGGTTAAAAGGGAGAGAAAGATAACTAAAAGGGAAATATAAGCTAATGTTGGTGATGTACCTAGATTGATTACTCATCTAGTCTATTTAAACTTCTAGAAAACACTAATGAGACAAGTAAAAGATTGAATCCATAAATAAAAATGTATATTATCCATCATTATTTCATGTAGAGCTTCACCAGGTGATCAAAACCTGATGGAAGTGATAGAAAGGCCTGATTCAAGTCACTAACTAGTCAATGTAACAACTTGATTGCTTCAAGCAAATGACATTAAACACTAAACATGAATTGCATAAAAAGATAAATGAGTAGCTACATAAGATTAGGACTTGATAATTTCTACCACATATATAAATCAAATTGACATTAACAAATCATATTATAACAATGAAATCTGAAACAATCATCTATTTATCGTATGAGGTTACAAAGATCAATCTTGGTAGAGTTTAGTCATGCCCAAGAGAGGGATAGTTTGCTTACAAATGGGTAAGAATGGGTAATATATAAAAGGGAGAAGAAAGAAAAGGGAAAATTTATCAAGAAATAAATAAATGAGCTACCACCACATTTATTAAATTCTAAACCATCTTTGATTCAATCAAGATTGATCCTTCATCAACAAGCTAACCTTCATTTTCTCTTATTAGTCTTCAAATTTTTCTCATTGGTTGAGCAACATGCACTATAAGACAAGAATATATTTTGAAGATGATGAGTCATGGTTATAATAATAATGAAAACCTTAAGGATCCTAAAAATAATTAAATTTTCCAACTATTTTATCCAATCCAAATATCCCCTTGCTTTTATCTTCTACACTATTTCCCACTTGCTTTCATTATGAGGACAAAGTCCTCATATATTTTGGTATGATAGAGCCATGCCTAAGTCTAATTTAGGAAGCTATAAGTACCTATTTTCACTTGAACTTATACCCCTTAAGGATATGTTTCAACTCTCCTTGCTCAAGTGGCACAATAGAAACACGACCCAAATTTGAGGTGAGTCTCTAGATTAGGGCTAGTTCCCTTGATGTACCACTTAGGATCAAACCTACTACTAAATTTTTAGGGTGAAAATGGAGAGAGATAACTGAAAAAAAATTTAATATATGGGAGGTGATACACCAAATATATGGTCTACTCACACCACTTATAATGCACTTGGAACCAAAGAGAATCTCACACATACACCTCATCCAATTAAACACCCCTCTTTTACATCAATGTCTCAAGCATGGAGCTTAAGATAGGAAGACTTAGACAATAGTTTTTCTAAAAAAATTAAATAATAAGTTACCCACTTTACCTACAGTCCACATTATCCACTTCTTGTTGACCTACAAAAGAGATCTTTCAAACCACATATGACACTAGGAAGGATAACATGTCAAGGTAATCAAAATACACTTGTATAAGACCAAAAACCATAACATGGACTTAATGGAGTCATTAATGAGGTATAATATCATTATTTATTATTTTAAGGTAAAATTTGAGTAAGGATTTACCATACTTAGGTGGAGAGATGTCTACAATAGCCAAAAAGGCTAGAATATATAGAAATTATGAGAGAAGAGAGAGAAGGGGGAGCTCAAGAGTCACTAAGACAATTGTCAATAAAGGAGAATTAGTTAAAATATCATGGAATAAAGAATGAGATAAGTATTATAAGTAAAATAGGGACAAATTTCTCTCAAATCATCAAACTTCTCCATATGTGGCGTAGATGTTCTTTTGCTTGCACATGAAACTACCCTCATGATTTGCCTTCACAAAACTATCTCATCACTAAGTAGGCTTAGGTTTGATGATTTATATAAGTGGGAGGGGTTATTAAAAATCCCATACATGCATTTTAATTTTCCCTAATCATCCACATTATTTTGTCCATGAGTAATCATCTCCAATAGTTACAACTGACTCATTCTCATGCACCTCTCACACTTGACATTCAATATCTTTCCAATTATATAATTTGATACATGAAAAAGGAGTAATGACACCTATAAAGAGTTTATAATTCATTGGGTTCATGAATAAAGTCTCAAAAGTCTTCTCAATTAGATTTTTCACCATTTTCACTAAGTGTTCACTATCTATCCACTAGACTGATTGAGATGAAGAAGATAGTAGACACACTTAGGAGACTATATAGATTGATATATGAGCATGTGGACTTGGAAAAATCTCTAATATTTCTCATAAATGTGATTTTATCCTTTGAAACCTCTTCATACCTACAAAACACATAAATTTGTCAAGAAAAGCCCTATTATACACCATATGTACATGTAAGGTACACCTCAAACACATAGGGCAAGTCCTTGGAGATTCCTTTATAGCTTAAAGCTAATTTTATGGTCACTTTACCCCATTTAGATTCTCCATTTGCTTCATCTTCCCAATTATGTCCTTGGAGAGGGTTTTTGAGGGGTTTTAATAGTTTTAGGTCTTAATGTTTGTTCATAGAGAATACACATTGAAATCCTAAACTAATGAAAATGAATGTTTTTTTGGGACCCTATCTAACACCTATAAACACCTTAAGTTTCCATGAAAATCCCCATGGAATTTTTTATAATTCCAAGATGGCCACTCATGTCATTTTATTAATCTACATAGGCTTGTGTGTACTTTAAGCAAGAAATGGCTTCTTGGTGAACCTCTCTACAAAGTGAAGGTTACAACATATTTGGGATGATACCAGAAACATGTTTCCATATGATATAATTCCTAACTTATGTGAAAATGTAAAAGACCCCCCACTTTGTCATTAGGCCTAATGTTAAAGTGTGTGGTCTTTTACATTTGCACATAAGTTAGGCATTATAACATATGGAAACATGTTTGTGGGATCATACTAGGTATGTTGTAACCTTCACTTTACAGAGAGGTTCACCAAGAATCCATTTTTTGGCTTAAAGTACACACAGGACTATGGAGATTGTTAAAAGGACATGAGTGGCCATCTTAGAATGCTCATAACTTCCCAAAGGCTTTGGATCAAAACTCAAGGTGTTTAGAGGCATTATAGAGGGTCCCAAAGAATAATTCAATTACATTAGTTTAGGATTTTAATGTGTATTCTCTATGAATAAATGTTAAGACCTGAAACTATCAAAAACCCTCACAAACCCTCTCCAAGGATGTAATTTGGAAGATGAAACAAATGACGCATCTAATGGGGTAAAGTGACCATAACATTTACTTGAAGCTATATAGGATATCTATGGACCTATCTCATGTGACTGAGGTGTACCTTACCTATACAGATGGTGTAAAACAAGGATTTTCTTGAAAATTTTGTGTGTTTTGTAGTTATGGAGAGACTTCAAAAGGTGTAATCACCTTTATGAGAAAGATTAAAACTTTTTATAGGTCATTATGCTCATATATTGAGATATCTAATGTCTTAAGTGTGTTTACTATCTTCCTCTCAATGATTTTAGTGGATAAATAGTGAACACTTAGTGAAAATGGTGAAAAATCCAATTGGAAAACCTTTTGAGGATTTAGTCATGAACATGATGACTTATACACTCTTTACAAGTGTCATTCCTCCTTGTACATGGATTATATTACACAATTGGAAGGATTTTGAATGCCAAGTGTGAGAGGTACATGAGAATGAATCATTTGTAATTGTTAGAGATGATTGCTCATGGATAGAAGAATGTGGATGATTAGCGATCATTAAAATGCATGTAGGGGATTTTAAATAACTCCTCCCATTAGATCAATCATTAGACCTAAGCCTACTCAGTGATGAGGCAAGTTTTTGAAGGCAAATCATGAGGGTAGCTTCATGTGTAAGCAAAAGAATATATATGTGACATATGGAGAAGTTTCATGATTTGAGAGATATATTTCCATATTTTCCTTATAGTAACTATCTCATTCTTGATGCCATGATATTTTAAATCATTTTCCTTTCTTAAAAAATATCTTAGTGACTCTTGAGCTCCCCCTTCTATCTCTCCTCTCATAATTGCTATATATTTTAGCCTTTTTCGTTGTTGTAGATATCTCTCCACTTGACTATGGTGAATCCCTACAAATTTTTTGCCTTGAACTAATAAATAATGTTGTTTTACCTCATTCATCACTACATGAAATGCATGTTAGGTTTATTGGTCTTATACAAGTGTATTTTTCTTACCTTAATATGTTATCCTTCCTAGTGCCCTTTGTAGTTTGAAAGCTCTCTTTTACAGGTCAACAAGAAGTGTCTAATGTGGATTGTAGGTAAAGTGGGTAGATTATTCATTAGTGTTTCTATAATACCTCTTTTATAAGTCCATTTAGCCTAATCTCTCTTCAAGACCCCATGTTTGAAACATTGATTTAAAAGAGGGGTGTTTAATTGGATGAAGTGTAAGTGTGGGATTCTCTTTAGTTCCAAGTGCATTGTAAGTGGTGTGAGTAGACCATCTATTTATTTTATTACTTCCCATATATTATATTTATTTTCAATTATCTCTTTCCCTTTTCACCTACAAAAATTAGTAGTAGGTTCAATCCTAAGTGGTACATCAAGGGAAATATCCCTAATCTAAAGACTCACCTCAAATTTAGATAACCCATAGACTTGAGGTGTTTCCACTATGCCAATTGAATAATCAGAGTTGAAAAATATACTTAAGTGGTGCAAGTTTAAGTGACAATAATTTTGGGCATGCCTGATGGGATTGAATAGTCCATTCCTTAAGGAGTTTTTGTGTTCTCCTTAAGATACTAGCCTTTGGAGGAAATTCCATAAGCACCAATGGTGATTCCAAGCATAAATATACTATTTAAGTAGTCCAAGTACTCTAATTGAAGTATTATTCTTTTTATATACACTTCTCATGAATGATTTAGGGATAATTTTGATGTTGAGTTTAACATAAGTTGGTGAGGCATATCCATATTTTTATATCCCATATAAATATGAAAAAGTCCTTGGTCAATCTTATCAGTCTCAATATGATCATATTCAATCCTAATTTGATTGGAATTAGTCTTGAAATTAGCCCTCCCAAGCTTATATTTTACCTAGTTCCTATCCAAGTCAATCTATGGAAAGTTTTAAGAAGACTCTCATTGGCTATAGATAATTTATGTTAGACCTTAATACTAGAAATGGTTGTGTCCAAGTCATCCCTAGTGATTGTGTCAGGAGTGTAAGGAGATGATCTAGAGATAGTCAAGTGAGAATATATGCCCATTGAGAAAGATAATTGGCAAGGTCTTATGGGTGAAATGCTTGATGTTTGTGGCCTTATTTTCCACATATAAGAAAGGTTGAAATCTCACGAACTAGCTCAGTCTTGGTAGCATTAGAACACCCCACATTAGCATTCAAGTGTGTCAATTATACCCTTTAAAAATTCTAATCCAATCATGTTTAAAAATTACCCAAGTTCTTCATACATTCCTAAAGTTTCCCTTCTTAGAATTCCATCCAAGAGAGAAGCCAAAGGAAGGAGGACACCATTGTTGAGAAGGTTAATCCATCTCACAACCTAATTGGATAATATTTTTAGAGAAGAAAGTTGATGTTGGAGGCTCATCTTGCTAATGAGATTAAATTGGAAAACTAACATTTGATACAATCCATGATGGAAATAGAAAATCAAGTTTCTAAGTGTGACATTCTTTCACTTGTATCTAAGCCTCATGAAGAACTCCCTAAGCCTAGCTTCCCAAGTTGGAAATAAGTAGTGGTGGCTTATGGAAATAAGGATAAATTATGTCTAAGTGGATAAGTTGGAAGTCAAAGGCAACTTGAACCTACTCAATTCCCTCCCACACTTCCTCAATAAGCCTTTTTCCCTTGATCTCAATTTCTTTCTACTTCCTTTCCCAATGAAGATCCTATCTCCCCCCAAGAGAAGTTATTTCAAGAAAGTGTTGCCAAAAGAATTGAGGAATTAGAAATCAAAATGTAGAATCTCTCATCTATGCAAAGAAATAATAAATAAAATGAAGTAATTGTGCTTAATATGGATTAGTTTATTGAGGAAAAATCAAATTCTAATGATGGAGATTTCTTTTATCCTTATAAGCCTTCTTGGGATAAGATTATTGGTTTTTAGATGCCTAGTATTAGCATCACTAAGAGGGAGAAGGAGATTGAACTTTTAAACTGGGATGAAAATGAAAAGGAGCTAACTTATTGTGAAAAAACATTATATTATGATGATGGGGAAGATTACCTTACTTGTAGTGAAGAAGAATATTTGATAGAGGTTCTTTTGGATTCTAAAGAGGAAGAAGTTTCTCTTGTTTTTCAACTTCATGATGTTGACCAAAAAGAGGATGATGACTTGTGGCAGAGATTCAAAGACATTTGAAATGAAGTTGAAAGTCCCAAATAACATAAAATTACTTTGGAGATAGCTAAAATACATGGTAAAGAAGATGATGTGTTTCAAAAATAAGACATGTGACACATATATGTAAATTTTCAAAGAATATGAAGATAATGAGAAGGCAAGACTCATAAGAACACAAACCCAAGATGTTGAGGAACAATTATGTGTTGAGAGGTATCATCACGAAGAGGATCTAAACCATGATGGAGTAATCCATGATGAATATGAATATTTTGAAAATGGTTTGAAAATTCATTATAGAATCACATGTGAATCTTCTCATACAAACATCAACAAGGAGTTTGAACAAGAAACATTATTAGAGTGCTATAACACAACACTTCTTAAAGATTTTGAAGAAGTAGTAATAAAAGAGAAGAATAATGAGATCTTTCAAGAAGACATGGAAATTCAAGGAGTTGGTCCATTCATAGAGATGAAAATTTTTCATGATGAAACAAAAAATAAATAGTATGAGGTGTGTTTCTAATGTAAAGAAGAGTCCATATACCTTGGAGACTTATTTTAGATGACTCCTTCAAAGGACATGACAAACTAATGAACAAGCAAAGAGCATGAGTCATCTAGTACTACATCAAAAAAGAAGCATGATTGGCACTCTAATGATGAAGTAGATTCAATATAATTTCCTTTTGATCTAGGAAAGGAGGTATATTTGGTTAGATGTAAATAATTAGTTTGATTTTTGTTATATCTTATGTTCCCTAAGTGTTTAGTATCACAATTGTGCTTTTTATTTGTGTTGTTGATTGGTCTTGGTGTGTGTTTTTAGGTCAATAAACTATATTATTAGTCAAGTTAAGGTATGATCCTATTTTTTTAGAGTGCATTTGACTTCCTTTGCCCAATAGATGTGATCAGGCTACTAGTCCTTAACATAGGCAAGCATGTTACCCCTAGTATTAAAAGTGTTGACCAAATTTGAATTTTAGTAAAATTGGGGTAAAAATTATAATTTTTCCATATGTCTTATGGGGTCTCATTTGTGTCTAAAGACCTCACCCATCCCTGCTCTATCCTTGGTCTAAGCCTAGCTTCCTTGTACTTGCCTAGTCAACCCAAGTCAACTCTAGTCAAACATGGTAAAAATATCATTTTTTTATAAATGTCCTAATTTGGTAATTTAAGTGTTTTAACTTATTCCTATGTCATAAATTTTCCCTTTTTTATGTTTCATATGCAAAAAATGCCTTTTGGTCACATTTTAGGCTCATTAAATGATTTATAGAGATGAGTTAAGGAAAATTATTTGTCACCAAGCAATATTATAACATGGAATAGGTTATAAAATGTCAATAATAAGTTATAGGTTGTTAATAATTATTTTCATTCATGAAAATAGGTAGTTTTCCTTGAAAATAGGCCATTAATGGCATTGGTATAGACTTGATGAGCTCACCTTCAGGTAAAAATGTGAGTAAAGTGTCTCTTAAACTCCTTAAGGTATTTATCACACTTAGTTTTTAGAGAAAAGGTTATAAAGTTCATTTTTTTCTTCTATTCCTCCTTTCTTACCTTCACAAGCCAAGAAGGGTCAATTTGGAATGCTTAGTGTAAGCCGTACAAGTGGAGTTGGGAAGAGTTCTCTTGGGGGTTGAAATAGGCCTACGTTAGCTTCAAATACATGGAACTTTTTTTTAGTTTCATAGATCTTATTTTATGAACCATCACTAAGAAGCCATGTAGCTTTTTATGCTCTCACATCTATGAGGGGTTACTATTTAAACCTATTTAAGAATATTTTGCTTTGATTTTATAATTTGGTTATTTTTAGGTGTTCATTGTCTTTCAGCTTTTGGAAGTCTCAAGAACTCAAGGAATCTCTTCTAGACTTGTCTTAGCTAGGTAACCATGAAAGTGTATTACAAACATTAGGCTAGGATAATATCACATTGAGAAATATTATTATAGAGTGGTTTCAAGATCCCCATGGTGACAATTAGCCCTTGAAATACTGGTAAAGAACATAGGTCTACACATGAGGCCCAAATTATATACATTATCCACATTCTCCTTTTCTATCTACTCTTTTCACCTTCAAGCAGGTGATTTTCACATTAAATAAGGTGTTTTTAGGTTTATCTCAAAGTGTTATTTGTGGAGGTCACCCATTTTAGGATTAAAAAATTCATTTTGGGTATTATAAGGTTTTAACAAACATGCTCTTACCAATTCCATTCTCTGCTTGCAAACTCTCTAAGATACACTTCCAGGAGTTTCATGGTGATATCATGGCATATTGAGAATTTTAATAATGGTCCTTATCATTTTTAATAATAAAAATTCATTTTTAAATTTTGAGATAAATCTTGAGTCACTAAGGTCAAAAGGCAATGCACATTTTTCACTTGGCAACCACTATCTGGGTTTAATCTACTTGTATACTAAGACATGAACTCCTACAAGTAAGGAAGTAGGGGATTGAAACATCCATAGAGTCTAAGAAATGAATTTAATATTTTATTTGAGTCTTAATGTTTCATGTAAATCATGACATATGTCCCTAGAAGGCAAGGTAAGCAAACAAGGGTAAAACCATGCTAAAAAGTTTAAATACTGATACAGGAACTATTTTCCCTAAATGGATAAAGTAGAGGTCTAGGGACTTTTGAAAACATTTTTAAACATGTATCCTAGGGTTTCTAATGAATATTGAGGATTATATTACATATTCGTTATACATTATAATATTCATGAAATTATTGGAGAGATGGTGGAAAGTATAAAGGGGTCATTTGGGGTCTTGTAGTTGTTAACAAACCCATTGAAAGCAGTCATAGAGATCTACAGGGAAAGGGATTAAAATGAAATTTAGATTTAAAATCTAAAAACTATCCTTGACACTATTTTAAAATGTTCCAAATAGATTAACATATTTTCATGACCCAAAATCAACAAAATAAGAAGATGACTTGTAATGTGTTCACCTCCTACACTCTCCTCAATTCGTATATAGGCCTTACAATGTGTACCTACAACCAACATAAGCTTAAGCTTGAAAAGATGGCCTTTTCATTCTAATGAATTATTTTTTTGATATTTTTGGTGTTTTTTTAATGGTTAAAATATTATTCAAATGTTTCAAATAATAGGTGATGACCTTCATAGCTTATACACACTACATAAACACCTACAACAGGGATTAAGGACTGAGTGTCTTAGTATGGACCAAACATGGAGATATAAAGGTTATAAGGCATGTACATGACCCTATTTGATTAAATAAAACATTAAATGTATATAATAACACATGATAAGTTATAAAACACCATATATATACATCCCTTCATCTGTAAGCATGTACCTATAGTTATTTTAGGTGACTATGATAGATAGTGAACAAAAAGGGGTGGTGAGTTAGTAAATTGGACTTACTAAATGGGTTTATTGATTAATAAAATTAATAAAATGGGTTTAAATATTTAATAAATTATATTATAAGGTAAAAATAACTTATATACTTTATATTTGAGTCTTAATTCATAAAAATGCCCACCTACAACAAGCATCGCAAATATGGTAGCATACACAATCATTACCTGACTAGTCTACCTTAGATTTTGAGACTTTTAGATGGTAAAATGACTAATTTATGAGATAATTTATTTTGTATATCATCCTTATGAATTTTATAACCCTCTTTAATGGTTGGTTTTGTGAGAGAAATAGGGGAAGTACCCCTTATATTGTCTTAGACAAGGGGTACTTCCTTAGGATCATAAGCAAATAATTTTAGGAGAAATGATAATGGAGGTGAACCAAAAGAAAGGTAAACCATGAAATATGGTTTTAAAAGTTTTAAAATTCCTATTACATCATAATAATCCATTTTATAAAGGTTTAATGTCATCAAGGTGGTCTAGACACCAAGAGTTGTAGATAGACCCTTTAGTCCTTCAAGGAACCTAGAACCAAGTTGAGGCCCACTTTCATTTCCAACTCTTGGAAGGACATATAGTTGATGGAGGCATGTTTAGGGTAATTATATATACATGTTTAAACTATCTATAATTAGGAGAGACCATCAAAATATATTTTGAGCTTAAGAATGTAGGGTAAACCTACTAGACAACATTAGGCCTAATGTCAAAGTGGGGGGGGGGTGGTATTTTACATTTTCACATAGGTTGAGAATTATATAATATAGAAAAATGTTTTGGGGATCATCCCAGGTATGTTTTAACCTTCACTTTGTAGAGAGGTTCAATAAGAAGCCATTATTTGGCTTAAAGTACATAGAGGCCTATGCAAATTTCTAAAAGGACACAAGTGCCCATCTTGGAATGATCAAAACATCCGTGGGAATTTACATGGAGACTCAAGGTGTTTAGAGGCATTAGAGAGGGTCCCCATAAATAATTTATTTACATTATTTTAGGATTTCAATTTGTATTCTCTATGAGCAAATGTTAAGACTTGAAATTGTCAGAAATCCTCACAAACCCTCTCCAAGGACTTGATTGGGAAGATGAATCAAATGTAGCATAAAAATGGCATAAAGTGACCATAAAATTGACTTTAATATATAGAGGAATCTCCAAGGACCTTTCCCATGTGATTTAGGTGTACCCTACCTATATAGATGGTGTAAAATAGGGATTTTATTGACAAATTTTTATGTTTTACATTAATGGAGAGGTTTCAAAAGATGAAATAACCTTTAGGAGAAATATCAAGACTTTTTCTATGTCCCCATGCTAATATATTGATATATATAGTACCTTAAGTGTGTCTTATATCTTCTTCATCTCAACCAGTCTAGTGGGTAGATAGTGAACACTTACTGAAAATGGTGAAAACTCCAATTGGGAAGCCTTTTCAGGCTTTATTCATGAACTTGATGACTTGGAAACTCTTTAAAAGTGTCATTCCTCCTTTTTCATGGATTATATTTTAGAATTGGAAGGATTTTGAATTCCAAGTGTGAGAGGTGTATGAGAATGAGTCATTTGTAATTGTTGGAGATGACTACTCGTGCAAAAAAAAAGTGGACGATTAGTGACCATAATAATTAATTAAAGGGATTTTTAGTAACCCTTCACCCTCAAATAAATTATAAAACTTTACCCTACTCAATGATGAGGTAGTTTTGTGAAGGCAAATCATGAGGGTAGTTTCATGTGCAAGCAAAAGAACATCTACACCACATATGGAGAAGTTTGATTACTAGAGAGACATTTCCCAATATTTTCCTTAAAGGACCTATCTAATTATTTATTATATAATATTTTAACTCATTATCCTTTATTTACAAGTGTCTTAATGACTCTTGATCTCCCCCTTCTCTCTCTTCTCTCATAATTGTTATATATTCTAGCCTTTTTGGCTATTGTAGACATATCTCCACCTGATTATTATGAAGCCCTACTCAATTCTTTCCTTGAAATAATAAATAATGTTATTTTACCTCATTCATGACTTGAGGAAGTGAATTCTATGGGTTTTTGTCTTATACAAGTGTATTTTTCTTACCTTGACATGTTATCCTTCCTAGTGCCTTGTGTAGTTTGAAAGCTCTCTTTTGTAGGTTAACAAGAAGTGTCTAATGTGTATTGTAGGTAAAGTGGGTAGCTTATTAATTATTTTTTCTATAAGACCTATTTTTTAAGTCCTCCAAGCCTAATATCTCTTCAATACCCCATGCTTGAAATATTGATGTAATAGAGGGGTGTTTAATTGGATGAAGTGTATGTGTGGGATTTGATTTGGTTCTAAATGAATTGTACGTGGTGTGAGTAGACCATATTTTTGGAGTATCACCTCTTCTATATTATATTTTTTTCAATTATCTCTCTCCCTTTTCACCCATAAAAGTTAGTAGTAGGTTCAATCCTAAGTGGTACATCAAGGGAACTAGCCCTAATCTAGAGAATCACCTCAAATTTGGGTTACCCACATCCTTGAGGTGTTTCCAATGTTCCACTTGAACAAAGAGAGTTGAAACATCTCCTTAAGGGGTGCATGTGAAAATGAAAATAATACCTTCTTATAAAAAATAGGACCATGTAGAAGGATGAAACACTTATCCATAATCACATATTTTACCCCTATTTCAAAATCTAACAATACATATATTATAGATCTACTATAGATTGAAAACTAATCTAATTTATTGGTTTTCCTATATCTATTATATCGATGAAGATCTATAGATTGTATAATCTTGTTTTGAACTATATTAGGTTTAAACAAACCCATTATTATTCTAGTCTTTGTAGAAATTAAGAAGTTACTACATATGAGGATATTACTTTTAAAATAAAAAGGAACATAACCACAAAAAAATACTTCAAATTTTAGTGAATAGTGTCGATAGGTTCTAAATCATCAACTAGAAGTCCTATTGAGCTTTACTGATGATGGAGCTTCATCATTTATCCATCCTAGCTATATGACTACATCTCATACTTAGTAGTGCTTGATTAACCTTGACCATTATTGACCTCTACTCAAAGTTTCATGTCTTCAACTTTTAATATTGACCATCGATTATCTTACTTTCACATTGTTCGATCTACTTTCTTGACTTACACATACACCATTGATTCTCTTATGTATGAATAGATGAGATCCATAGATATTCTACCATTTTAATGTGGTTAAGGCACTTTTCACCCATGCAGTTGTCTTTGATATTTGTTGACCTTTTGATCCATCACTCACTATTAGATCTACTTTGTACAATGGATCATGCACCATTGATCTACTTGGACCCACTAGATTTATCAATCACCATGCACTATTATATCTCTATTCAGGTACCCAATATCTTGACACTTATCATTGATGCATTAAATCTTGGGTCCACTAGCCTTTTGACTTGATGCTCACTCTTGATCTTGGATACATGATTAAACATGCTCTATTGGATCTTTGGGACCCACTGACACTGTCTTCACCTACTCATCATTAGATCTTTGATCTAATTGAATTTTGATCATTGATATTGGAACATTTTAATTCAAATAGATAATTTATGAGGCCCAAATTTGATGTCTATACATACATCTTACTTTTCAAAAAAATTTAAATCCCAATGGTTAATTGTTGTAGCTTTAAGTTGATATCCCCATGCACATTTCATTCTAATAATTCAACTTTGAACACTTGTATCTTGAGATATAAAATTCATCAAGACATGAAATTGTAAAATAATGTTCAAGACATGAAAAACACCATGTCTATGAAATTATTTTACCCTAGTTGAATTTTCAATTTCATCTATCAAATGTGTAATGAGATTAATCTATCCATTTTTGCATGTCATGATTGTGATGGTTTGGTTCTTTTAGACTTGTGTAAGAAACTATTGTCTCTTTTGAAGGATCTAATGAACCTATAAGACTTTATGAACCTTGATTCATTCCCTTGAATTATTGAAACACCATGATAACCCACTGGTCTTTTCACTTTGCAATCCTAGACCTATTTCTAAGCCTATTTTCTAAAGATCAACAAATTTCACTTTAAACTTGTTTAAAGTGTTTCAAAAACTTTTCAAGAAATATGTGATATTTGGACCACTCATTCCATCTATAATTCTATTCATCTCATCCAGATAGGTATAATCTTTGTATGTAGGCCAAATTTGGCCAACAGGAACTATTATAACTAACTCTAAGTCATGTGGGGCATAATTTTAATCATATAAGTTAAATTTCCTATACGCATAAGCCATAACTACACCATCCTAAATTAGAACTCCTCAAATACCATCTCCTAAAGCACCAATTGTAAATACAAAATGGCCATTAAAATATAGATTTCTCAACATAGGTACTAAAGTAAGCTTCTCCTTCAAAATATAAAATGCTTCTTTGCACTTATCTAACCACAGAAACTGATGCTTTTTTCATTGAAGAGAGGTGATTGGGTAGCTATTTTGGAAAAATTAGGCACAATTTTCCTGTAATATCCAACTAGACCCATAAAATTATGTACCTTAAGAATATTCCTAGTATCTATCCATTCCATATGGATATAATCTTATATGTATCCATTGAAATCCCCTCTATAAAGAATTATGTGTCCCAAGTATTGTACTCTTTTCTAAAAGAAATCACACTTGGACAATTTCCCATAAAGATTTTGATTTTATAGACATTATAGAACTAGTCATAAGTGCTCTAAATTTTCCTCTTCATTTCTTGAATAGATGAAGATATCATAAAAAAATAACACAAAATGATCCAAGTAATCTTTAAACATGCCAAACACAATTACTCTTTTTTCCCCTTGACACCATATTCTTTTTTGCCCCTTGACCTCATAAGGGGTGCTTCCCTATAACCCTGAAATGGGTTCTACCCCTTGACCTTACTAGGGGATGCCACCACAAAATTGTAAACCTCTCACCCAAAGAATTCATAGAGACAAATCATGTTTTTTAAGGTTTTTATTAAGGCTTATTAGACTAACATCTTTTTTTCAAGGGTGAATCTAGTACTAATTTTTTGATTTGCTAACATCTTCTCTTTTAGGTCATATTATCATCTAATTTCTTATCTTTCAAGTTTCCCCTCTAATATTTACCCTTGAAACTACTAATCATTATCTTCCAGGCCACCTATCAAAAAACATTTTGGCATCTTGAAAATCATTATATTTGTCTAAGATTTTTAATCATTTTAGTCACTTTGTTTAAATCGTATCACTCTATATATATAAAGTATATATTTGAACTTACATATATCTCATGATATTAATTAATCATTTAATTAATCATTTAATTATTCTCTTTTTGGTCTACCTATTTGTCACTTGAGGGCTACAATGGTGTATGCTATCCTCATTGTGTCTTTACAATTATTCCTAGATGATAAAAAACCACCAATAAACCCACCTATTTTTAATTTTATAAGGGTAATGTGATGTGAAATTCACACCCATGCACTTGCCATAGTCTTAGGGGGATAGTGATTATGGATTTTACTACCATGCACTAATCCACACTCCATGTTCTAGCAGAGTATATATATTAGGGACAACTATCATTAGGATAAGTGGTTGACCCCATATAAGTTAATCATGAAGGGGAAGAATTAAGTCTATGAAACAAGAATTATAAAATACCTTGTATGGACTTGGACCTTTCCTTGCCTATCATATATCAGGGATGTCCCTATAGAGCTTGTTCATCCTAGCATAAGACCTTTTATCCGTGATAGGTGATTTGAAGCTAGAGTCAATATCAGCTCCCAAGTGACTATCATGTGCAAATGGGGTTGAGAGGGTTAGGGAGATTTTGTAATGGGTCACCAACCTAAAACCTCACCCATAAAGCTATTAGATGGTTTAGTCATTAGGTTACACACCTAAAATTAATTTAGTACTCATAGGTTTGTGGTTTGCTTAATTTGGTGAGTGTTGTGATAAAGTAATGATGTTTTTGATTTAAGTTATAATTTTACCCAAACTTGTACATACTGATCTAGGTCTCTTTCACACATCTCTTACATATCTTGGACTCATCATTTCATCTTCTTGTACATATTTTATTTGTACATCCATTTAAATATTGTCTCATCTTACATCTTATCCTATGTCCCATCTTGGTCACATCATATCCTAGTCTCATCCATATATATCTAGACATACCCCCATCACCTACATATCATAATCATGTCTTGTCATACACATCTTTTCCTAAGTTCACTTTATTCAAAACTAACTATTTGTCTTGATCTTGTCTTACCTAGTCACCTTATCAACCTGGTCCTAATCATTATCTAACCCAATTCATCCTCTTGTCTCTACTAATTCCCCTGTCAAGTCTATAGTCATACTCTAGTGTTTATCCACATTAACAAAAAAATATCTTCATTAATGTCATCATCCTTAGATTGTCAGTGTATAATCATGTGTGAGTCCCACACATTATCATAATCCCATCAACCTATTAATCCAATCATCACATCCTATTTTAGTTTATCATCTTAGTCTTGAGCTATTCTAAATATAATCAATCCAGCTAAAATTAGTCTCTTGAGCTAATATATCCCATCATTCAATCTTAGAGGTTATCATATCTCACTTAGTGGAATTTAATCCAAATCATCAAATGTCTAGATCAAGTCCTAATTGGTATATTAAATATTATATTATCACATCTAACATATCATATCATCAAGTCAAATTTAAATTAGACTAAAGTAAGCCTTTGTCAAAATTTGATCCACACATCCCATCTCTATCCCTTAGAATTTCCATTCAATCACCTGCACCTATTGATTAGGGCCAATGAATCACATCATCCATACTTTATCCCATATGAATCCATGGAATCTAAAACAAATCTGGTCAACACCCTAATTGAGCTTCATTACCAATAGGGATATGTTCCTCTCATGCCTCCTTGAGATGAGCACTCCACATCTTATAAAATTTGACCCTATCCATCCAACATTACCACTAATCTACACCCAACCACATGAGTCCCATTCCTATCCTCCATCCACTAGTCATAGCTAATTATCTACCCCTTAGTACATTAACAAATAGAATCCTATCCTATCCACTACATCTATTACTAATCCACCAACAAAATCACATCAATAACCACCTAATCTAAAACCCAATGTTTCCACATCTAAAGCACAAAGTGAAGAGAGACCATATACTCCTCTTCCTATATCATTAGAATCCCTCTTACACCATTTTGTTTCTAATTACATGATGGTTTATCCACCCATATGACATCTTAATCCTACTAATCCTAATCCCTCTTGGTATAGAGCTAACCAATACTATGTCTATCATTGAAATTAGGGTATATCATTAATTGATGTCATAATTTACAAAAATATGTCTAAGACCTAATTTATTGTGGTGATATAGAAATTAAGGATAAATTAGATGAGTCTACATCCTTAGGTGAACAAGAAGAGGAATGCCAAGATTCCATTTCCAATCATGATCAATCCCTTCTTTCTCCAAGCCAAGGTCAAGACACCACATCCATCTTCCATGGTCCCCCCATCTTTAAAAAATCCTCCATATAGAATGAGTCTATTCCTCATGAACCTAGTCACCCCTTTTCTCATGAGTCTTTCTTTGATGAGCCCATATTTGACAAATCCATTATTCCTCCATCATCCCCCCTTATCCACCATATCAAAAATCCCATGTTGAGAGGTCAATTATAGACAATGAATATTATGCTATAATCATTGCATCTTTCACATCATAGATAACATCATAGTTAATATAAGTGTTATCTACATTAGGATCATGTTAAACACTAGTATTTGAATCAAATTGCTCATCAAAAACATCATCCCTCATATATAACACAACTAAGGATGATTATGCCTATCCTTTTATATATACCTCTAATTTAGATGAAAGTTAGTCATCAGGAACATCTTTTGATCCTAATTAGGATCAGGAAATAATAATGAAATAACTATAAGATTTATTTATGGAAGAGAGTCAGAGTGAATTTGATTATACTTTGGATGTGTATACTACAACTAGTCCTAGTGATCCTTTTGTTGATCTTGAGGTTATTTTCTCTAATGTCTAAACTCGATCTCCCAAGAACCCATATGAAGACCATGTTACCCTAAAACCCCTAATTGACCTCATCATATCATATGCATTTCCTTCATCCATCATAGATCATTTTATTTCCATCAATGATCATTTAATCACCTCTCTCTATAAGGATGAATAGAAACATACACCATTAGAATCTTCCCTTACTAATATAACATGTACCACAAATACAAAGGTACAAGATCATAATCCAAAAGTCATACATGATAATCAAATCATCTTTGATTAAAATAAGTTAGAATCAAGAAAGGAAAAATCATCAGCCTAATCCAAAGGTGTCTTTCCCTAGTGACACCCCAAGTTTTGTACTATGGGACCATCAAAGTCATAATAATCTCCTATGGTGAATACCAAAATCAGGCACTAGGGGGAAATCAAAGCCAAATCTAATTTGGTAATCAAAATAATGTTGAAATCACTATCAATATGGCTGATAATTCTTCAAATAATTAGATTAAAGATGAACTATAAATCCAAATTCTCTTGGATCTCTTAAAGTCTTTTGTCACATGGAACTAATCAAATGTGGGATGTCTAATATCTCCAATAGTGTGTGTGATAGCTAGTCCTAATACCTAATCACCCATTACACAATCCTATCAAAATCCTATCTTATATTTAAGTCCAATACAACCCCATCAACATCAAGATATAATCCATTCCATACCTCACAATACCCACTCAAGAAACATTGTCTCTTATTGGGGTGACTAAGACACCTATTCTAGATATCTAGAGGGGTATCAATTATGAATCAACTAAATCCATAAGGACATCAATACATCTAACATTAAAAACATGATATTAGAATCACACATCTTCATAATAGGGATTGGCTAAAAATTAAACAAATTTCTACATCTTGCATCTTACCCACCTCTAATAATTTGAGATACTGTCAAAAAATTGAAAAAAATAAAAATTGAAAAAATAAAAATAAAAAATAAAAATGAAATAAAATGAATCATTTTTCCAATGGTGAGAATTAATCTTCTGTTGCTTTGGAAAGTACAATGATGGAAACTAGTTTCTGGCATCATGGTAAAATAATCTATTGTCCACATTGTACCTCAAAACTTGGGGGCAAAATAAATCCCTTGTCAATCACATCCATGTCTTATACCCTTGACCATTATTTATACCCATCATCTACCATAATATCATGCAACCTATCCTTCATTCCTTATCATATTAGACTTTGTAATGAAGTGAAATATGTTGAGAAATGTTCCAAAAGATCTTGGTATATCTTGTAATTAAGACTTAGGTAACTAAACATTTGATTCCTTCATGATGTGGTCATTAGCAATCCCTAGTTTATTCTTGCCTAATACTCATACCCTTTTTAGCATCACCCTCATCCTTTTATCATCCCATCCATCATTTCATCTATGTCTATCTTAGTTTCTAGGCTTGTTATTCCCTTTGATAGTAACCCCAATTTGTATCATGTATATATATATTTCAAAAAACCTAAAAATTTTAAAATCCAAAAAATCCCAAAACCTCCAAGTTATTTTGTCTTATGTCTTGAGTATCCTAGTTATCTTATCATGTGTCCTAAGTTGTCCATCTCATTATCATCCCACATCCTAGTCATCTTACCCTATGTATTCAGTATCCTTATCCTAATCATATTCCCTATTATAATCTTTATCCTACTCCAAGTCCCTAGTCTAATCTAAACTCGTATCCTTATTTGAATCATTATCGTCATCGAAGTAACTAGTCTATTCCAAGTCCATACCTTGTCTTGGTTCCTATCTTTCATCCAAAATCATATCATCATCATCATCATCATCATCATCATCACCATCATAACCAACTTAGTCTAACTCATCACCTAATCAATAATATTGATGTCTCTAATCTAGGCCATTAGATAAGACACAATGACATTTCATGTAGATACTTGTGTATATTACTTGTCTATTTTTTGATTTGTTTATATGTATTTTATCATGTATATATCTAATTTTCATTCCTTCATTTATTTTTAATTTTTTGTGGCATAAATATATTTTTCTATTGGTAAATTAATGAGGATGCTATGATGACACCAAAAGGTTATAATGAGGCTTTTAGGTTTTGTCAATGATGTAGAGTTCACTATTTTCCCCTTTTATCTACACTTTGACACAATGTCCTCTTGGTCATACTTATAACACGGGTCATATTTCCATGTACCATATCTATTGAATTAATTAGACTATTATGAACCTTATTACATAAATGATGTCTTTATCATCTACACACTCATCATTTATCCTATTCCATGTCACCTACCTAATCATTTAATCATCTTAATCCCATAATCAATTTGATCATTAAGGTATAGTCATCTCACCCAACAAAATATTATAACATCTAACATCCCATCTTCCATCATTACTCTTAGTACTCTATATAAAAAATCACATGTCTAACATGAAATCATCATCATCTTATAGTCTATATTATCATCTATCATCTAGTCCAAACTATATTGGCCTAAAGTCTTTTCAGACTATGTAGGCAAAACTTTATCACATAACATGTCTAAGTTTAACTTGGCCACTCTTTCTTCTTTCATCTTCAAATCACTTACTCATTATCAAGTCTTCCATAAATAAAATCATTAAGTTATAATATCAATCATTAATAAATAAATATAATCACTATCCCAATAATCATCTCCCTAATATATTCCATCAATTACCCACACTTTTTGATTAGTTCTGACCAGTCATAACATTCATATTTTCTTCATCCATCAGTCTATCTAACATTTAAAGTTTACAGTTCCTTCATTGATTGGCATATAGCTAGGATTTTGATTCTATTATCATGTCTTTCCCCCTTGCATCTTTCCTTTATAGGGTCATCATTTTTATCAATCACATTATGGTTCATTGATTCAATGCATTGTAGTCTAATTCTTCCCCTTCATCTTTTGATCATTCTATCATACCATTTATTCTCTCTCATCCCCTTCATCATATCAATGAAATTTATATTTTAAATACACCCATCATTAATCTTATAAAATCATTATGTTATATTTATATTGATGCTTTCCAAGAATGTGTCCTTGCTTTAGATATGTTGACATCTCATGGCCTTTATCATCTTGGTCTGTAGCTCTCCCTAGCATATGTCCTTTTTTTGGATATGTCAAAATCTTGTGGGATTTTATATGATCATCATCATTGTGTCCTCTACCTATGCATATATATTTAATAGGGGAATGATACTTTTGTATCTCACTATTTAGGATGAGTTTATTTTATTCACCATTTATCTCACATCTAGCATCACATCCCCTTATCTATCCATCAAATACCACACATCATTTCTTATTTTGAGTGCCCATCCATATCATTATTAATAACAAGTCCCCTTTGGGGGACATAATATCTACTAAAATTCATCTATGAATTTGTTTTTCTTTGAAATACCATTATGCATTCCAATCATCCACTCATAATTCCCTTTCAAAGAGGGGGAAAATATATACACCTAAATTTTCTCACGTGCTTTATTGTAACTAATATTACTATTAGTTGACACTAATTCTATTTATTTCATTTATTCCCTCTAATTATATAATAATATCACCCCTTATATCCATTTATTTAACACCCCTTCATTATTATTTATCACACTAACCTTATCCCTACCCGACCAATCTATTAATTCTTTTAATTATCTCTTAATCTTATTCTACTCCCACTTATCCATTATATGGCAATTTAAAATTCTAATAACCCACCTACATTAGCATAATCCTAGGCTCTCCTATATCCCTAGTCCCTAATCATCTACCTAATCACCCATCCTAATCCCTTACTATTCTTACTTTGCCCCTATATGGATTCTAGAATTCTCCAATTTTATAATCCTCTCTAACTTGGCTCTTCTTCTCTATAAGCCTCTATTCTAGAGGTTATCAAGGAATTTTTAATTACTTTTTAATCCTCCCTCTCTTATCTATTTAAACACCTCCAATGCTCCATTGGAGCTAAAGAGCAAAAATCAACAACTATTGAATCCATAAAGTCTTCATATCAATATAATCAATTACAATATCCATTTCAATTAGTAACTACATGATCAATCCAAGAATGCATCAATCAAGCTATCATAATGCTATAAATATAAGTCTATTTTTTTATTAATATTCATCCTTAATTATTTAGTATTTTTACTATTTAATCTTGGTT
>JARHVA010008043.1:232500-322500 GCA_037957365.1 Torreya grandis | reverse complement strand
CAATTGGGTCTTGACACTGATGTT
The DNA here is from genome assembly GCA_037957365.1 of Torreya grandis. Classification (NCBI taxonomy): domain Eukaryota; kingdom Viridiplantae; phylum Streptophyta; class Pinopsida; order Cupressales; family Taxaceae; genus Torreya; species Torreya grandis. The sequence continues at coordinate 322,476 of JARHVA010008043.1, read as the reverse complement.
AATAATGTTATCATAAATTACACACACACACACACACACACACACACACACACACACACACACACACACACACACACACACACACACACACACACACACACACACACACACAAACACACCCACACACACACACACACACACACACACACACACACACACACACACACACACACACACACACACACACACACACACACACACACACACACACACACACACACACACACACACACACACACACACACACACACACACACACACACACACACACACACACCCATGCATGCATGCACACACACACACACACACACACACACACACACACACACAAACACCACACACACACACACACACACACACACACACACACACACACACACACACACACACACACACACACACACACACACACACACACACACACACACACACACACACACACAGTTAACCCAATTCGGTCTTAACACTATTGTCAATAATGTTCTCATCAATTAGGTCTTAAATTTTGTGTTTGAAATTTATACATATATTAGTGGAATTCCCACCACATCTATCATAATCACATAGTATATTTCCATCAAATATTATAAATTGTGGTCTAGATTGATCTATTTGAAAGGTTGGAGAAAGTGTAATAACATGGATCTCAATTATATTTTTTGGTATCAGATGAGAAGGTGAGGGTAGCCTTGAAAATTTCCATCTTGGTGGATCTCATAGTTAAAACTTTTTTGGTGGTTGTGATATAGAATTAACTATAAATTTAGACTCATTTTTTTCTCTCATTAATTTTTATCTTATAATTAGGATTTACTTATAAATTTATAGTTAAAGTAGAAGGAGAATTGGAGATATATTTGATCTTATTTAATTTAACCAATTTGACCTCACATTCCTTAATTGTATGGTGTAGTTCATTAAAGGATTTGATATTATCAAACATGATATACTCTTGAAGAGGAGGAAGAAATATTTGAGTAAATATATCATGGATTTAATTATGATCCATTTGATTTATCATTTTTCAAGAAACATCTTGTATCTTATAACATACTCACTAATTATATCATTTGGACCTTGTTTTAGATTTGTAATTTGAGCATAAATAACTTTTTACCAATATTTATATAAACAAATGTGCCAAAATTTTATTTGAAAAAGGATTTAAAGTTGTAATTTATTGCATAAAAAGATCATATAATAATATAATATCATAATATTTGAGACTTCATGAAAATATCATAGGTAATAATATGTCATTATTTGCATAATGCAGACTAGTTGCATGGAAGGCAAATAAATGTTATTCAATGTCACCTTTTCCTTCATAGAGTTGAATATTATGAGCCAAGAACATAAATAGAAGAGAATAAAGTGAAATTTGAGGATCTAAAGGGTTATATAGTAAGTTACAATAAAATAAGGAAATGGATAGTATTAGAAATGGTTTTATGAATATTAGATAACTTGGATTGTAAGATAAGAAGGGTTTTATCAAGAGAGGCATTGGTTATAGTAATGGGAGAGGTAGAGGTGACTAAGGGTGTAAAAATAGGTATGGATAAAATGGTATAATTAATAAAATTGGAATACTAACATAATATGATTTTTTAAGTTCATCTTGAGCAACATATAGAAATGAATCAATATTTTTTTGGATGTGTCCAAGCATAATCATGATTTAATCATTATTGGCTTGGATATCAAGTTTAGAAAAAAGGTCCATGATGTTCCCATAAAGAGTATTATGGGTGGTTACTAAAACATATTGTGAAGATAAATGCATAAAATAGTATTTATGTTGTTCCTAAGTCATTTAAAATTTGACAAAAACTATAGGAGAAAAAGGATGACAAGATAAGGTAGAGAAAGCATTTGGATCAAGAGAGAGAGAGAGAGAGGTAAAGTATGAGAGATTATTTAGTTAATTTAGATTCTAAAAATGTAAATATATAATAAATATAATGTTATAAATAAATTTAAGATCATATAAAAAACTTCATGATGTTATTAAATACATAATGGAAACATGTGTGTGATAAACCCATGATGAATATGAAGATGAAATAATTAAATATACTAGTTAAGAGGAAAATACAAGTAAACATAAAGGATACAAGGTGATATAGAAAAGGTTTTGAATTATTTTTAAGATCTCATGTATACTTTATTGTTCATTTATTATTTCCCAAATGTCTTATAGAACTAATTATAGAGTTAAAACCATTATTATAATCCACTAACCCCACTCTTGAGGGTAAGTTGAGAGTAACTTCCCTAGATGATACATTCCTCTTAGGTGCACCACAAATTAGATGGATAAAATAGTATTCCTATTCATTAAACAAGATATCCTAGGCATTTTTAAAAAATCATAAGGCATGTGGAAACTAAATTCTAAGTTTATCTTTGTATTATGGCTATGATTATTGGAGTAAAACCCTTCACCATGATGTTTGTAAATAGAACATCATGTATCCATTCATCATAGTAGTTAAGTATTTTTAAAAATGATAAAACACATTTTATAAAATAATAAAATAAAAATAAAAATAAATTGAAATAAAGGTGAAATATTTATGAATAGGAAAACAACAAAATCTAATCCATATTTGAAATAAAGAGCCTTTGTGTCGGTATATATCCGAGGTGACAAGACAAAAAAATTTATTATCAAATTACTCTAAATTTTAAAATTTGAATATTTATATTAAAAATAATATTCAATTTTGAGGAATATATTATTTTAGTTTCAATAATTTACAAAAATTAATTAAAACCCTAAGCTATGAACGAACAAGTAATAAGCAATGTTCCAACTAAAACAAGTTCATGAAATATGTTTACACTATAATTAATTATTAATTAAAATTAGATATACTTATAAAATTAAATTATTTAAATTTGATCTATGATGATATATAATACATAATAAAATAAATATAGAGATCGACAAAATTTATATAATTTGTAAATTCCTAAAAATAGAAAACTAGTGCTAGGGTTAGAGAATTATCTTTGAAACTAATTTATTTAGGACTATTTTAACATTATGTAAGTTTTCAATATATTATAAAACATAAAAAATATATGAATAAATAACTATTTTTATATTGGGATAAGTTTGTAGGAGGTGAATAGGAGCATAATGCACCATTTTTCTCTATTATGACTTTGTCATATCAGATTGTGCACTACATCTAAAAATTATGGTTTATTTACTTATGTATAAATGTGATATATTTATATGTGGAGATATAATTTATACCCTATTCATACATAATAACACAAAAGAGATCAAATAAAAAAGTGGGAAAAACTAGGGAAGTGGTAATGACCAAGCTATCCTCAGAAAAGCCCTTATTGACTGAGTGATATCTACATATCCCAAAGGGCCTAAATATAATTAAATTATCCATTTGGGGAATAAAATATGAATGAAAATATAAAATTATATTATAGTTCTTGACAAAATATGCCCTCGTCAATTAATAAATAATGTTTGACTTGGCCAAGGAATGTAAACTTAAATCAAATTTTTAATAGAGGTATTTACTTAGAATGTAGATATTTTTTAAATGATAAAAGATATTATTTTTTATTGAGATATAGGTAATATAAAATGTGACCCTTTAGGTTATTTATAGAGAGATATTCAAAATATTTATGATAGCTGACCTATTTACATGTGTGGTAAAGTATTTAATAAATATATCATTTTGAAAAGATATTTATTAAAACATGGGATAAAGTCTCAACTACTATATGGGTTTTTGAAATTCACCCTTGTATAGCTATTGCACACTCATCCAAAAGGAACAATTTTTGTAAAACTAGAGTAAAAATAAAGTGTATGTTTAATATGGATGAATTGAGATAAAATATGGAAATTTGGTAAATGTTCTAATTAATTTTAGTACTTTGAAGGCTCTTCTAGAGATTACAGGTTATCTAAATGGTGAATTTTCCAAGAAAGGCAAAGGTACCTAGAATAATCATTTTCAAGTATTTATTGATTAAATTTTAGTGTCTACAATAAGTTACTTTGTCTTAAAATTGTTAAAAATATGGGATTAACTAAGTTATAAACCAATAAACCAATCATGTATTTTTTTAAGTAGTTAAAGGATTATAAAATTAATTAAAATATATTATTAAATATGTATTCTATTTTTTTACTCTTATGTATTTAAATAGCTACCCTACTGAAATGTTTCCACATGTATTTTTGTAATGAATCATGATGTAAGGTGATAGACTTAGCCCAAAAGAAACCTTAATAAAAGTATAATAGGGGAATAATAATGAATTCAATCCAATTATTTGGGATTATAACCTTCTACCTCTTTTACTATTACCAAAGATTTAATATCTTGTCATTCCTCAAAAGTCACCTTATGTCATAACTATTACTAATGTGTGATTAACCATATTAAAATATATAATGTATATGTTAATAAATTAAAGGCTCCCATGGAAATTTAATTACATTAGTATTTTTTTGGGATTTATTTAATTCATATAGATACATTAACCCAATGACATATTTTTGTTGTATTTTTAGTAATAATAATGATACAAAGGGGGAAATTTAGTACACAATCAAAATTAAGAATTTAATAATTGGAAATTAATGATGAATGTAATCCACCATTACGTGTTTCTTAGCTTTTAAGTTTTTATCCATTGATAAACATTTTAGAGTGTGGGATATATTATAACACATTATATAAACTTTGTACCTTTATTTTAATTAACCCAATTTTTTAAAAAAGAGAGTCAATCAGAGTGTTATATCACACTAGTTTTTATTGAATAATACAAGTATATAATTAAACTTAGACTTTCTATTAGATATATAACACAATGAGGATTATAAAATACAAATCCATTAAAATTATGTGTTATCAATTGGATCCTATAATAAGGTGGTTTAACCCTTAAATAATATTAAGCTCAAGATATATAAGTGTGTTGTCATACCCCTAAAAATTTTGACTTGAATATTTACACAAGGTTATCTTTATCATAAACCCAAATTAACAAGACTTAACCTTAAATGATATTATATTTCATGTAAAATAGTTTAAAAGTAAAATAAGGTAAAGTTAATTTATAACCTCAACTATTTTTTATTTTCTTAGCCTCTAAACATATTTAAAAAATTAATCCATACATAAATAGAAATGTTTTTGTTCATATATAATCACAAGTATTATTAACACAACTACCAAAATTAATTTAAAGGAATATTATCCAAATTATTTTGAAAACATAATATCAATATCCACATACCATTAACATTCATAATCAAAGGTGCACCCTATCCTAGTAATTTAAGTTCATATAGTTCATGTCATAAAAATAAAATGAATCAAACACATCGATGCTACTAAACCACATTAAATTCAATTCAATTTTGGGTTCATGACACCAATTAACATGCATAAAATTTTCCAATATAAAAACATAAACCTTTTAAAATATCTTGTCAAAATGTCATATATTAACCTTTAATTAATGTGAATCCCATTTGGATAAAATTATATATAGGGAAACACTATTGATTTTCCTCTAATAATAATCCATGCATGATTGTCATTTGAATCAAGCCTATAAAAAAGGTAAATATAATATAAGTAATTAATGTAGTTTAATCCCAACTATGATAGATAAATGAAGACTCTCCTATCAGCATGATATAATCTAATCAAACATCTTGTGTCTATTTGTTCTTGAGTCTTAATTCAATATTTAATCAAACTAAGTAAAACCACTTAATTAACCCAAGTCTCACATATGAATAGTGTAATTATCATCACACCATTAATAGAAGTGCACAGTTTCATAACAAAGTAAATTAGTTTTAATTATAGTAAACTAAGATTCCTACCTACCCCCAACTGAAGATATTCTAAAGATAAAGTCGAATCATGCAATAGGAAATTAAAACAACTGCCATGCTTATTAAACCAATTATTTGAAAATCATTATACCAATGACACCAATGCACTCAAGTGTTTCCAAAACATCATTGGAATTTTTCAAGATTCACTCTAATGCCAATAATATAATAATTATTAACCTAATGATTAATAATAACATATTTATTTTTATCCTTTAAATTTAAATTCACTAATAAACCATATTTATTAAAAATCACTAAAAATTCAACACACATTCTTCTATATTCCAAACCTTTCATATAATGATATATTTTAAATGGCATCCAAAAAAATGTACAAACAACTAAATTTTTTCACCTCTAATTAAATATTATATAAGACTTAAGAAATATAATTAATATATCCACAGACTTAACTTTGTACTCACACCTTTTCATCTATACTAGAACAGTCTTAGCATATAAACTATATAGGTGAATTTATAGTTCTGAACTAATCTATAAGACACCATTTATTTACAATAAACAAACATATAATGACTAAACACTATATACCTTTAGCATTAATTTCTCAATATAAAATATTTGAAGTTTCATACCCATGATTCATAGTATAAAATGATTAAATCAAACACACATTCATCATACTTCTATGATAAGCTTTCAAATGAATAATAAAATACTAATTATTCTTAGCAATCACAACATACAACTAAAATTACTCTGTTAAATTTGTAATAATCAACCAAATCCAAAAGTTTCAAGTTGAGAGTCCATACTCAACATGGAAATAAATAGATTTTACACAAAATGCCATCAAGATTTCCATAATTAATTATTCAAACAATAAATCCAAATGTAATTAAATTGAGTGTTTTAACTTAGGTCTTATAATTTTATACATGTTTAACATATCATATGACCAAATAATAAATCATACATGCTTATTCCTTTCACTATGTAATAAAATGAAAAAAATCAAAGAATTATCTTATATGCAATATTTCTTCCCCACAAGGTAAATTTTATTGGCTATTTTCCATTAATTCATGAATATTTTGTTATTGGTACAAACCACTAAAATTAAGGGGATTAATTAGTGGTAGAAAATGATCCAATTAAATTTACAAACCATTCAAAAACTCAAGCATTTAATACCACCATTCATGAAACATTCAATATGTTTATAACAATGAATAATAGATAATACAAGATCACACACACAACAAAAGATCTATGTGGGAAACCCTCTTGGGGAATAAAAACCACTCTCAAACCTAAAAACACAAGCATTACTTGTCATATAATAAGTTTACAAACATGAGACTTTAGTGAAACACCTATTCCACAAGGAGCACATGTACCCTAGGATAGTCAAGTCTTTCTAACCTAAATTTAGTGAAACACTTGTTCCAAAAGGAGCACCTACCCATAAGATGGTCAAGTCCTTATAACCTAAATTTAGTGAAATACCTATTTCATAAGGCTCACCTAACCCTAAAGATAGTTAAGTCCTTTTGACCTAGGTGTTGAGCACCCTCCCAACACCTATGATATGAACATCTCCTGATCACTAATTGGCTACCAAAATAATAGATATACCCTACAAAAACATCCCCTTTCACTTATTCACACACTCGTAAACATATAAAATCACCTTTTGGATCACCCTACACTTCTCAAAACAACTTTATCACAACATCAATAATGTGACCAAATGGTCATACACACAGTCCACATTTTGATATGCCTCTTAAATACACACTTAGATCTACAAATACTTCTTCTATTTACTTTTCTCCCCAATATTTAAAATTACAAGATCAATTTTATTAACATAAAAAATATGACCTATAAGTCATAAATAATCATCAACCTTCTCTACTATATAGCCCATCCATTATGCACACACCCTTTCTTTTTTCCTTTAATCTTCAACTCTCACACTCACATCTTCTCATAAGTCTATAAATCACCACCTTTGATTTCACCTTTTAAAGAGACTTCATGATTATTATCTTCTTTGTTGGCCATAATAATTTCCTTATCCCTTAATACATCTTACATATCTCAATATCACTTTCAAAAGTTTTCTATAGAAACCATGGGTCACACTTAAGTAGCTATGCCTTTAAATTAGGCCTTAGTAGCTCCTATAAGTCTCATGCAGATCTATTCACTCCTTTAACACTTTAATCTAAAAATTATAAACATATGACCACTTAAAAATTAGTATGTCCACTCCACATGACCTATTAGACATCCTCAAATGATTATATTCATCATTACACACCTCTATGTATGCTTAATCTACTCAAACATTAGCCTTGTACACAAGAACACCATGAATGAATAAACAATTAACTTATAATCATTTGTTCATATTTAATATGGATTGGTAAAACATCAAAAATCTATACAAATCATCTTCATAGAGTTTAAAACACTTTCCAATAGCTAAGTCCCCTTGAAAAATCCAAATACTCTCAGAATTGCTCAAAATATCCTTCTTGGATTACTAAGAAAACATGGTTAAACATAGTCAAATTTGGAGCTCAATAAATTTGAACTTAAAAACATTCATACCTTCTAACCAAATTAAATATTTTTTCCTTGAATTACTATACTAGTTTTATTTTTACTACACCTTTGAATTCATCTTAGATCAAAAGTTATGGCTCAAACACTATAGACTACTTTTTCCCTTTGCTAAATTCAAATGCCAATGGGCAGTGTTAAACATCAAACACTTTGCCATCATCTTGTGTCCTCACATATTTTTATCAAATACACACCATCGATCTTTTAAATAGTATCCTAATATTTAAATATGCTAAACACCTATCACTTTGACCTTATCTTCTGCTCCTTGGTAATTTTGACCAAATATGCACTATCGATCTTCTTAGAAATAGCTCAGTGTTTCCCTTTGCTCATTGTTAAACATCAAAAACTTGTTATCATCTCATTTATTTCTAAATTTTTTTAAAAATTCACTCCATAAATATCTTTGATAGTAGCCTATACTTTAAACTACTTAAACATTAAACACTTTGACCTCTTTAACACAATACACATCATCAATCTACATCTTTACAAATGCCTGCTCACCTTTAGATCCTTATCTAGTCCTGGTATTTACCTTTTGTAAATTTAGCTAAGGATGGGATCCATTAAAATCTACCTATAATTCCAAATTTGATCCTTAATAACTTTTGATACACTCAATTGCATGTACTTAAATTTAAACCATATGATCTTCTTTCATAGTGGAATCCATCCATATATCAAGTTACTCCTAAAAAATTTACACATCTGAAATATGATGCCATAAAAATAATTACTTATCTCTAATTTAAATTATACATTAATTTAAAATTAGTTTTCCATCATATATCTATGATACAATTAAATGTATACCATTAGATCTCCCTTTGAAAATTTGGCTAAGTATGGGAAACCATTGCAATCTACCTCAAAAACCAACTTTGCATAGTTATATATTTTACTATACACAACATCACAACTTGAAACTTGGAACATATAAAATTGGGACTAATGTGATCACACACATATGACCAACTCCCCTTGACTCATCCATAGATGGTAATAGTGACTTCAACAAACTGCTCACTCATATTTTTCTATCACAAAACTAAATATGCCAAGATGAACATAATGAAGAACTAGATGAATACCATGCAATTTAAAAATCTATCCAATCATCCTTGACATATTATAGGACCACTCACACATGATCAATACTTTATACCCATACCTAATCATTCCAAAACTAAATATCAACCAATCTTACTTCTAACATATGAGGACAAGCACATTACACACTTTGTCATTGACACTTAGACTATCAATACACTTCGTCCACTCACCTGGACACCTCCATGTCATCACTAATAACTCTCTAACATATTTAAATTTTACAAACTATCATTAATATATTTTATTATATGGTGAATAATGTGGATTCACCTAATTTTATAAATTGGCATTTGGCTATTTTATTGGATGGTGAATAATGTAGGTGTAAGTTAGTTTTCCAAGTTTGATATCTTACTATTTAAAATAAATTTCATACATATAGATATAAGTCACCATTATGTTTAAAGTTAATATGAGATTATTCACCATTATATGTAATATATAATAATTTGAGGACCTAATTTCTAAATAATATCAACATAGCTACCCTCTAGAGGTATTTGTGTCATTTTCTAGCATATTTATCACTTTCCCACAACATTGTCACCTGCTAAATAACATAGATTTTGTTTGATAGTGTAGCTATCATTTTATAGTGAAAATATCATAAGATAGCTATGGTGTCATGTAATAGCTATGTTGTCAAGCAACACCTATGTTATCAAGATATAATAATGTTATTAATCTAAATTTTTTAGAGAGGCAATAATTTTGTTGAGTAATAACATTACTATCAGGTGAAAATAATGCTATCGAGTCAAATTGATATTATCAAATGCTAGAAAAATTGTCAATAGATAACATAGTTATTAAATGATTGTATACCTATTGTTTGACATTGTGTTTTTCATGTAATGGTATTCTTATCATTCAATAAAAAAGGCCTATCATCTAAGAAAACTACTACCATCCATCTATGAGTTTTTAATATTGCCACATGTCATTATACATTCTACCACAAGTTACATTTTCTAGTTAAATTTTCATTCATGCCTAAAAATCATTTGTTAACTTTCACCAGACTTTGAAAACTCATACTTAGAAATTATCCCGAAAAAACCCAAGTTCATTTCTATATGGGCCACTAAAATTTAAGCTACTTCCCCTTAATTATTTCATCATAATCAAGTAAATAAAATTGAAAGAATTCATTCATACCTATATGGTTAGAATTTAAAATATTATATAAGTGTAATATATTGAAATAATCTTAAGGATATTATCAAATATTCATAACCAAAATATTATGTAGTTCGCTACTCTATCGAATAAATTTACAATCAAACAAACAAGATTTAAATAATAAAAAAATTGAATACAAAACCTAGTCATTACACATAATAATTTTGAATCCACATGTAATTTCATTTACAGACTTACACATTCAAGTATGGATTCAATAAAAACATTCTAATATATAAATAAATAAATTTATAATGAAATAGAAGGTAAATAACATAGTTGGGTATGGTAATGATCTTGACTCGTAGGTAATCATTTCCAACATTACTCCAAAATCTGAAAGGCATCATGAAAACCATACAAATGTGCATATAATAAATTTAAAATTGAAACATTCCTCCCATTGGTGACCCTAACCACACCATACATTAATTTTATGGTGATGCTTGGATTATAGGGTGATATCCATGACTTTTCAAGTTTCCAAACCACATAAAAAAATCAATAAAATTAAAACCCAAAACACCAAGCATACCAAAGAACTCTAACTATTTATGCATGAAAGCCAAATTATCACAACCATCCATGATCATCTATGCCATGAACACTTAGTGTTCAATCAAAAATCATGCTTCTAATATAATAATGAAAACCCATGAAACCTAAAATTCTGACAACATTTCTTATAACAATCTAGTGCAAACAATACAATAACATTGCTAAAAATGTGCATGTTTCAATGCATTACCAATAGAGATTTTTATTTTAAAATCATTCACCTTCCTTTTAATGTCATTGCTTATAAAATAAGATATTCACAATTAGTTTCTTCCCATCTTTCCACACAAGATATTTAATCCACTTGTTTTATGCCTTTTCTTATAGAAAATGCATTTCTCTTATATGTAAAAAAAAGATATTTTTACCACATTATAAGTCTTAATATTTAATATAATAGTCTATTTTATGGTGAAATATAATGGAAATAATATATCCTTATTCACCCATGTACCCCATTTCTTTTGGTAGAAATTCAATCTTTTTTCTAACACACTCCAACTCAATTGTCCCCATCAAACTATGAAATTTCCAATTATTACTAATGGTAGGAAAAATTCCATAGTGTTTGAAATAAAATTTAGTATTCCATCCAATCTCACCTAGCTCTCCACAACTTCTAATAATCAAACTAATAAACTAGAACCATTAAGGAACAAAACTAAAACCAAAACCTAAGTCAATGATGCACATCATTGCCATGAATACAATGGCCATGGGGAAAGGAATCATTTTTTAAAATCAAAAGTAAATAAATAATAAGACAATATTTCTAGTCAATAGGCTAAAATACATTCAATCAAGACTTATCAAGTCAATAATTGTCACCATAGGAAAACATAAGAACCCAAAAATATCATGCCAAAAAATTCAATAAAATACAACCAAGACTTAGCAAAGATGACAATGATTCAAATCCACAAGATGTAAAGATGATGTTAATTTTGATGAAGAAAAATAATTATATATGTTTATGTATCATGTGAAGTGACATTTTAGTAAGTACATTTTAGATTATATCATTTCCAAAATATGAATCTAGTTAAAGCCAAGTTCCAAAAATAATGGTAACCCAATTATGATTGAACACGATAATTTTAGATAATATAAAACTTATAATTAATAATAAATTAAATCAAGTAGCTAATAAAAATATTAAAGCACATTCAACTCATGAACTCAAACTAAATACCAATAAATAAGAGTAGTTGAAATTTAACAATAAACAAATAATCATTACTAACCAACTATTGTTATTATATAAACTTATATGTATTAATACTCATTATTAGGATGTAATAAAATTACCACCTATATAACCTTGCTATCCATACTCCATTGATCAAGCTGAGCTCATGGTAATTATTATAGTCATAAAAGAATATATCAACAATATCTAAACCAATATAACATACAGTAATCATAATTGAATAATCAACTAAAGATAAAACATCATAAACATAGTAATTATCCTAATAATTATATAACCACTATAAATTAAAATCATATGAATCATGTCATGATATGATAATCATATTATCAAAAAAACATATAATATGTCTTGAAAATGTCCATTAAAAAATACATAAATTTTAAATGGTTCCAACTAGGGTATTACATCCTATCCCACTTAAAATGACTAATAAAATAGTTGTGGGTAATGATACTTGAAAATAATTTCATTTTCCCACATAACATTCCTTTCACTAAGTGGGTACCACTAGACTAGCACCTTCTGAATTTATTTGTTTTATTGAATAATGATGCAATGGTCAAAAATCATCATTGGTTATGATTACATCTTTTCCTCATCTATAACATTAAAATTTTTTAATCCATAATATGAACATGGTCAAATATGTATTTTCTTAGTAAATCAACATGGAAAACATCATGAATCCTAAATAGAAAAGGAGGAAGAGTCAGTTGATAGGCTACATGACTAATATTTTACACAATATCAAAAGGTCCAACAAAACACGGAGATAATTTAGATGACTTCCCAAAATTAATGTAACTTTTCTTAAATCTAACTTGAGAAAATGTCTAATCACCCAAACTAAATTTGTGAGATGCTATTTTCTAATATGCATAACTCTTTTCCTATCATAAGTAGTTTTTAGATTTTGTTAAATAAGAACCATATAATTATTATATTCCTAAATCACAATACATATAAAAATAAACTTGTTCTATATATTTTCTCATTCAAATGGGCTTTTACACTTAAACCCATTCAAAGCTTCAAAGGGAGACATTTTGATTATAGAATGATAAGTATTGTTATAATCAAACTCAATTAAATGGAGGAAATATTTACACTTAGTGTGTTTGTCAATGGCATACACTATCATCATGCCCTCAACCACTTGATTTATCCTTTCATTTTGACCATCCATTTTTTAGCTGACACATAGTAAGGAAAGCTTGTTAGAAATGCTACAATAAAATTTCTCTAGAACCTTGATGTGAATTTTTTATCTATATGAGATGATCACTTCCAACATTCAATGTAACCAAATAACTTATTTTACAAATATTTCCACAAATGTGGAAGCACTATCATTTAAATTTACATCAATAAAATTATCGACCTCAGTCAACTTATCAATAACACCAAAATAATACCATTTTTTCTATGAGATTTAGGCAACCCATAAACAAAATCAAGTGAGATTATAGTCCACTTATCCTTTTGTACTTCATTATTATACAACATACCTCCTGGGTCACAATGCGTAACTTTAACCCACTAATATTATAAGCATTTTTCAACAAAAATAACCACATCATGTTTCATTCTAGGCCAAAAATAGTACCTTTTCAGCTCATGTGTCATTTTCATGACACCTAGATGAGCATAATGATGTATTATAAATACTTGTTTCAATAATTGACATTACTAGTTCCTAGATTTAAAAAATTGTTTGTATGCCTAAAAGGGCCATAATTTTCAACATAAAAATTAAAAAATAAATTTTCAATAGGCTCATCAGCCAATATTGATCTTACCTCATGGTAGTATTCATTAAAATGTTATTTTAACACATAATTTTTGAACTCAAACTTGATTACATATAAAAAAATCATGTACATTGCATGAGTGCATCATCAACACAATTTTCTTTACCTTTTACATAGGAAATATCCATTTCAAAATTGATCACAAGTTCTATCCATTTGCATTGGTGTGCATTCAAGTAATCCTTGGAAAATAGGTGTACTAGGTTATGGTGATAATATTTCACCTTTAATAATTTTTATATCATAAAATGCTTCTATTGATTCAAAACATGTACTATGGTAGATAACTCAATATCATGTGTATGATAGTTATTTTCATGATCATTGATCTTTGTATGACTCATAAGCCACCAATTTTCCATATTGAGTAAGAATGCCACCAAATCCTTCCTTTGAATCATATGCATAGATCTAAAAAATTCAATTTGGATTATGAATGCCAAGTATAGGTGTTTTAGTTAACAAATCTTTAATCTTTTCAAATGTCTCTTCATAGAGGGGTGTCTAAACAAACATCTTTCCTTTAAGATGTAAGGAAGATATGGGGTTGGATATGCTCAATTTATTTTCCATAAAATAATGGTAATAATCAATTTTTATGACCAAAATTATTGGAATCACAATGAATGATATGGGGCATGAATCATTCTTCAAAAAACTTTATTTAAATTATACTTAGGAAATCATTAATCATTCAAAAGAATAACTATATCTAGAAAGCATAGGAAACTATCCACATAAGCATGAAACACAAAAACACATCACCATATTTATGAAACCCTCATGGGGAATAAAAACCGCTAAAAAAATATTCAAAAAATTATCCAATAAGATAATGTATCAAATTTAGTGAAGTAGCAACTCCATATGGAACACTAACACCCACTTGACTAGGCTTTAGCAAACACCCACTTGAAAAGAGGCACCAACCCCCTAGATGACTCAGCACCAACTCAAACACTTTATTTTATTGATCACCTTAGAAAATATATGTTTCTTAACTAATATATGATGAAAACCTCTTTATCCCTGTATATTATTATCCCTCTCAAATTCCCTTCTAGGCTTCTTCAGTTAATTAGGTCTCTTCAAGACTAATTAGGTCATAAAATCTATATTTTAATATGCATATACTCTATCAAATATTAATTATAGATCATATATACTCCTTGATGGTATGAAATACATTATTATACTAAAAAATTTACTATTTCATTTGCATACACTCTACATACATAAATAGGCCTAAAATTGCTTTGTATATATCATTCCTTGGTCATATGCCACTTAGATACTAACATTTAAACTATTAAATTAGCCATAGAATAGGTCTTATGATATATCATAAAAGTGATTAAAATTAATATGTATTCCCTTTTGGTCTATCATAACTCTATTATACCTCATTTCACTTTTAGGTCTCATGGAGACCTAATTCCATTAGGCCTACTTTAGGACACGTTACACTTTGACTTCCTTGGAACACTTTTAAACTCCATAAATAGTAGGAAAATATCATATAAAAAAATATACCCATAATAATTTATTAAAGGGTCAAAAATACATCTGAAAACAAATTACTACTTGAAACCCCTCATTAACATTGTTCACATTAGGTCTTTGAACACACAAAAAAGTCTATCTTGAACAACTAAAGATATCACATCATTTATCCACATAAGCATGACAATAAATAACTTAAAATTAACATAAATGACATAAATAATATTATAATATGAATTAAAATCTTCAAATTATGGCATATATCCTCAAAAACACCTTTGTAACTAACTCACTAAGACCTGCCTGTTTTCTTAAAAGACCAATCATGGTGACTCAGACCTCCAATACATGTATAGAAACTTTACATGAATTATTATGCATATATATTATCCTATGAGATAAATAGACCATTATCAGATATAACTATCAAATTTTCAAAAGGAAATTATTGGTCTTGCAGACCAATGTCATGACCTTATATCTCATTATCTCATTTGAACTAAATAGGTCAACTTGTGAGAAACTTTTTGAATATATTAATTGACCTCTAAAAATTATACCAAACATGAAAATTTACTAAAATTCATTAAAAAAATCTCTATGTACTTTTTTTCATCACTCTATCATGAACACACATTCCTAACCATCTTCTCACTATTGCCTAGGTTTTTCACTATTTGTACTGTTAGGCCTATTAACGACTGACTAACTTGGATGACTAGTTTACCACAGCTAAGGGATATAAATTTTATATAAAAATTTATGGTCATGAAACATGGTTCTATACCTTATTCCTCCATCCATTTTATTAATACTTATAATATAAAATTTGATAGCTACAACAACTTATTCATAAACAAGACTATAGCTCAACATTTTCTCTCTCCTCTCTCTAACCAAACCATGTAGAGGTACCTAGGAGATTAAATTAGATTATATGATAGATTACCTAATAATACAAATATATTATGGGAAATTTTGATCAACAACTTCAACATTAGATCCTTATTAGGGTTCTAAGAGGGTTTAAACCTATTTCCACTCTTAACGATCATTCATAAAGCATAAGCACTCAATATAAAATCTAATGATTAAAATTTCGATATAGGTACATTCCACACATATAATGAACTACTTAGGTTCCCATGAATTTTTTTTATGAAATTATGATCATAATAAAATCCTACTCAAGTTGAGAACCCTTCATTCTGAGCACTCAAGAGACCTCCAAACAAAATTTCATGCCTTTTCCATCATACTATGAACTCAAAATGTATGAAAAAACTTGAAATGACATAAATAACATATTATATTTCTTAAATAATCCTAAATACTTTGAAATATAAACTTGACCCCTCATTATTCTACACTTTCTCTACCTTTGCTCTCTACACTTTGACCTACAAACCACATTAGGCCTTAAAACTGACCTTCATGACTCTTTCCATGCACTCTCAACCTCACTGACATACAAAAAAACCTATCTCATTCTTAAAAACTTCCATAAATCATTCACATTACTTGAAAACAAAGCCTGATACCTCATTAGGCTAGGTAGGGTCTAGAAGTGGTCTGGGTGTAGTCTTGGTCTAAAGGTCCCACCCATGTAGGCTCACCTAGAGACTCTAATGAGTGATATAATTCCTCAAATACATGATTAAAAAAACTCATACAACAATTAAATCCTTTGTGAACTAATATCACCAATCCACCATGCTCATACCTTCTTATAAGATCTCTTCATGCCATGACTAGGATTAGGCTACTCAAAGACCTATACCTTCTCATACCTTGTGCTTAGTCCTTGAGTGCAAGATAATGTTCTTTGAGACAATTATAGCACTTTTATTCTCACAATATATAGGGATAGGACCATTATACTCTACCTTGTAGTATTTTAAGGTCTATCTCATCTATAGGACCTATACCTTCTCATACCTTGTGCTTAGTCCTTGAGTGCAAGACAGTGTTCTTTGAGACACTTATAACACTTGTATTCTCACAAGTGGATAATGCTAATTATGGTTATTTTTTTCTTATCCATGAAACTAGGCACCACTTAAGAATAAATATCCTCCACTGGTACTCTTCCTATCATCTATACTTATTTCCTAATCTATATCTATATAGGCTATCAAATTAAAATCTTTGATCCTTGGATAACACAACCTAAACTCTATAGTCCACTTGAGATACCTGAATATCCTTTTGACTACTTGTAGATAATTTTCATTTGGATCTATTTGAAACCTTCCCATAAGACCTATTATTTTCATTTTGTCAAGTCTAGGTGTAGTGGTATATAACAAGTTCTAATCATTGACCTATATGACATTTGATTGACCTTTGGAGAATCATATTCCTTGCTCAACTTACACCCTGTGATCATAGGTGTAATAACTACCTTCCAATATTCCATCTCAAAATTATTCAACATATTTCTTATGTACTTATCTTGTGAAATGGATATATATTTTTTAGATTGAGTGATTTGTAACCCAATAAATAATTATAGTTCTCCCAACATGGACATCTCAAACTCTTTCTTCATCACCTTTGGAAAGGAATTAGTCATGTTCTCATTGTTTCCACCAAAGATAATGTCATCCACATAAACAACTACCATAAAATGATGGTCATCCTCTAAATTTATGTATAGATTACTATCTAAAACTCCTATTTTGAATCCTTGATCTATTAGATACCTATGCAACCTAACATACCAAGCTTTAGGAACATGATTTAGACCATAAAGAGCCTTTTTAAATTTATAAAACTGGTCCATATGACTTGATAGTAATTACCCCTCAATTTCTCTTTTACACCTCTTCTTCTAAATTCCCATTCAAAAAGGTAGATTTGGCATCCATCTAGTATACCTTAAACCCTTTGAATCTTGCATATGATAGAAACAATCTAATGTCCTCCAATCTTGCTATTAGTACAAAGGTTCTTGAAAGTCTACTCTTTCAACTTGTGCATATCCCTTGCATATAAATCTATCCTTGTTCCTAGTGACTTCTCCATCTTCATTCAACTTGTTTCTAAACACTCATTTTGTGTCAATGACATTCTTGTCTTTAGGCTTAGGAACTAGTTACCAAGTTTCATCTTTCTCTATTTGAATAAGTCATCATTCATAAAACTTATCCAAAATTTACATTTTATTTATTATATAAGATTATTAGGTTCAAACTTAGAGAATAGAGCAACATTATCTTGATTTTGATTATTTACCAGTCTTCTCCTTATTTGCATACATGTATTCTTGTTGCTAAGGATTTGAGATTCAAGATGATCTATTTGAATCTATCTTAAGGGGATTTTTGAGTCTTGTATCTTCTCAAATTCTTATTTTTCCTCATCAACATCTATATTTTCCTCTTCATTCTTGATTTATAGATTCTTTAAAGTATCCTTTGTCTGTGAGTGTGATTTCCTTATCTCATCAATCTTCACATTGGTGCTTTCCACTATCTTCTATAACCTCTTATTATAACATGTATACATTGAGATCATTAATTAGTATCCTAAGAATATACCTTCATCAGATCTAGAATCAAACTTTTCTAGGTCTTCATCATCTCTTTTGATGAAAAATTTTCTCCCAAACACTCTAAGGTGTTCCACATTAGCTAATATGCCTTTCCATAATTCATAAAGAGTCTTATTGCCATTAGAACCTATCTATCCTATACTCAAAATGTAAATTATAGTTCTTACTACCTCTATCCAATATCCATCAGATAATATAGACTCACTTAGCATAGTTCTTGCCATCTTTTCAGCTGTCCTATTCTTTGTTTTCACAACCCCATTCTGCTAAGGTGTCCTAGATACTGAGAACTACCTCCTTATTCCATGAAAGTCACATAATTATCAAAATCATTTGACCAAAATTATCCTCCTCTATCAGATCTTAGACACTTTATCTTCCCATTATTTTCATTCTCTACAAGATCCTTGTATGCCTTGAACTGTCAGCAGATTTTGACTTTTCTTTTAAGAATACTACACAATTCATTATTGTGTAGTCATCTATGAGTAACATGAAGTGGATATCTCCTTAGAGGATTTGAATTCTTGTAGGCCCAAAAATATTAGTGTGTATTAACTCCAAGGGTCTTTTAGTAGACTACTCCTTGGACTTGAACCTTCTTATAGTCTCATTACCATGTTGACATGCCTTGCAAAGTATTTTTATAGGTTTGGTGATCTTAGGCATGTTCTTCATAGATTCTTAGTGCTTATCTTAACTATATTTTCAAATTTTAGGTGACATAACCATTTTTTCCATATCCAAATTTCATCCTTCTTGATCATAATATTCTCTCCTTATTGATCTCATTCAAGACATATAGATTGTTCTTAGTCCTCTTAGCATTAGCAATTAGCCTTCCTTATTTGGCTCTCCTTATCTCACACACTCTATCATGAAATGTTAGTGTGTGCCCTTGATTTCACATTTGACTTACACTAATCAAGTTATATTTCAAACCTTCCACATACAACACATTTTAGAGTTGGTCTTCCCATTGTCCAAACTCAAAATACCCTTTTTAACTATATTAGAAGTTGTGTTGTGTCCAAATCTCACTATTCTTGTAACATTATTATTTAATGAGATGAAATTATCTTTATCTCCTATCATGTGGATTGAGCAACCACTATCTATATACCATTTCATGCCTTCATCTTGAATGTGAAAGGTAGTATAAGCTAGTATAGATTTTGATTTAGTATTTTGTTCCTCCTTAGCAAATAATCCATCTTGATTCTTGGGCTCAATATGATCATTCCTAACTTTCTTTGGATTCCACACCAAATTTTGACCCTTATCATGTACTATATAAAATCCACATACCTTGTTAAGTCCTCTTTATTGATCACTCCTTCACCCATGGTCCCATGATATATCATCCCTTGAGATTGTTCTACAATCACTTATTCTATGACTAGAGATATGACAAGAAAAAAACATTGAAATAAATAGAATACCTCATTACATTGGGCTAACTAATTTGTCTCTTTATGTTGACATTCATGTTGGTGCTCTTAACTTGTTCTGGCTTCTTATGCTCTTTCTAAAACTTGATCATCTTTTCTATGAGTTACTAATGCTCAATATTCAAAGAATATGGATCTATCCTCAACTAATCATACTCAACTTATTTTTATCTAAACTTTGTATTAACACCTTCTAACTAATTCTTGATATTTTTCATTATCTTCTCATCCATTTTGGCTTATTTGACCCAGTCACACTTCAAGGTACAAATCTATTCCTTAATATCCTTGACCATAGATCCTAACTCATGATTCTTATTATTTTGATGATTCAAATCATATAGGGAACTTATGAGCTCATATTCATGGTGTACTTTAGTTTCTCCTTCTTCACTATCATAGTAGACTTATTCATCATACATGTTATCTTTTTGATGATTATACATGTGCTTTTTAGGTTCACCTTCAAGCCATTAGGCTTTCTTAAAGGACCAAGATTTGATATTAATTATTTTAGGAACAATGACTAATATGGGGTGAATCAATTTTCAAAAACATTTATTTTAATTATACTTAATCAATTATGAATCATTCAAATAAATAAATAAAAAAAATCTAGAAAGCATAGGCAACTATCCACATAATCTTGAAACAAAAAAACACATCACATATGTGGTAAGCCCTCATGTGGAATAAAACCCACTAAAAAAATCTTGGAAAAACTATATTATAATACAATGTATCAAATTTAGTGAAGCACCAACTTCACATTGAGTGCCAACCCCAACTAACCAAGTACCCACTTGATTAGGATTTAGCAAACACCCAATTGCAAGGAAATACCAACCCCTAAATGAATAAACACTAAATCATACATATAATTTCCTTGATCACCTTTAAAACACTATATTTATCAACCAATATATGATGACCATGCCTTCAGATATGCACACTCTTATCCCTCTCAAACTACCTTCAAGGCTTCTTCACTCAACTAGGTCCCTTCAAGACTAATTAGGTCATATGACCTTACTTTTCATATGAAGATACACTATCATATCTTCATTACAGATACTATACACTCCACATACATAAATAGGCCTAAAATTTCCCTGTACATATACCATTCCTTGTTTATATGTCACTTAGTTAGCTACTCACCCTTAACTTATTAGGTCATCGATGAAATAGGTATTAGTATATTTAATAAACATGATTAAAATTAATATTAATTCCATTTTGGTCTATCATAACTCTATTAAACCTCATTTCACTTTTTAAGTCTCATGGATACCTAATTCCATTAGGCCTACTTTAGGACACGTTACACTTTGCCTTGCTTAGAACACTTTCAAACTCCACACACAATAAGAAAACATAATATATAAATAAAATATACTAAAAATAGTGTCTTATAGTCTCAATAAGACATTTAAAAAAAAAAATTACTTGAAACCCCTCATTTTTACTATTCATATTAAGCCTTTAAACACACACATAAAAGTCTATTTTAATTAACTAAAGATATAACATCATTTATCTACACAACCATGACAAGTGACTCATAACTCCAACACTTTATAGAAACTTTCCATGACTTATAATTCTTTTAAATTATCCTATGATATCATTACACCATTATTAGATAGAAAGATCATGTAGTCAAATGGAAAATATTGGCCTTGTAGACCAATTTCATGACCTTATATCTCACTGTCTCATCTAAACCAAACAAGTTAACTTGTGAGAAAGTTTTTCACTATATTAAATAACCTCCAAAACTTATACCAAACATTAAAATCTCTTAAAATTATTTAAAATCATCTCTATGTATCTGGTTTCATCACTCTATCATGAAAACACATTCCTAATCATCTTCTCATTGTTGCCTGGGTTTTTCACTATTTATACCATTAGGACTGTTAGCAACTAGCTAACTTGGATGACATATTTATCATAATTTATGGATATAAATTGTATATAAAACCTTTATGGTAATGAAACATGATTCTATACCTTCTTCTTCCATCTATTTGATTACTAAGTCTAATACAACTTTTGATAACTACAATAACTTCTTCAAAAATAAGCCTGCAACTTAACATTTTTTCTCTCCTCTCTATAACCAATACAACATTGAGGTACTTAGGAGAGTAAATTATAATATAAAATATCTTACCTAATCATATCAATCCATTCTAGGAAATTTTTATCCTCATCTTCAACATCAGGTCCTTAGTAGGGTTCTAAGAGGGTTTAAACTTGTTTCCACTCTTAACGATAATTCATAAAGCATAGCCCCTCAATAGAAAAACTAATTCCTATAATTAATATATAGTAATCTTACCCATATACCATGATATGATTTTTTTACCATGAAAAGTTTTGATGAGCTAATGAGCATAAGAAAATCCTTCTCAGGTTGAAAACCCTTCATTATGAGCACTCAAGAGACCTCCAAACAACTTTTCATGCCTTTTCCTTCATTATATGACCTCAAAACATATTAAAACACTTGAAAACAATAACTCACCTCTAACAATGCTTACATATTCTTAAACACTTTGAAATCTAATATTGACCCCTCATTAGGCCACACTCTCTCTCTTTTCTCTCTAGACCTTGACCTACAAACCATTTAGGTCTTAAAACTAACATTCATGCCTCTTTACATCACTCTCAACCTCACTCACATACTAAAATGACCTGTCTCATTCTTAGACACTTCTATACATCCTTTTCATGCCTTTAAAACATAGCATAATACCCGATTATGGTAGGCTAGGTCTAAGAGTTATCTAGGTGTAGACTTAGTCTGAAGGTCCTACCCCTATAGGCTCACCTTGATACTCTCATGAGTGATTTAATGCCTCACATAAATTACAATTAACATATTATAGCCACTCATGTCTTTGTAAACTCATATCACCAATCCACCATGTTCATACATTCTTATAAGTTCTCTTCATGATAGGACTAGGGTTAGGGTAACCAAAGATTTGTACCTTCAACAAACTATAAGGAATTATTTTCCTTAAAATTATCTCTTTTCAATTAAAATTATCTTTCATGGAAACACCCTTAAAAGATAACATTCCATCAATGTCCCTTGTCATATCAACACACTACCAACTAGGCACACTCTCTCAATGACATCAATCTCATGCAATATACACTTTTGAAATTAATGAAAATACTAAAAAAACATGCTCCATTTTTAAAATTTTAATTGAGAACCCCCTGTGACCTTAAATTTCATGTTCATGTGTTGTTGTGAAATGAATTAGTCCAAGTCTAAGCTAGAAGACATTTCTCAAGTTTGATTTTTTTTATTATGAATGAAGTATTAATTTGATTCTAAACTAATTAAGTTTTCCCACAATTAATCTAGTAATTCAATGGATACTTGAGTCTAAAAGTTTATATGGACACATTTACTGAAGTTATTTTATGCATCTTTTTAGATTTCAGTGATATGGCATTCATCATATTTATTTTTTATGATTTATGGACTAACCAAGCTAACATCATATTTTCCCAAGGTTTTTTATTCCTTTTAGGATCATTTTATCTCCATAGGGCCACCTTGCCAAAACTTACTTGATCTAGCTCAGAAGGATCCTTTGAAGTATGAATTAATTTTCATATTTAGTAATTTTTTAAAGTTTACTTACACATTCCATCACTATATGTATTTTTTAGACCTGAAATAACTATAATATTTAGGAGTGTCCAAGTATTTATAGGTCAAAATCCTAAGGGTCAACCTCAAGATCTAAGACCATTCCACATGTTGGCACCCAAATTCCTCATGAAGTATTTTTAGGGAGACCAAGTCTTTTTCTTTAGTAGGACCCCAAATCCATAGGATTGAGACACATGTATTCATATTAATTATCTATAGATTATGAGGCAAAGGATTATAAATACTTTTCACTCAAGATCTTGAGCAATTGGGATTGTGCCATGTGTCTTTACTTTATTTCTCACTTATATCAACTCAGAAGGCAAAGGCAATAACTCTTCAAGTATATAGATTAATAATATCACTCCATGTGTCTCCATATCATTTCTTTAGAGAAAAATAATGAGGTTTCAAAGTCTCAGGCATATAGATAAGTGAGATCATGTACATGGCACAATCCCACTCATATACAAGTAATATAAATAGGTGAAAGTTCCAAGGTCCTAATCATCTCAACAAGAGAGGGTCATCCATGTGGTATCGTATCACTCATATAGATCCTACATACATACAAAAATATAGTATAGAGCCTATGGCATCTTTATTATATGTGACCAAAGTCCTAGGGAAATATGTATTAAAGCTTAACTATTAATAAGAATAATGGGATTAGGCCATGTGTATGTACCTCACTAAATCATGATCAAAAGTTCAATAATTTAGTAAGTAAAGTTTATTATAAGTAAATAATCAAGATTAGGCCAAGAATAACACTATGAGTAAAGTACCTTGGGCAAAGAAAATAGGGCTTCAATGCATGAATAATATAAATGTGACAATATAAATGAATTAGTGAGATGATAAATAAATTAGAATCAATTACATTGTGTCACATGTTTTCCTCAAGAAAAATTAGATCTAAAAAACAAAGACTAATCCTTGGAGAAAGATAAATAAATAGTAGTCATTTTAAGTATGAGTCAAAATATATATCAATTTTTGTCCATAGACTAAAGGAAAGGTCTACACAAGTCCTAATTGAGAAGAAAATTGAAAAGTGTCACAATACCAATAAAGTTGACTTGGTCACTTATTTTATCTTCAAAACATAGGTAAAATACATGAATATGGGCCCCAAAATTATTTTTGTAAGATATTTGACATTTTTTAAATGATTAAGTAGTCAGAGACATTGGAAAATCACCATGCATCCTATCCCTCAATTATTTAGAGTTCCATAGAGGTAAAATAGGTGTGTTTTCTCCAAATATATTGCACATAATATATCTATCAAATATGCTCCTCCATAAGTAATTTATCAAATTTCATAGGTTTAACCTCATTTACTAATCATTGGTATGTTAACGAATCCTATCAGAACTATTAGGATATTGTCCACATCATACCTCTCCTTAATACTCCTTAGTGGGCCATGGAAATCCCTTTTGTCTTATTTATTATTAAATGAGGAATATTATAACATAATTTTGTTTTACCATTTTAGGCTATGATGGCCAAGAGTGGGTTCTTGTGTGCCTTTGAGGTATTTTCCATCTATCCCTTTTACATATACTTATACCTAGTATGTTAGAAAGATTAACTCTAATTATAAACATACAATGTTGGAATAATGCCAAACTAATTTTATATGTAAATTCATCTAGTTTCCTTGAAGGTATTCCACTTTATTTATGATTTAATGGATTAACACTAATGCTATAGTGATATAATTTATGCATTTATATAGATTTTATGCATTAACCAGGATGTGATCTCACTATTCTAGTTAGGTTCTTTGATTATTTTCAATTTATTTGAAATCTATAAGGATCTATGTTTCATTAATTACAAACCTATTTATAGTTCATTCATTAAAAGAGTATTATAATTAATAATTTTACCTTACTCCTTAGACTCTCTCCATATCTGATTGAATCTTGAGTCATCACGAAACTTAGTAAACAATGTTGCAACCATAGCTAAGCATGTTTTGGCCTTAGAATTATTTGTATTACCCCTTTAATTATAATATTTTAGTTTTACCTTACCTTCCCTCTCTTTTTTTTTATTTGTGAACAAGTGATCTTTCCCTTTCTTTATAAATTTTTAAGTGAAGTAAGATATAAATCTTAAAATCCAATATGTTATAATTGGTATAGATATAAGTGTATAAGCTCCATGAGTCAGTGAGAAAATTTATATTGGACCTCTAGTGGCAGCACTAAATCATTTAGAGATCTATTTAAAGAAATTTATTTAATGGATCCCTATACCTAAAGCTCGTGCCATCAATTATTTCTACAACAATCCTAAAATGAGAGGAAGAGAATCCCCAATTGTTCCCTATCTCTCTCAATACATCTAATAAAATAGGTGCATCTAAGATGAATATCTCAGACTAAACAACACCAACCAATCCCATAAAAGATGTAATTCATGCACATTAGTAGGATCATGCCATTCTTGTATTTTATTGAGCTTTGCTAGCTATACAATAATGTTATACTTAGAGATGACACGTCCCAAGTAATGAATTTTGAGTTTAAATAAAGAATATTTGGAAGGTTTCCCATATATATTATGTTTCACTGGTATTTTAATGTCTAATATAAATTTTTATTCATGTTCAGATGTATTTTTAGAATAAATTAAATAATCATCTAATAAAACCAACATAAATTTATCTAATAAATCCCTTAAAAAATTCATTAAATTCATAGCTATAATAAGTGCATTGGTTAAGTCAAATGGCATAATAATGAACTCATAATGATCATATCTTGTTCAAAAAGTAGTATTATGCACACCTTCTTCCTTGATTCTTAGCTAATGATATCTTGATCTCAAATAAATCTTGGAGAAGATAGTTCCTCCCTTCATTTGATCAAACATATTATCTATCCTAATAAAATGATAATGATTATTGATATCCACTTTATTATCATCTGATAGTCCACACATAACCTTAAGGTTCCATTTTTATTATTTAAAAAAATATCTAGATCACCCCAAAGAAATATACTTTGTTTAATTCTTCAATTTTCCAAATATTATGGAAATTAAACTTTTAATTCTTACAAATTTGCCACATTTATCCTATAAGGAGCCTTATATTAAGGTGTAACCTTGGGTATAATGAATATTATGGAACTATAAATAGGTTTTCAGGAAACAAATCCATAAATTACTTAGGGAAAATCCCTGTAGGATGGTTCCTTATCCTTAGATAATTATTGCATTTGGACTACCTAGAGTTGGCATCCATTATCCATAACCTTTTTTGGTTTCAGGATTGAAATTATCTTATGTGACTTAGGCCTTTAAATTCCTTATAATTCCATAATTTTTCCAAAATCATTTTTCCATTACACCTTTTTTCAAAGCATTCAAACATTTATTGATGTGGTTTCAACCAGTCGATACCCAAAATGGGATCATAGGACCCCAAGGGAGCTAAAAATAGATTCATTTTAGTTTCATAAACACCCAAATACAAATCAAGTTGTTCTAAGAATTTATATATTGGTATCATTTTACATTTACTAAACTTGACATCCCATCCTTCTCTGACTTCAACAATTTTAAAATTACACTTATTTTCTCTAATATGTGAAATAAGTTGATCCTTAACACCAAAATAAATCATAATAGATACATTACGACTAGTTATAGGATTTATAGTTTCAATTGAATTAGCTTGTAAATCAACATTCCAATTTTCAACTACTGCATACACCCTATGGTTAGTTGATTTTCTAAGTTTCATCTTTGGACAATATTTTTAGTAGTGGTTATCAACACATTCCCAACACTGAACATCTCTTAGTGGTGAAATAAAAATAATGTTGGCTACTAAAGATGGTCTATGTTGATTTTTTAGGTCTAATTTATATTATTTGACCCTATTTTTGGTGATTTATAGGATTTAAAGTTTTTATTATGCCCTTGGAAGTTACTAAAGCCACTACTACTCTTGGTAAATATGTGATTCTAATCTAATTTATTAAAATGTTTTGGAGAGGTAAAGATTTTTTTTTGGTTTATTCTTATACCTACTCATCTTAAAATATTGTCTCAGCTTTTTCTAATACTTTTCCTTCTCTTCTATCCTATGGGAAAACTCAATGGAATCCACCAAGGATTTTTTATTGGTAATATTTATTTCATGCATGATTATTTCCTTTAATATAAGTTTAAACTTGGTCACTTTAGTCTCTTCATCATGCATATAATTTACATGATGCAACATATTCATAAATTTATTCTCATACTCAATGAAAAACATGTTGTCTTTCTTCAATATTTGAAAATAATTAAATTTCCATTCCTTAAATTTTGTACTTAAGTACCTATTCTAGAACTATCTTCAAAAAAAATTCCAATGGTCATAGGTTAGTAAACATATAAATAACATAGATGATTATAGCATAAGGTAGTATCACCAACCAACTGATAGGTTTCCACCCTAGATTTCACATCAAATGTCATGTCATGTATATTAAAATACCTATATAGGTGTACAAGCCAATCATTAATTAAATCACTATATTCATCCCCTAAAATTGTAGGTGGAGGAATATTATTAACTCCTTAATTATTGGGTCTACTACTCCTAGTGGTAGACATTGGAACAATTTCTTCTCCCCTTATCAATTTTCTAACCCATCCAAGCCTTATTGTAAAATAAATTCAAAGTTATTGAGCCTACATTCATGAGTTTGAATTTTACCTTGTATGGAATTGAAGGTGTTAAATATCACATTCAATACCTCTTCATAATTTTTAGTTTAGTTACCTCCAACTTAATTAACATTAGAGACTTCATTATTGCTATCTACATTATTAGTTGGAGGTGAGTCAACTCAGTGATTGTTCAGATTGGGAGCACTGTGACTTCTAAATCTAGTTCCACCTCTACCTCTTCTAATATTATTCCTACACTAGTTAGTATTGGCATTGTAAATTTATCCTAATATTTTTAACCATCATAAGGAGTCAAAATTTAAATATGAATGTAGGCTATAATTTTTTTTAAAAAAATCCAAAGTTCCCTAGAGAAGTAATAATGCTCTTATGACAATGTAATGAACCCCATTTTTAAAAAAATATTCAATAAAAGTGTTATATCACATTAATATTTAATAAATGATGTAACAAGTCTATAATTAAACTTGGAATTTATCTTAGCCATAGACCATAAGGATTGAAAAATAAAACACCCTTAATACTAGGTCTTCTGGAGTGGAACTTAAGAGAAATTGATTCATCCCTTAAAGAATATTAAGATTGAGATATATACTACTATCATACCCCTATAGATTCTAACTTGAATATTTCCATATAGTCATATTTATCAAAAACCCAAATTAACAATACTTAACCTTAAATGAGTTTCCATTTCATGACAAACATTTTAAAAGTCAAATGAGGTAAAGGAATGTTTCAAACTCCACTAATATTTCTTTTCTTAGCCTCTAAACATGTTTAACAAATAAATCCTAAAAGAATAAATATTCCTTTACTCATATATAACGACAAGTTTTATTAATACAAATAAAACAATTACATGCAAAGGAATATTATCCAATTGTACTTGAAATCACATCATTAATATCCATGTACTAGTAACCCTTATAATCAAAGGTGCATAACTCTCATAGTAATTTAAGCTCATGAAAATCATTCCATAAGAAGAAAAGCATAAGCACATCAATGCCACCAAAAATTAAATTAAATTCATTTTGGTTTTAGGGTCATGACACCAATTACCATGCACAAAAATTTTCATTACAATGATAAAAACCTTTAAGAACATATTTTCAAAACTTTTTATATTAGCCCTTCATGAATATACATCATGTTTGGAAAAAATTATATCTAGGGTAATACATTTGATTTTACTCTAATAATAATCTATATATGAGTGTCATTTTAAGAAATATTATAAAAATAAGTAAATTTAACACAAGTATTAATGTAATTCAATCCCAATTAAGAGAGATAAATGAAGACTCTCTTATGAAGACAAGATAATATAATCAAACATCTCATGTTTTTTTTCCTTGAGTGTCATGTCAATATTTAACCAAACAAAGGGAAAATTCATAATTAACCTAAGTATCACATATGAATAGTGTAATTATGATTATATAATTACTATAAGTGCATAAATTCATAATAAATTAAATTAATTTTATGTATATTACATAAAGAGTCATAACTTCCCTTAACTAATGGAAGTTGAAGGAGAAAGTAGAATCATGAGATAGAAAATCAAAACAACAACCATTCTTATTAAACTAATTATTTAGTAAACATTATACCAATTACACCAATGTAGTCAAGAGTTTCCAAGACATCACTGCCATCTATCAATAGTAAATCTAATGTCAAAATTATATTTATTGTTAACAAATGGTTATTAGTAATATAATTCCCTTTTTCCTTTAAAGTTAAATTCACTAATAAATCAACTTTATTAATAATCACTAAACATTCAATGCACACTTCTTTATACTCTAAAACTTTCATATAATTATATTCATTAAATGAATGCCAAGAAAATGTATAAGTAATTGAATTGTTTCACCTCTGACAAAATATTAGATAAGACTTAAACAGTCTAATAAATACAACACTGAAATTTATACCCACTTGTATTCATCTGTACTATAATAGTCTTAGCATATGAATATTATAGGTGAATTTACAATTTTTAACCAATATAAAAGATACTAGATTTGAAATAAATAAACATACAATGAATAGAATATGTATGACTTCAACCTTAATCTCTCAATCAAATGTATTAGAAGTTTCATACCAACAATTCATAGTACACAAAGATTTAATCAAACACATAGTCGTCATATTACTATGTTAATATTTCAAATGAAAAACAAAATAAGAATGACTCTAAAAAATCACAACATACAAAAAACATCACTCCATTATATATATAATAATAAACAAAATAAAAAAGATTTGAGTTAAGAGTTCATATTCAACACACAACCAAATGGATTCAACACATAATACTAAAAACATTTCAAATAAAAATTATTCAAAAAAAAACCCAAATGTAATTAAATATAGTGATTTGACTCATACCTGCTCATCTTATACATCTTTAAAATATTATATTGCCAAATAATCAATCATACATGTTTAGGCCTTTTTCAATGTAATCAATTGATTTTTTTCAAAGACTCAGATTATATTCAAACATTCTTTCCACACAATGAATTCATCATAATCAAGTAAACATAATCAAATGGATTTATTAATACCTATATGATTAAGATTCTAAATACTATATAAGTGTATTATAGTGAGATAAGCTCAAATATCTTATCAAATATTCATAACCAACACAGTATGTAGTCTACCACTCTAACAAATAAATATGTAATCAAACAAATAATATTTTAACAATATAAAAATTTAATGAAAAACCTAATCATTACATATAATCATTTTAAATCCACATACAATTATCATTTAAAGACTTTCATAGTCAAATATGGACTTGAGAGTATTAAATATATCTAAATAACATATTTACAGGTAATGATTGAATATAAAATCTATGATATAAATAAGGTAATGCAAAATTAAATACAAGGTAAATAACACAACTCGGTATGGTAATGAGATTGACTACTAGTGAATCATTTATAGAATTCCTCCACTAATCTAAAAGGCATAATGAAAACCATACATAGGTGAGTATAATAAATTTTAGAGTGGAAAAATTATTACATGGTAGTCCTATGAGCCCCACATTGGTGGCCCTATCCACCCTATTCATTATTTTGATGGTGGAGATTGGATTTCAAGGTGATGACCATGATTTTTTGACAAATTCATAGAAAATAAAACCTAAGACAACAAACATACAAAAAAAACCTAAGTGTTTATGCCATGGAATCCAAATTCTCATAACCAGTCATGAGATCTATGCCATGAAAACTTAGGGTTAAATCAAAATTGGATTAAAATAAAATAATGAAAACCTAGAAAACATAAAATCCTAGTAACATTTCCAATCACAATCTAGTGCATAAAATATGACATTACCAAAAATGTACATGTCTCAACACATTAACAATATATATTTTGATTATAAAATAACTCACTTTATTTTCAATGCCATTTATTATAAAAGAAGTAAATCATGAAAACATTATAAACTTGATATAAGTATTCACAATTAGTTTATTCTCATATTTACATTAAAGAGAGTTCCTCAACTTGTTTGTGATTTTTCTTCTTAAAAATGAACTTCTATTTTTTGAAAAAATGAGTTTTTTATCCTAAGTTTATAACTTCAATATAATAACATAGGTCATGGTGAAATAAAATGGAGACAATAACTTCTTATTACCCCATGTACCCCATTTCTTCTGATTGAACTACAATATTATTTATAACACACTCCACCTAAATAGTCCCCATTGATATAATAAATCTCCAAAGAATACTAATGATGGAAAACTTCCATATAGTTCAAGGTGGTAGTTGGGGTTCTTACCGAGCTCACCTATCTCTCCACTACTTACAACAATCAAAATAATAATTGGAACCAATTCTAGTCAAAACCAAACTCTAATTCAATGATGCACATCATTGTCATGCATATGATGGTCATGGGTCCAAGATCCGCATATTTAAAATCTAAATAAAATAAATAATAAGACAATAATGCTAGCCAATTTACAAAAGTCCATTAAATCAAGACTTATTAAGCCAACAATTCTCACCACAAGCCAACATAATAACCCAAAAATATCATGCTAGAAAAATCAATTAAATGTAGCCAATACTATGAAAAAATTATAGTGATATTAATGCCGCATGATGTAAATACAATGACAACATTAATAAAAATAAATTTGTCTATGTCCCTATGTATCACATGAAGCAAAAATTTAGAAATTACACGTATAATAGTATCATTTCCAAAATATGAAGTTAATCTAAGGAAAGTAACAACAAGAATGGTAACCTGATTATGATCAACCAAGATGATGTTAGATAAGACACCAAGTCCTCTTAATAATCAATTAAGTCAAAAAAAAAATCAAAATATTAAAGCACATTTTAATATAGCACTCAAACCAAATACTAATAAACAAGTGTAGTCAAAATCTAATAGGTAATAAACAATTATTCAACAACTGATTAACCAATTGATTGAACATTATAGGGTTATGGAGCTTAATCCCTAGGTTTTTAGAGGTCTAAATATAGTAAATTAGAGTAGAATTATGCAATAAATACAACTAATCATTTGTAATAGAATTAACATAGTTGACCTTTTTTAAAATATAAATAAATGGTGTAAACAAATACTTAGCTAAAAAATGATTGAGATAAGATATATAGAGGTTATAAACTAGGACAAGATCTACTCTAAGTAGTATATACATGATATAGGTGTCAAACCCTTTCTAAGTAGTAGCATACTAATTGGATAATATCACCATATGGTACTAGTGTCACTATTTTGGCAAGAATGTCCTCTATAAAGAAGTATTTTGAGCTTATGGGTGCACATGTGTATGGGTCTGTCAAGACTATTCATGTGCGCATGAGTTATAGTTCCATGTAGGTGATCTATTTTGACTGATTTTATATATAAACCATAAACCTACATATT
The DNA here is from genome assembly GCA_037957365.1 of Torreya grandis. Taxonomy (NCBI): domain Eukaryota; kingdom Viridiplantae; phylum Streptophyta; class Pinopsida; order Cupressales; family Taxaceae; genus Torreya; species Torreya grandis. The sequence goes on along the minus strand of JARHVA010008043.1, from coordinate 288,231 downwards.
ACTAGAGCATCTAGTTGCCATAAGTAAAAAGGTGTGTTATTAGTGGGGTAGGCTAGACATCCTCAACATCCCACTATGATGAAATTTACCTACATACCAATACTCCAAATATGGATCAAGCATGATGTATTTCTCCCCACCTAAGTGTTAATGCAAGTGCAATTGAAGCTAGTATTGATCAATTTTGACCCCCAAATCAAAATGGTTAATCCCTATAGTTTGAAATTTTTTTATAGGGTTATTCAAGTTTGTAATTTGTTTTATGGTATTGTAATGGTCATATATTATCTTTAAATTGTCAAATACATCTTTGTTTAGCAGTAATTACAGTTGAGTCTATTATGTACTTGTATAGTCTCAAGGTCATTCATGAGTCAATGTGTTTGTCATTGTACTCAAGGTTTAACATGGGGTTGAGTAATTAAATGAGGTTTTTTTTTTATGTTTTAAAAGTCATATATTCATGTATTATCCTTTTATCATATTGTTATACATTCCAAAAGTCTTTTAGTCACCATTCTAGGCCAAAATAGGTGAATTGTACATATCACTCCCAAAGACAAACATTTAAAGAAGTGTTATAATGTACCTAATGTTAGACAAGGGTCAGAGATGGTCCAAATAAGATAAAATTGTAATTTAATGCCTAAATTGAGAGAAATACTCCTTTGTAGGTAGTTATAGGCACTTTGACATACTTGGAAGATCTATTTATAGATAAAATGGTTCAAAGGAGTCTCTTAAGATTTCATATTTCATATTCACAATTATAATGAATTTTAGGTCTCAGAGATGCAAATAACTCTCTTTCTCTCCTCCATCACTCCTTTCATAATATCATAAAGGTAAATTTAAAATACATGTTATGTCTAGGAGAAAGAAATTTGAAGGATAAAATTTTGGGAAATGTTAGGGGTCATATTAAGATTAAATTTTGTGGCATTTTTTTTGGATTAATCCCCATCCTTTATGAACAAATGTTAAGAGTGAAATGAGGTCACTATGTCTTGTCCATTCAAGTAGGGTCTAGTTTTGCTTATGTTTTTTCGCTTAAGAATTTGATGGAGGATAATGAATTTTGTGGGATGTTTTGAGAGATTATATTAGTATTTTTATTTTCAATTTCATCAATAAACTCAACCTTATGAGGTGTCTTCATCAAAGGAACTAGTGTCTCAAGTGTATGGAACATATCATCCCAACTATAAGCATTTTGGTTGCTTTAAAGTGTTTCCACCCTTATAAGTTTCCAATTTACTCATTATTAATGGAAAAAAACTCACTCTTACATGATCCATGTGTTATATATATAAAAAAATTTATTGTTGATAATTTTTAAAGAGGTGTCATGTATCTCACTCTTTGGAAGCATGGTACATTTCATGAATAGCCTTCTACAGGCCTAAATACTAAACTTAGCATAAATATAAATGGAGGATAAATAATAGAATGTGAATAAAATATTAAACATTTTGGAAGACAAATTTAATACAAATGGGACTCAAATACATTCTTTAATAAAGACTTGCGTAAGCTTTGTTCACCCCCAGGTCTATAGACCTACCAATGGAAATTCATGGACAACAAATCTTAGGTTTATAATGTTCAAGTAGTAGATAATACCTAGTACACCCAAAAAACACTCATTTTGCCTTAATATTATATTTGAATCATTAAAATCATGGATGAATACCTATACTTCAACTTTCATGCATAGGAATTGTATGTGAGTAGACCTCATACACAAGCCTATATATACAAATGAGAATTTTAAGATTGTATGTGTTAGTAAGAGATGTACATTATATTTAAGTAGATGACATTAAATTATAAAATATTTGGTACAATATCCAAGTGTTAAGACTCAATAAATTGGTTATCTTCAATAGTTCATCTAAGAAAAAATGAAGACCTATAGGTTACAAACCTATAGGTCCTCATTTTAGACAAAATACAATGATCATACAAGGTAGAGTATGTGAAATAAACATGACTCAATGTAGGGACTAGAGAATTCATATACCAATGAAGATACCTAAACTATTTAAAATTCAAAGAGGGTGGAGATTATTGAGTGTACAAGCATAAGTAGTCATACACAGGTATGTGTATGAAGACAAGAAGGAAAAAAGTAGAAGATGACATAAAATCATAATGAAACTTGTAAAATAGTTGGAATGAAATTCCAACAAGGTTTGAATTATTTCAAGGTGTCAGTGACTATGATTGAATAAGGTCAATTTATAAATCCTATCATTAAAAAGGTTCTCAATCATCATCTATAATCATTCTTTAAAAAGTGTATGTTTATGAAGATGTAGGGTTCTTGAATAGTTGTAGAGGTTAAAGAAAAGGTTATAAATTTAAAATATATTTTTTAAATTTTATTGAGGTGTTTAATGACTTGAAGAAGAGTTATGGACTCCAATACACACTCAAAACTCCAATCATCACCTACAAGTTAGCTTAGGTCAATTAGGTCAGTTTCATGTTTGAAGAGAAGACAAAGTAAACATAAAGATCATTATATTTTATATTATATGGAAAAAAAAGTGAATGATGTCATTTGAGATCAAAGTAAAATCAAATAATGACTAGAATAAATGACCTAAATAATACTCAATGCAACCCTGTGTACATAGTCAATTCATCACCTACAAGATTGTCTTATTAAGTAAAGGTGTTTACTAGGTTTGAAATAATTAAGGTTTGTATGAATAATAAAATCAAAAAATTTATTATATTATTTTTTTATAACCTACATATAGTTCCTAGACTCAACAAAAAGGATGACAATGTTGATTGACCTTGTTAAGGCCTAGTAAGCCTAAATTTAGATGTTGGTAGTCATGAGATAGGTGGTTGGTTTGGGGTAAAATTATATTTATGAATAAATTTATGAGTGTATAATTATATTACATACTCTAAATTAACACCAATAGGTAGAGTAAGACAATAAAATGATCAATTTGGCCTTTAAGACCTCCTCGAGCTCTCTTTGTGTAGGACTGTAACTCAAGACCAATTTTCTCTTGCTTGGTGTGACCTTGACATATTACGTGGATACAAATTGATTTAAAGGATGATAAATAGGTTCCCAAACTACAATATTATAACATTATTTATTATTTTAGGCCTCAAACCTTTATGAACAAAGTTTAATAATGTAGATCACTCTCTAATGGCCTAGTTGTAATCTGATAGCCAACTCTTCTACTTATATCTAAATGGAGGAATTTCATGGTAAAATAATAACATATGTAAAGTTTATGAGTGTTTTATAATTTAAAAAGGTGTAACTGGTTCAATATTCAAGGCCCTAGGGTTTATGAACAATCATTAAGAACCTAAACCACTGTAAACCTTCCAAAAACCCTAATAATGATTAGTTGAAAGAGTTGGGCCTCTAAAGTGAATTAAATGAATTTGATTTATCATAAAACTATTTTAAATAATTATTAACTATAATTATGGTCTTACCATGAACTTTAACTATACATAAAACTATACAGACAACATTTAATGTCATGTTTTGTAGGGTTTTGAACAATTGAATAGATGAAAACTATTGGATAAGATTCATTTATTTGTATTATACCTATATAAGTATAAAAAACTATACAATACACCATGGATATGCTAAAAATAAATTGATTTTTAAGGGTAGTCTAAAATAGGTTTAAGAAAGGGTTAGTTTCTTGGACCATTTCATGGTTCTCATACTTATAGAGGGTTTTAGGACCTAAAATTTGGTATGCAAGTTTATAATAGTTGGGTAAAGTGAATAAAACAAATTTTGGTATTTTCACATGTATGGGAGAGGTTTGGAATAGAAATTTAGTCTTCTAGGCATGGAGGCCTAATTGGGGAAAGAGAATAGTAGAAAAAATATACTTACACTCACTCTCAGCTCATGAACCTTGGCATGGAGTTATCAGCGCATACTAGGTACTAAATATATTAATAGTTTTCAAAGAGTGTATGTACATTGTCTTACAAAAGGAATATTTCATGATTTTAGGACTATAAGAAATTAAGGCCAAATGATATTTTGAGGTGAAAGATAGAGTCTTGAGGGTTTTTTTATGAACCTAAATGAATTGATTAAGGTATTATAAGGTATGTGAATTCATTTCATGAAAATATATTACCTTGATGAAATATAAGTTAAATTTTGAGCTATTTGGACAAGGCAAGGCATAGTAAACCCAAATGGTTTCAAGACACCCAAGGAGTTATTTAATAATTACCCATAAAATATTAGAGCAAAGGTGTTTTAAAATGCATGATAAGTGTCTAAGAAAATGTATGAAGGTATTTCATGATGAACTAATCATAAAAAAAATCCATTTGTCAATATTTTCATGTAAATAGGGGTAGTTTTGAAGAAGTAGGCCAAGGTGTCAAGAAAGTAGTCAAGATTTTATGCCACTTGGATAATGAATCATCTTTAGAGGAGGAACACATGTCCTTAGAGATTTTTTGACTATTATCTAACTCCTTTCTTATTTTTAACTCTTTTAGACACTTGAAAATCTCCCTCTTCTACACCCCTCTCTATCTTCATCATTTCTCTATATAAGTTACCTCTTTTGTCATTGTATATCATATACATTTGGTATGGAAAAGACTTGATGAGTTAAATATTAATTTTTTCTTTAGAATAAATATTTCAAGATGGTTTAGTTTCTCAATTTCTTGCATAAGTGTGCTAATTATTCTATGGTTGGATGACAATTTATATTTTTGTTTTCTTTCATTCATCTCACTCTTTCATGCTTTATGTGAGTAATCTACCTTATAGCAAGTCAAATGATGTGTAACTAGTTGGTTTGTATGTATCTAACTATGAATAATACTACCAGTGTTCATTATTAGACCTACTATTCAGCTACCTTGAGAAATACATTTCATTCTGCCTTCATGTTGAAACACTTTTGTTAGGAGAACCTTGGGTTTTGAGATCAATTTTATAAGTTGTCTTCCATAGTGTAGGTCCAAGTAGGATTGTGGATTTTATCTTAGTGAATCACCTCCATTAGATTAGTATTTAATTTCACTACATCCATTTTCCTTCAAATCAAGTATGTTAATGGTTAGTTGTAGGTTTTATGCATGGAAGCTAACCCATAATATAGAGACTCGCCTATAAGAATTGTTACCCACAACCTATGAGGTGTTTCAATGTTATCCCAAATTGAAGGAGGCTAGAGTAGCCATCCTTAGGGTGATGATTTGGTTGATAAAAGTTTTATCACACCTAGTGGGACCTCATGGTATAATCAGTTATCAAAGGTTGATGTTGATCTTGACAAATCTAAAGTTGTAAAGCTTCTTTAGTGTAGCATCTGGTGACTCCAACAATCATTAGATCTTGGTTGTATACTAGTGATTAATTTTCATGCCTAAGGTATAGATAAGATATTATAATAATGGAATTCTATTCAAATTTTTAGATCTAACATATTATTCAATTAGATCAAATAGGTTTTCTAACACCCATCCATATTCAAAGAAATATTTTTTTTCTCACATACCTATTAGGAGAGTCTTATTGGGTCCATTTTGAAAGATAACATCACCAAGGAATGTTCCATTTGTTGCCTTGAATGAGAATAGTATTTTATCACTTGATCACTATTAGGTCATTCTTATTTTATCATAAAAAATGTGCCTTCATGCATGGGATAAACTACCATTATTCCTGTTGAACACATAAGAAACATTACCAAATTTTAAAACATACATAACATCATTTAAGAGAATTTTTCCATCAATTTGTATTTTTATTTCAAGGGGAAGGCCCTTTATAGGAATGGGACTCTTTCTCCCAACTCTATCACTACATGGGATGAATCAAGAGACTCTTTAAGGAGGTGATTTAAAGATAAATCTGATCACTTGTCTTTTATTGAACAACTAACTAGAATAAAGAGATCACCTCAAAAGGCCATAAAATTCTTCAACACAATATTTAAAAAGACTTGGGATAGGATCCCAATCTTGGTAAGGTGTAATTCACATCATGATTTTATCTATTACCTTAAATATTTTAATAGTGACATATCTATGATGATTCAATCCATGGGAGGGGATACACTACCTAATGCAAATTAAACTAATATAAGGGATGAGAATTTACTTATATAGGATGGAAAGATAGATCCTATACCCCCTATTCCTTTGTTTATTGATGTTAAACTCTGACTATTTCTCCCATCCCCACACCCAAGCATAATCAAGTTGCCGCTAATCAAACAAGTAAGTCAAAATAAGAATATCTAATCAAAGATATTAGAGAAGAGTACCAAATTATTAATAAGAAACAAAACATAAATAGAGTTATAATCAAGGTAATTTTAAACCCTATCAATATTATCAATCTCCTAGATAACATTTTCAAGGACAAAGATAACTAACTCAAGTGAAGTAATTCAATGGACAAAATTAGAACACTCTTACTTCAAAAACACTTGTACCTATCCAAAACAATATTTTACAAGACAATGGAGTTGAACCTTCATGGGATCATCCTCATGACTCTTCTACCTATGAAAATGAGACATTAAATCAAGTTTATATGGAACATTGGGGAATAATTCCTACCATAAATCAAGAAGAGATGATTAGTGGAGGATAAATCAATGGAGAGGATGCTCAATAAAATTCTACCTTGATGAAATACTATCAAGAGGACTCACCTGAAGTCAAATACCAAGGCAACTTGAACATATGATCAAATCTTATAATTAAAAACACAAGGTAAAAGAAGAGAGTGGTTGAAGACGTAAAAGGGACAAGAGGTGGTCCAAATGTGAAATATAAAGCATCTCAAGGAGAAGGCATGTCAAATAAAGTCCCTATGGCTCAATTAAATCTTATATTTTAGAATACTAAAGATATTTATATGCCTTCTCATATTCATCAAGTGGCACAAGTTAGTGGTAGTGTTATGGATACTATAAGACATGATAAGGTTTCCATATCACCTATGAATATTCTTGAGAAGATGAATAAGTTTCATGTAATCATCCAAATATGGGATACATTATCCTTTTATAGAGAAAGATTCCTACTCCAAAGTGATCTCTCCAAGTTCAATGCAACACCTAGGTAGCCTAATGAAAATAGGGGAAGTTTTGGCAAATTAATTGAAGACTAAGGATAGGTAACCAACCAAAACTAAAAGAAAATATAAAACTCCTCCATTTTACCTCTCTATCATCATTTGAGACTCATTGGTTCATAAAGTTTTCATTACTAGTAGATCAAAAACATCAATCATGCACAAACAAGTATTTGTCAAGCTAAATTTGAAGTATGAATCACACTCCAAGGTGATGTTACATCTAGATGAATAAAATTCTAAAATAGATTTCATCACTGAAGGTTTGAATCTCACTCTTCATTCTTATCTTAATTTCTCTATCTCTCAAGATTTTATGGTTGTGGATGTGCCACCTTATCTTTTCCTTTACTTTTCAAGGAACTTTACTACCAATATTTGGGGTACTTGACTTCATATTGGTCCTATATAGAATTTAGGACTAGGTATGGTCTTAAGGTTTCTATTAAGTCTGAACCTTTAGGTAAATTTCATGTGGAATCATATGTACTTAAAACATCAAACATGAACTTCACTATCAATGGGTAGGGAGGACATCCTAATGAGCAAGAATCTTTAAGACCTTTTGATGGAATAACTGATCTCTACCTTGAAGAATGAGCATTTGATCATTATGGGTTTTATCCATACAAAATTATTGAAGAGATAAGTATTATAAGATAAATAATTCATGAATAAAGTGATAAGTTCCCTGAGGTAAGTTTTGATGATGATCTTCAACAGGATACATGAGGAAACTATATTTTACATATCTATTATGATAATGATGTTACTCGTGTGTTAGAGAATGGTAATTAAAAATAATATTTATTTATGCCTACCAAATAAGAATAGATTCATGAATATGAATTCAAAAAGGAGATGATGTTATGTGGCATTAGTACCATGCCACAATTCAAGAGTTTAAGGAAGTAAGTGGTCATGCTATTCATCAAAAGAGACATAGGATTGATGATGAGGTCAATGATTGACCAAATGAGCATGAAGAATGTGAATTTATAATACATCAAAAGTCAACCTTGGAGGAACATAATTAGGTCAAGATAGATGTTTGTGAAGGTGAGGAGTAAAATAGACACCAAGTTGATATCAATTCACTTGTAGATGTGTTTGGTAATAAAGAAGGAAATTTTGATGCTTATAGACACCTACCACATCATGGTTTCAATTAAAGTGAATTTGGGAAGAGTTTCATGATTCCTAAAGTGTAGATTGAGAAGTGCCAAGTAAGCATAAAAAATACCAAAGTAGTTTGCAATGTCAAACAAACCTTAAGGAGAGATAAAGTGATCATTCAAAGGAATCTCAAGTGATGTAATTGTATCTAGCATAGGATTCAAATATTGTAAGTCATTTGATCACTTTCACAAGAAATTTTTCATTGATAAACATTCATCATATGATTATTTATTTTCATGGAGCACATGTGATTCTAAAAACATAGTTTTTGATCCTAGTTAAATTAATAAAGATTTTTCACCACATCAAACTTGTTTTGAGGTCTTGTACATAATAGGTTAGGTGTTTTATTTTGATTATGTTTATTTTTGTGTTTTTTCCTTAAATAACTTTGACATAGTGTGTTTATTTCTACTTGTGTGGCTTGGTGTGAGTATGAGTCTTCAAGAGGAATGATAGTTTTAGATTGAAAGATAAGAGTGACTCCATTTCCAAATGGGAGGATATGACCAGTGGTCTATCATCATTGTAGGAATGATACCCCTATGAAATTACAATATGTATACTAATTTATACTCCAAAGTCAAAATTCTCAACCCCTATAGGTTGAAATTTTTATACAGAGTTATTCAAGTTTGTATATAGTTTTTAAGGTCTTATAATATCTTCAAATGGTCAAATACATCCTTTTTTAGTATTGATTAAAATTGAGTCTCTTGTGCACTTAAATAGTCTTAATTTAATTAATGATTCAATGTGTTTATCATATTTTTCAAGGTTTAACATGGGGTTGATTCATTAAATGAGGTTGTTTTTATGTCTTTAAAGTCATATTCATGTACTAGCCTTTTATCATGTTGTTATACATTATAAAAGTCTTATAGTCACCTTTCTAGGCAAAAATGGATAGATTATAAATACCATTCTCAAATAAAAACATTTTAGGAAGTTTCATAATGTCCCTAATGTTAGAGACGGGGTCTGAGATGGTTAGAAACTAATAAAATTATAGTTGAATGCCTAAATTAAGATAAATACTCTTTTGTTGGAAATTATGGGCACTTTTACAAACTTGGAAGATATATTTGCAAGTGAAAATGGTTCATAGGAGTTTATATATCTTCCATAAGTCATATTCACACTTGGAATGAATTTTTATGTCTAATAGGTACAAAGAGATCTCTCCCCTCCATCACTCCCTTCACAAGCTCATAGAGGCAAATATCAAATGCATGGTACAAATAGGTGAGAGTAATTTGAAGGATGAAAGTTTGGTAAATGTTAGATGTATTAGTAAGATTAAATTTTGTATAATTTATTTTTATATTAATACCTTCTCATTTATGAATAATCATTAAGAGTGCAAGAAGGTCACTATGTCTTGTCCATTCAAGAAGGGTCTAGTTTTGCTTTTTTATTCACTTCAAAGTTTGATGGAGGAGAATGAAATTTTTGGGATATTTTTAGAGATAAAATGAGTAATTTTAGTGTTAGTTTCATAAATAAACTCAAACTTATGATGTGTTTTCATCAAAGTAACTAGTGTCTCAAGTGTATGGAACATATCATCCCAACTATAGGAATTTTGGTTGGTTTAAAGTGTTCCCATCCTTATAAGTTTCCAAGTTCATCATTATTCATGTAAGACCCATAAAAATTATATTATCCAAGTGTTATATATATATATATATATATATTAAAGTTGTTCCTTATAGATAATTTTTCAAGAGGTGTCATAGATCTCACTCTTTAAAAGCATGGTATAGTTCATGATTAGTCTTCTATAGGCTTGACTATTGAACCTAGCCTAAATAGAAATGGAGGATAAATGATAGAATGCAAATACACCATTTAACATTTTGGAATACCAATGTAATGAAAATGGGACTCAAATACATTCTCTAGAAAAGACTTGTGTATGTTTTGTCCACCCATAAGTTTACATACCTATCAGTGGACATTCATGGACTATAGGTCTCGGGTTGAGAATGTTAAAGAAGTAGAGAATAATTGGTATACCATATGAAACAATAATTTTTCATTAACATATCCATTTTAATCATCAAAATCATGAATGAATACCTATACTTCAACTTTCATGTATACGACTTCTATATGAGCAAACCTCATACACATGCCTATATATATAAATGAAAATTTTGATATTGTATGGTGTTAGTAAGATCACTACCAGATATTGAGGTAGATGATATGAAGTTATGCAAGATTTTATACAATATCTAAGTACAAAGACTCAATAATTTAGTTATCTTCAATATCCCATCTAAGAAAAAATGAAGACCAACATGTTCTAGACCTATACCTCCTCATTTTGGACAAAATCCAATGGTCATATAAGGAAGAATATGTGTAAGAAACATGACTCAGTGAATGAATTATAGAATTCATATACCAATGAATACACCTAAACTAATTTAAATTCAAAGAGGGTGGAGATAATTGAGTGTGTAAGCCTAAGCACTCTTACATAGGTCTGCATATGAAGACAAGAAGGAAAAATTTGATGATGTTATAAAAGGCTAATAAACCTTGTAAAATAGTGGGAATTAACTTCCAATGATGTTTTGATTATTTTGAGGTGTCAACAAACATAATTTAATAAGGTCAATTTATAAAGCCTAACATTCAAAAGGCTTTCAACCATCATTTACAACCATACTTTGGAAAATGTATACTTGTGAAGATGCAAGGTTATTGAAAAGTTACATAGGTTAAATAAAAGGTTTTAAATTACAAATATTGTGTTAAATGTTATTGATGTTTTCAATGACCTGAATAAGAGTTCTATATTACAATACATATTTAAAGCTCTAATCATCACCTACAAGTTAGGTCAGGTGAATCCAATTAGTTTCAAGTTTGAAAAGAAGATAGAGTGCACATAAAGAGAATTAGAGTTTAGCTTAGGTGGATTGACAAGTGAATTAGGTAATTTTAGATCAAATGAAACTTAAAGAATAAATAAAAGAAGTGACCCAAATAAGATTTATAAACTAGTAATTTAACTCACGAGAGGATGGTTAGTATTGTGTTAGTTTCAAAATGAAAACAAAATGAAAGAAACACACTAAATAGAATAACATCTCTAGGCCTAGACACTAGGGAGAGCTTAGTTAACAAACATGAATAAAACACACAACTAAAATTCAAAAGAAACCCTCTCTTACCTTCTTTGGATGTTCCAAAAATCTTATTGTAGCGGCTTGCTCAACTTGTGCTCATGAAGTATTCATCAAAGGAATCTTGGCTATATCCTCTTCTCCTTGGCACCTAGTGGCTTTGGCTAGGCTTGGCTTGGAATCAATTTGGCATGGTAACACTAATTACATAAAGCTTTTGGAACCAATCTTGCATTATAACGTTGCACAAATTAATCTTTTGAAGATATTTGAGCATAATAAATTTTCACCAAAATAGATTTTGAAGATATTTGATCATAATAACTTTGCACCAAAATAGCTTAGAAATGATGTTCATGGCTTATCTATTTATAGATTTTTGAAAATGGCTAGAATCAACCTAAACCATCTATCTCAAGATTGAGATGTGTCACTAGATATTAATACAATTATGAAATTAAAATTGATAAATAGGCTCATAAATATTTGGGATAGAGGAGTAATTAAAAGGCATGGAGGGCTTTGATGAGGCATGAGAGGCATGAATCCTAATATTTATGGCATTTATGGCCTAAAGATGTCTTCCAAAAAAATGAGGTCACCTGATGATGGAGATATTCAATATTCATTTATAAAAAGAAATATTCAACAAGTTTCCATGGAATTATTAATTAGGTTCTTGGTTTGGGTTAATTAGTTCTTAAGCATGTTTAAGCACTTTGTGCACAAACTACTCAAATTGATCAAAATGCCTTGTTATTAGTCCAAAATTTGACTAGATTTGAATTATAAGGTAATGTTAGATACATTGTATTTTGTATCCCATTTATGATGTTACCAATAAAAAATAATGAAGGAACATGTCTTGTGTAAGAGATTTGATAGGAAAGATCAATCCAGAGCACCTAGGTGTAAAATTGGCATTTTGACTCAGAAAGATCTAATCAAAGTTAGTTGGCCCATAAATTTCATTTCCCCATTTAGGGATAAACTAGCACAAATTGGCACTTGAATATGTTAGGCTCAAATATTTTAATGTGATTTAGTGTTTTTAGGCCAAATTATGCATTTTGATGGAAATTGGTCAAAAGCCTAGTTGGAGGTCATTGGTGGCTAGATTTAGGTGTCTATAGTTTTCCCATGTTTGGAAAGATGTTTCAAACCATAGGAAAAGTAATATTCTATCAAATAATGAAAAATTCCTATACGCCAATGAAAATATGATGATTAAAGAATAAATCTCCAAATGATTTTTTGGAAGCCTATAATGATTCCCCCTCAAGGGAGTGGCTATCACATTTGTTGATGGGTGGTCCCTTAAAATGAAATAAGAAGAAGGATGGAATTAACCCTTGGTTGAGATTAATACACATGAGAAAATACTTACATGCATTGATTTAAAAAGGATGCCGATTTTCCCAAAGGTGGTTATAATCAGGAATAAAAGTCAAAATAATGATTTGTCCATAGGTGGTTATAATCATTAAGAGGATTTAGATTAGCTAAAGATGATGGTTCCCCAATTAAGGATTATTATCAATCATAAAACAAGGATATAACTTATAATATAGATTAAAGATGAGAGGGCACAAAATGATGAAAGAGATGAATAAAAGAATAAGATTGATCAATAAAAATGATTTAGTTGTACCTGTCAATGAGGAGATGCATGCCCTTATTATCAATGATAAAACTAGAATGGGAAATGAGTTGATTTGATCAAGATGGGTGAAAGGATTTTCAAATGTACCAAGGATAAAATTTTGTGGCTCCATTGATTGTAGACCTTCATGAAGCTAATTTTTGTTGTAGCATGTGATGATAGGCTTAATGATAGAACATGATGAAGAGTTGGATAAGTTATTCATAAAGACTAACTCATGATCTAATAAACACTTGAAAAAAATTCACCAATGATAAAAACCATGATGAAAATGTTGATGTATAAATATGGATAGAATCAAGAATAATGTTCTTGAGGAATCACCCAAGAAATGCATATTGACTGATTTAAGGCAACAATGCTAAAAACAAACAAACAAGTAAGCGAACAAACAATTAAATAAACAAAAAACCTAAATTAAATAAATATATAGAAAGATTGAAAAGAAAATACAAATAAATCATCCTAATAATGACCATTTCCTAATAGGGTGGATCGAGGATAACTGGCTAGGCTTAGACAGGACAAATGTTTTTGGCATTTTGAGGTATCTTAACTTATTATAGAATGACAAGTTACTTGCTCATAAAAATGGTGAGAGTATTTGGCTTAGGTTGCTTAAAAAATGGCAAGAGTGTATGGAAAGAGGGACTGAGGTGACATCAACAAGAATTGAGCATGACCTACATAGTCTTGGAATGAACTCAAGTCATAGTAATTCCATCCACACAAATGGTGAGGAAAAACTAACTAGGTCCCAACAAGTTATCAAAACTAGTAAATGGCTAGTCAAATAAAAATAGTAATGGCAAGGTGATGTGACAATGCATGATAAACAAGTGTTGTACCTAGTTTTCCCATAGGCATTTATAATTAAGATACAATGACATAGGTCAATGATACTAATTTTCCCATAGGTAGTTATAACTAGTAGCAAGATTCGTGAGACACCAATTTGCCCATAGGTGGTTATAATTAATCTCACATAAACAAAATTGGATATAGAATGAAATATATATTTCCAAATCAACTATCACACTACTTTCATAGAATATCATTATAAACATAAATTGGATTGATTATTGAAACTTGATTGGAATCCTCTCACAAAAAGTGTGAGAAAAACCAAAGTAACCAAGATTAAAATAGGATTGGATAGGATGAGTAAAAATAGGCTTTGGTCTAGATAATAATGGAATGATAGGATGGACAAAATGGTAAGAGGGTTTGCTCCCAAGTGAGAATATGATTGGTTGGGATATGCAACAATGGTAAATAGGCATATGTAATAATGGCAATGTCATGGCAATGTGAAATGGTATGGTACATGTTGTTGGCCTAGGTATGGTAAAAAGGCATATGATTATATTGTTCTTGCTAATGGGGAGATGCACATCATAATCAACAAATGATACAAATATAATACTTGATCACGTTAATTTCTACCCCACACCTCTTCTAAATAAATGCTCTATCAAAAACTTGATATAGATTTTATTACTGAGAATGCTTTTGTGATCTTCATTGCTCATTGATTTTGATTCCTTTAAGTGTTGAGACAAGGTATATTTATAGCCTCTACAAAGGAATGTGTGACCATGGATGGTACAAAAATATAAATAATGTATAGTAGGATTTATTGTGAAATGGAAAGGTAGATGATAATGGAATGTACAATGGTGGGAAAACAAATAAAGATCATGACTTTCAATCACACATAATTTTGTTGATGTTGGATTCAACATAAATTTAGTTGTTTTAGGGCCAAAGACATTTGATCTTAATAGGACCACCAATTTTTTTTGTTTTTTGATCTTAAGAGTAGTTACCATTTGATTACATTGTAGATTGGAATATATTTTGATTGGATCTTTGATTTTATCTTCATCAAGTAGTGAAGAACTTTTATGTTCAGCTATTGGTGCTTCAAAGAGGTTTTCACTAATGAATTTGTCTTGATTGTACTTTATAGCCTATGAGAAGGTTTCACTAAGTAATGTTGACTTTTGACTTTGATTATCTTCTATCACTTCTAAAAAATTTTCACTAGAAGATGCTGAGTTTTGACTCTGATTATCTCCTAGCACCTTAAAAAAGGTTTCACTATCAGATTTTTCTTCTACTATATGAGTGTGGTATTGGCCTCCTTTATATTCTTCAACTACTATGTCACCATAGATGTAGTTCAATAAAGTGTGATTCTATTGATCCCAATCGACACTTGTGGGAGATGGAATGTCAATGATATGGCTATTTTGGTTGATGGTAATGGCCTATGGAATGGTAATGGAATGGGGAGAGGATACAAATCCTTGTAGAAGATACTAGGATAACTTGTGTCAAATCTAAAGTAATCATCCTAAAAAATTGTATAAGGATCACAAATGTATTCAAATTGATCTGCAAGGCATGCATAACCAATGTTGTAACAACCACAAACATATTTTTCTTCTGAATCTAATTCTAACTCAAGGGACACTTAATTTGATGTTGAGACTAACATTGATTTAGATTCTAATGGTAAATCTTATGTCATTTCAAGAATATAGCCTAACTCTAACCTAGATTCTTCATTTAATGAATACTCTATTATAATAATGTCTTGTTGAATATTTGATTTTGGACAAGTAACAACATGTGATGGTATAATGGGCTCTATAAAAACTAGTTTGTTAGAGTGAGACTCCTCTAAGATTGGAAAAAGGTTAAGAGATAGCTCCTTAGAGATTGGATTATTAATAGGAAGATCTTAAAAAATAGGTACATGGTGAAGGTAATGATTTTCCCAAAGGTAGTTATAATCATTGACTCGACAAAGACTGGCTCATCAGTGTGAGACTCCTCAATAACTAATATAAGATAAATAGGTAATTCATAATAAGATAACTTATCACAAGTGGTTGATTTAATAAAAATATCTTGGATTGATTGGCTGTCTTGGCCTTGGTTTCTAATGAGTTAGAAAATACCAGTTTTAAACATAGCTTGGTCTTCAAAGGATTAAATCGGTTAAGGTTTGGATGGGATTGGTACTGAATGAGGAATGGCTTGTGGTTGGATAATGGTAGGGTATTAGGGAGCATTATTTTTCACATGATCCAAAGGATGAAGTCATAATATGGTAATAATAGGGAATTTCGGGGCTTGATTGCTTGCATAAGCCAAAGGACTAGGTCCTCAAATGATGAGCGGCATTGTGGATCTTGATTGCTCACACAAGCCAAAGGAGGAGGCATTGGCATAGGAATGGTATGACATTATGGTACTAGAATATAAATTGTATGATGTGGTGGAGCCTAATTACTCACATACACCAAAGCATCCAATTCTTCCTTATAAACCATATCATTCCAGTCATGGGTTGGCTCATAAGTTGGTTCTTGACTATGTTCCATGTAGTGATTATTGTAAAGAGGTTATGGATCTATATTACATAAAAAATTATCTATGGTTGGGTCTTTAAAATCTTCCTCACAAGCCTCTTCATACCAATCTAGGTATCTAGTAGGATCATGTAGATTTTAACTATATTTCCCATATGGAGTATTGTAAGGAGAATAATAAAACTCCTTAGAAAATATTTCTCTATAAGGGTTCCTAGTGGGATTTTGTGTAGTGATTCTATCATAAGTTGGATTGTACATGACTCCATCATAAGTGTAGTTATATATATATATATATATATATATATATATATATATATATGTAAATGATGAAAGATCTAAAATGTAAAGGCTTAAAGTTATACAAACTTTGAAAAATTATCTAAAGGACAAATGGTTCAAACTTGGCCTAACTTCATCAAAGGGGTAGATTTGTATCTCCAATATGGTTTGAAGGTAGAGTTGTATTTCCAAAATTATTTGTGATAAGACTTAGCATAAAATATTCTAACATTAAATTTAAAATTTCGTATGCATAAAAGGTCAAGTGTCTAAATAAAAAATGTCATGTCTAAGGTCTAGGTCAAAGTGTTCCAAACAAGGTCTAAACTAGGAAAGGGAAAAGTTGAGTGACTAGGTCTTTTATCCAAACATGGATTCAAAAGATAGGCTCAAAAAAATAGGCATATGCTAGGAATTTTTTCCAAATGGCATCAAAATCTAGACATGAAACAAAGGCTAATGTGATTTTATTTAATCTAAAAAGTTTAGAATAACTTTGATATAAACTTGGCACACAAAATCAAACATAAACATGATCAATTAGACTAAGAAATAAGACAAAAGGATCTTTGATAAAGGTTTTGTTCTCCCAAATAAAGGCACAAACAATGATGAGGATAGGAATTAAACAAATAAACCATCAATAGTTTTCAAATTTGGGTAAATTAATTGAAGTTATGCAACCCAAAAGAGAAAGATCTATGTATCAGCCCCACAAATTAAGGTCTAAACAAAAATCAATAAATTTTTGAATCCAAACATAAAAAGGCTAATTGAAAACTAAACATTGAAAACTAGGATTTAAAAAAACAAGATATACAAGATTAGACAACATGATGGCATACGACAAAGGTCTAAATGGTAGACATTACATGGTTTGAAATAAATGGTTTATGGAATAAGGTGAAACAAGTCTTGAAACAAATTTGAGTAGCCTGATGATGTAAACATTATTTAATGATGTGATTTATGTGATGCTTCAAAAGACTCAATGGAAAAATGGTTATAACATGTTCTAGGTAGCATAACACTATCCTCCTCAACTAAAATGACACACACACAAACAAGTTTAGTAAAAATTTCAAGGCATAAGTGTGGTTTAAAATGACTAACATAACACCTCTTTAGACAAAAGAGTGACATATAGACAAATTGGTTTTAATGTGGCTTTATGAAAAAACAAATAAGTTTTAGTCTTAAAACATACCAAATAAGATAAATGACCAAAACACACTAAGTATAATCATCCAAATGGATCTAAACTTGACAAGGTTAATTGAAAAGTCAATGTTGAAGACTAGGATCTAGCCAAATAAATTAGACAAGATTGGATAATATGATGACATAAGATAATGGTCCAAATGGTTTGTATGACATGGTTTGAAATAATTGATTTTTAATACAAGATAAACTAGTCTTTAAATAAATTGAGTAGCCTAACAGTGTAAACATGATTGAATGATGAGATCTATGTTATGTTTAAAAAACTCAAAAAATAATCAAAATGTTTTGACATGATTTGGGTAGCATAACACTACCCTCCTCAACTAAAATACATTGTTTTGACATCTATTATGAACAAACAAAAAAACAAGTTTTAGTCTCAAAACATACCAAACAAAAATGACCAAAATACACTAAGTATAATCATCCAAATCCTATCAAGGGTATGGCAATATGGGGTTAACTAAAATAGAAAGCTTTTGAATGTTCATATGGGAATAAATTTCACAATAACTTTCACATAAAATGATGCAAAAGACAATCACAAAAATTGGGTGACCATGGCATTGGCTGGTTGTAAGGAGTAAGTGAAGTCAATGCTAGGAGATGAAACCCTGGGTCAAAGCTTCCCTAAAGAACTCATGGAAGGTGATTAAGTCCCCCTAACAAGCCAAGATTCAATGAAATGAAATACTAATAGAAAGACTTTAAGGTCATTTTCAAGGTCACCCAAACTTTGATGAGTTTTTGGGGAGTGCTTTAGATGTCATTATTTCTAAGCCTTAGACCAAGCTTTTTTACAATAAGAATGACACTTTTGATTCCAATGGTTCCCTAAAGGGGAAAAATGGAAGAGCATACATGAAACATCCCTCTTCTTACCAAATAAAAATTAGATCAATAAATTATTGAAGATAAAAAGCTTGAAAATATGAGTTCATTTTTAAGCCTAAATAAAAATGAGGTGGTGTTCATTTGACCCCTTTCTCTTAAGATTGTGAACTTTAAAAGTCTAAACTATGAAAACATTCACTTATTCACCTAAAAATTTCATTAATCACCAAAAAAATATTCCTAATTCATTTTAAAATCATGCCAAAGATGTCTTAATAGCATGTTTTAACAAGTTCCAAGTCTGCTAGTTACTTGTCTACCCTTAAGGCATCACCCCAAAAGTAAATATGTTACATTAGAAACATTTTAAATATATTTTCAAAATTTTGTGAAAAAATTATGAAAATTTAAGTTAAACTAATGCCAAATTATGAAAATTTAGGAGAAAACATGTGGTTTAAAAAAAATCATCCAAAATGGAGTTTGTATGACCCCAAATCAAGCATTTCAAAATGGCCTATTAGCTCTCAAGTTTTGTGTTTTTAAGAAAAATATAGTGACTGAAGTCATTTATACTAATTGATGATGGTTATACTTAATAACCAATGATAATTATATAATTTACAATGGTTATACAAATAGTGACTGATGATGGTTATGCCAATCGATGATGGTTTTACTAACTGATGACAGTTACTATGTAAACCTGTGACAAAGAAAAATAGAAAAATAAAGTTGGAAAATCAAATTTTGAGACTTTTAAGGATCTAAATAAATATTTTAAAGTTTCATAATGATCTTCTTCATGTGTGGGATGCATTTGGTCCCATCGGGTGTGCCATTATGTGAACTAAGAATTTGACTAAGAAGAGGATGGTTAGTATTGTGTTAGTTTTAAAATTAAAAAAAAATGAAAGAAACACACTATCTAGCATAACATCTCAAGGCCTAGACACTAGGGAGAGCTTAGTTAAAAAACATGAATAAAACACACAACTAAAATGCAAAAAAAATCTTTTTACCTTCCTTGGATGCTTCAAAATGCTTATTGTAGTGGCTTACTTAGCTTGTGCTTATGAATTCTTCATCAAAGGAAGCTTGGCTATCTCCTCTTCTCCTTAGCACCTTATGGCTTTGGCTTGGCTTGGATTAGAATCAATTTTGCATGGTAAAACTAATTGCATGAAGCTTTTAGAATGAATCCTACATTATAACTTTGCACAAATTAAGATTTTAAAGATATTTGAGTATAATAACTTTGCATCAAAATAGATTTTGAAGATATTTAAGAATAATAACATTACACAAAAATAGCTTAAAAATGATGTTCATGGCCTCTCTATTTATATATTTTTGAAAATGGCTAGAATCAACCTGAATCATCCATCTCAAGAATGAGATGTGTGGCTAAGGATTAATCCAATTATGTAATTAAAATTGATGAAGAGGCTCATCAATATTTAGAATATAGAATCAATTAAGTTTGTGAAGCAATCATGAATCAATTATGAGGCATGGGAGGCATGAATCCTAATATTTTTGGCATTTATGGGCTAAGGATGTCTTCTCAAGAATTGAGGTCACTTGATGATGTAGTTATTCAATATTCATTTCTAAAAACAAGTACTAAACAGATTTTCATGGAATTATTAATTACGATCTTGATTTGGGTTAATTATCTCTTAATCATGTTTAAGTACTCTATGCACAAATTACTCAAATTGATTAGAATGCCTTATTATTAATCCAAAATTTGACTGGATTGCAATTGGAAGGCAATGTCAGATGCATTAGATCTATTATCTCATTTAGGATGTTTCAAATAAGAAATAATGAAGGCACATGTCTTGTGTAAGTAATTTATAGGAAATATCAATCTAGAGCACCTAGGTGCAACATTGGCATTTTGACTCAGAATGATTTGATCAAAGTTAGCTAGACAATAAATTGCATTGCCCCATTTAGGGATACTCTAGCCAAAATCGACACTTGAATATGTTAAGTTCAAATTTTTTAATTTGATTTAGTGTTTTTAGGCCAAATTATTAATTTTGATGGAAATTGGTCAAAATCCTGGTTGGAGCTCAATGGTGGCCAGATTTAGGTGTCTTCAAAATTCACTCCAACCCTATCTATATAGTCAGTTCACCAACTACAATCATGCCAAGGTGTTTACTAGGTTTGAAATAAGGGATGTTTTTAAGAATAATAAAGTCATGAAAATTAATATATGGTGTTTTTATAAGCTCCATATAGTTCCCAGACTCAAAAAAAAAAGATGATAATGTTGATAGACCTTGTTTAGGCCTAGTAAGCCTAAAGCCAAACATATAGCCTATATGGATAGTCATGATATAGATGGATACTTTTGGGAAAAATGAGGAGTTTGAAGAAATTTATGATTTTATAATGAGATTAAAATCTCTAAATAACCCCAATGGATAGAAGAAGATATGAAAATGATCAATTTGGCTTTTAAGACCTCCTCGAGCTCTCTTGGTGTAGGAATAAACTTAAGACCAGTTTTCTCTCACTTGGTGTGACCTTGACATATTTCATAGACTAAAATAGATTTAAAGTATGATAAAGGGGTTACCAAACTAAAATATCCCAACATTATTTTTTGTTTTAAGCCTCAAACCTTTATGACCGAAGGTTAAGAATGCAGACCACTTTTTAATGGCCTAGTTGTATTCTAAGATCCATATTCTTCTACTTAGATCTATATGGGGGATTTTCATGGGAACATAATCACCTAGGATAATTTTTGGAGGGCCATATAATTGAAAATTTGGGCATTTGTTTATGAGTTAAGGCCCTAGGGTTTATGAATAATCATTAAGAACTTAAACCACTTTAAACCTCCTAAAACCCTATTAATGACACATTGAGAGAGAGGGGCCTCTAATGTACATGAGATGACTTTGATTTATCCTAAAACCTATTATATACCATTTATCACTAATTTAGGTTTCAACCATGAACTTTTCCTATACCTACAACTGTACATACTAGATTTTAAAGCAATGTTTTGCAAGGTTTTAATGTGTTTTGTAGGGTTTTGAACAATTGAATTGATGTAGAATTTTGGAAAGGATGAATTAGGTTGTGTTATACCTATCTAAGTCCAAAAATACATACAATCCACCTTGGATATGCTCCATCAAATATGGTTTTTTAGGGAAGTTTTAAATAGGTTTAAGAAAGGGGTAGTTTCTTTGACCATTTCATGGTTTTGATACTTACACATTATCTTAAGACCCTATATTTGGTATGGAGGTTTTTGATAGGCTGGGGAAAGTGAATAACACACTTTTTGGTGGTTTCACATGTGTGGGATAGGTTTGGATTATAAACTCTATCTTCAAGGCATCGAGGCATATTTGAGGCCTAATTAGGGAACAAGAATAGCAAAAAAAAGATACTTCTACTCACTCTCAAGTCATAAAACTAGCATGGAATTGTAATGGGATACTAGGTACTCAAATATATTTCCATATTTATAAGTGTGGCTATATATTTTCCTACACAAGGAGGTTTACATGATTTTAGGGATACAAGTAATTGAGGCCAAATGAGAGCTTGAGGTACAAGATAGAGTCTTATGGGTTGTTTTATGAACCCAAATGAATTGATTTATATTTTATAAGTTATGTGAATTCTATTTATGAAAATATATTGGACTTATGAATTATAAGTTAGGTATTGACCCATTTGGACAAGGCTAGGTGTATTAAACCAATGGGTTCAGGGAAAAATAATGATTAATAAACCCATTTATCATTATTTTCATGCAAAAAATGGTAGTTTTGAAGTAGACTGAGGTGTCAAGAAATTAGTCTAGATCTTAAATGACTTGGATGATGAAGCATCTTCATAAGATGAACACATTTCCTTAGAGACATATTGAGACTATTCTCTAAATACATTCTTATTTCGAACTCCTATGGACACTTGAAAATATCCCTCTTCTATGCCTCTCTATCTCTTTTCATCATTTATCTATATAAGGTGCCTCTTTTCTCATCTTATATCATTCACATTTGGTATGGTGAAGCCTTGATGAGTTGGATAATTATTTTTCCCTTGGAATAAATATTTCAAGCTATTTTAGTTTTTTCAAATTATTACATAAGTGTGTTAAGTAGTTTATGGTCAGATGAAAAGTGATAGTTCTCTCTCCTTGTACTCATCTCCTTATTTCATTATTTTTATGAGTAATCTACCTTTTAGCAAGTCACATGTTATGTAATTATTTGATTTATATGTCTCTAAGTATGAAGAAGACTACTAGTGTCTATTATCAGACCTAGCATTCATTTACCTTGACAAATACATTATATTCTACCTTCATGTTGAAACACTTTTATTGGGAGAACCTTGGGTTTTGAGATCAATTTGTAAGTTATCTTCCATAATGTAGGTTCAAGTAGGATTTTGGAGTTTATCTTGGTGCTTCACCTACATTATATTAGTGTTTAATATCATGTTATCCCTTTTCCTTCAAATCAAGTAGGTTAGTGGTTACTTATAGGTGTTATGCATGAGAGCTAGTCCATTATCTCAAGACTTGTCTCTAAAAATTGTTACCCATAATATATGACATGTTTCAATGTTATCCCAAATTGAAGGATGAATGATAAACTCTTCTTAGGGTGAAAATTTAGTTGATAACAACTAGTATGAATGTTACTTTGAGTTATAATAATGTTCTTAAAACTATAAATCTAAGTAATATAAGATTTAGAATGTTGTATATGATTATGTATTCATGGAAAATGCAAAATTTGGTTACTTGAGTGTGGATAATGACACCCAATCCATAGGTCCTCCTACTTGTTTGTACAACCCTCATAGGCTTTTCTTTCACTGATTCTTAGTCATCCACAACCTTTCAAACTTAACCCTTACAGACCCAAGTAGCTCTTTCAAACATAGATCCATCACCCTAGGTCTCATTCCCTTTAGAAAATAGCACCCAACTTGGATAGGAGAACTAAAACTTAGGGTATCTTAATTTTGGCATTATTGTCCAAGTGTACTTTTGGTCCTATTAGTTATATTTTCTTGAATCCTTATCCTAATTCATGTTGGCCTAATGTGTATTCATTTAACCCATGATCATTAATTTACCTATAAAAGGCCATTCAATTTTCATTTAGAATGGTTGGCACTCATTTACAAGAGAGAAGCAAGAATACAAGCAAGTACACTCAAGGACTTTTCCCTATTTTCTACACACAACCTTCCAATATTATTCTAAGCTTATTCAAACCCTTGAACTAGTCCCTAGCCATCTGAAGTACACCTAATTTTGAATCTAGTTGCATTTTCATACATAATTGCACCAATCACTTCAATGGGAGAACTAAATAGCTTGATACCTCCTCAAACTATTGCTATGTAGGAAACATGTCCACACACAAGGTGTGAAGTGTGTCTATCATATCCTTTACACACTAACCCCTTTTCTCTTTTTCACAAATTTTTGTTTCAAGTTTAAGCACAAAGATTTCATAGGGCTTTTGAAGATTAAAATAGATACAAAATAAGATCCATAGACTTCCAAGCTTTGATATTTCACTGATAAGGAAACAAAAACCCACTAAGTAGAACAAAAAAACTCAAATAACATGGAAAATAGCACTAAAAGAGGACTACAGTGATAAATAGTAGGGTATCCCACTTTCAATGCTCCTATCTAATCAGAAAACAAATTTCAAGAACCTATTTTTTACATTGTCCCAGTCTTGTACCTAAATTTTGAGAGTGGACAACTCAAAATAAGCTAAGTCACATTTTCTCTTATTTATTACTATTTTTAGAAAAGACAAAAAAAAAAAATTATTTACATAAATTAATGGCTTAATTATTGCACAATATTTATTGATTTACTTTACTCCAGAACTATTTATTAATTAGGAATAAAACTCCATTATTCTAAAAAATAATAAAAATAGGTTTAATAAAAAATTAGGTCCAAATATGGATTCATAACCTTGATTATGAATAATTTGTTTTGAGTTTGTTTATGTAATTCACATATAATTTCCATCTAGTAGATATAGGGATAAAATTCATGTATATATAACATTTTAGTGATTTTTTAAGTCTTAAATGAGGTCTATGTTGACCTTAGGTGGTTTCTTATTTTAAAATATATTCATTGGTAATAAAAGGTGGCAAAAGGACAATGGCACCCAAACTAGGAAACTAACACCATGGGGTGCTATTGTCCAAATTATGATGCTAGTGTCCAAGTGGTAAAACCTAAGGTATTAGGGACTAATTTTTCAAATTGAGGGTTTTAGATCACTTTAGTATGTTTAGGGATGTGTATGGCCCACACAAAGGCTAGATAAGTGTCTAAATATGGCCTAAGATAGGTCTAGGGCTAAGATAGGGATAGGTGGTCTTAAGTAACACTCTTAGCACTAAAATGTCATTTTAGATTATTAAATCCCCCCTCTTTATTATATAAATACATCAAAGTGAAATGACTAATATAAATGAAAAATAAGTGTACCTAGATTCTCCTAAGAGGCAGAACCCATGAATCTAGATTTGAGTATTTGAAGCATGTTCCCTTGCATATCCTACAAATGAAACATACATATATACTTATGTAAGACATATCAATATAAATGATAAAAATAAGTAAAGAGATAAGAGAGAGGAAAATAATGAGTACGCCTCAATGGGTACATAAATCAATTCATAAACTTGGTGATAACATGTGTGTGTGCATGAAGATGGTGATCAATTGGTTAATAATTTGGACTAAGATGATGGTTTGATCAATCACCATGTGTTAATTGCTCAATAAATAAATATAGTTTTGAATCCATCATTTTACACCACTACTTGGTTGATCATGACTTTTAAATATCTTGGATTAGATTGAGGGTGTGTCTAACCCTCTCATATAAGTGGATCAAGAAATCAAGTAGAATATGACTCCATTGCCTACACATGTGTAGTAGACACATTTGAAACTAAAATTATGCAATTTGACTAAAGATGTGTATCTATAATGTTTTTTAGGTCAAAATTAATGTGTGAGATCTTGTGGAGTTTATATAATTGATAGGGGAGTCATTCTTGGGCTCAAAACCACTCACACCTATGCAAAATTCAAGAAACAAGTTCGATGAGGCATCTTTTGAAGCTCACATCTCCTTGAAGGATATTCATGGGATAAATAGGAGTTATGAGGAGTTAAATAAGGTCCCTATCAACCAATTTTTGTAATTTTTTTTGAATTTAAATGTGCCATCTTTAAGAATAATAGTAAAGAGCATAAAGTAGTCTAAACCCCTAGCAAAACCCTTAGAGGATCTTGATGGAGAAAAAAGCATGGAGATCCATTAAAATTTCATATTTTGGGAAGTAAAAACATTTTAATATGGATAAGACTCACACAATATCTCATCCATGCAAATGATCTATATGAAATTGTATAGGCAATATACAAAACAAGGGCTTTTGTCATCATTTTTAGTGTTTTGTAGGTTTGAGGATGTTTTAGAAGGTGAAATAATGTTTTAAGGGAATTAAATACCTGTTTTAACTCCATATGTTCATTGTATTATATGAAAAAACTTCTAAGTGTCAAAATTAGATCTCTCCTTTCATCCGATTAAAACTGACATAGTGAGCATAATGGTGAAAAGAGTGAAGTATGAGATTTTTATGGTGTATCTAAGAAATATAAGGCCATGGATAATATTTTTATGTGTCATTCACTCCATCCCATGGATTTTAATTATAAATTGAAGGCATTTTTGAGTATAATTGTGAAGGGTGACTAAAAAGGGAGTTTCTTTTGATTACAAACAATGATTGCTACCTTTTAAGAGTTTATAAATGATTAGAATTAGTACCAATTCATGTAATTACATGGTTGAATACCTTAAATATTATCCAAATCATTAAACCTATCCCTAGTTAGTGGTGGGATGTTTAAATAGATGTAAATTATGAAAGCAATTTTTCATGCCAAGATTGAGAGTTTTATGCCACTTTTCACAAGTCTCATGACTTGTATGAACATTTGGACCCCCTAACATTGCATGTATCATTTAAAATATACTTCCCATGTAATTATAAACTTATTTATTTAATTTACATGTGTACAAGTGACCTTTTGACTTCCCTTGCCTTGCATTTATCTCAAAAGTTATAAATATGAACTCTTTTGTCTCTTTTGAGAAGCCTCCATTGGTTGATGGTGAAACCCTAGATAATTTTTTCCTTTAAATAATCTTGAATAAATAAACAATTTTTTTTACCTAACATTTTGTGCAATTTAGTGTTAGTGTAATCTTGTTGGTCTTCTCTAGTAAAAGATCTTTTCTAATATGTTATTGTTGATTAGTTACCAAGTGTGTAGAAGAGTGACTATTATAGGTCTTTGTTAGTGTTTATTTCCTAAGTGGATAAGTGTCTTAGAAGTATTTCATCACTTTATTCTCTCAAGGAATCATTAATTACTCTCTCAGACATTAATATACCCTTTTGAACCTAGCATATGAAACATTGATGTGACAAAGCATTTTGAGTTGTGAGTTTTGTGTGAGAGAGACTTTGTTTATCTTTAAGTAATATATATATATATATATATATGTATATATATATATGTATATATATATACATATATATATATACATATATACATATATATATATACATATATATATATATATACATATATACATATATATATATATATGTATATGTATGTATATATATATATGTATGTATATATATATATATATGTATATATATATATGTATATATATATATATGTGTGTGTGTGTATATATATATATGTATGTATATATATGTATATATGTATGTATATATGTGTGTGTGTGTGTGTGTGTGTGTGTGTGTGTCTGTATTCAAATAGGAGGATATTAGACATTGGTGCATCACCTTTTGGTTCCCTTAGTTATTTTCTTAACGCTTTTCATCCACAAGTTGATAGGTAAGAAAGTGTTTCAAAGAGTACATCAAGGGAAATATCCCTTCTATAGATTCATATCAAAAATATTGTTACCCAAAACAACAGATATATTTTCATTATTCCACTTGGATGAGGAGAGATAATCATCTCCTCAGGGGTGTAAATCCAAGTGTCAATATTTTTTGGCATGTCCAGTGGGACCCTAAGTCCTAGAAGATTTTCCAAGATTGGTGTTGGTCTTAGCATAATTATAGCTAAAAGAGAATCTAATTTCAATACTTGGAGACTCTTTTAAAAGTTTACAAATTTTTGGTTCATAATCAATCCCTAATTTCTATGCCAAAGGTGACCACTAGGTCTACTACTAAAGGTGTACCTTTTGAGTTTATGCAATTACCTTCTTATTCTCTCAGAAGTATCATATTTAAGAATAATCATCCTTATTAAAGGGTATTTTTGTTTAAAAAATCTAAATTCATACTTTGTCCAATCCTTAATACTCATAAAAGACATTCTAGTATGTAGAGGAGACAACCTTTTGTACCCTTCACTACATCATCCCCTTAGAATCTAGCTGAATATGATTAAACTCTTATAGTAGCCCTTAAGAATGTTCCATATTTTAGTGGAGATGGATTCATTACTCTCATTGAACACATTAAAAATATGTAAAACTTATAAAACATTCATAATATTATCCAAGAGAATGTATCTATTAGGTTGTTTGCATTAATTTTCAAAGGGAAAGCTTTAGACTGATATGGGACCCTACCTCAAAATTCCATTACTTCATGGGATACATTAGGATAAATATTGACTAAGAGGCTTGGAGATAGGAGTGACCATCTATCACTAGATGGAAAATTTACCACCATTAAGAGGGATTATCAAGAATGTATGCAAGGTTTTAATACTAGGTTTCAAAAAACATGGGATATGATTCTAGCCCTTGTGAGACCTACTCCAAATTATGAATTATTGTACTATCTAAAGGCATTGAATAGTGATGTATCCATGATGATTCAATCCATGTGTGGGGACACACTACTTGATGCCCATGATATAGCCATTAATGTTGAGAATTATCTTGTTCATGTAGGGAAGATTTATCTTATACCACCCATGCCTTTATTCCCTAATTTTTAGCCTCCTACCAAGCTCCATTTCTTTCTTTGGATCCTTTACCTAATTAGGAAAATTCTAACATTATCCCAACCAATGAGATGCATGAAGCTAATTTTTTTTTCCAAAGTGTCACTAATGAATTTGTTTCCCTCAAAAGGCAACAAGGTCAAATTTATAGGCCATGTCAATCTTACAATCATTTTGGGAAATCAAATAGGCCTCCTTTTCAAGGTAATAGTAATGATCAAGTACAAGGTCAAATAACTCAATCTAGACCTTAAAAAATTTACAATCAAAGTGTACCATCATATTCTAAATCCCTTATTCCCACTCAAAATAAGTTTGTACAAGAGCAACAATGCCATCCTTCTTATGACCAAAATCTTGATCAAGTTGCCTATGCTGATGAAATGCAAAACCAAGCCATGACAATGCAAGGTGACTAAACATCTCAAATTTCAAATTTTGAGGTACTAATGCAAAATGGGATGCAAAGTGGGATGAAATTTGGAATGGAAAATGGACAAACACAATATGATTCTACTCTCAAAAATCATTTTGAGGGAGATTTTTGTGCCATCAATCATTTGGAGAATGCAAGAAATGTGAATGTTAATGTGTCTTCAAACACTAGATCTAAGAAGAGGGATGTTGAAGAAACTCAAAGAGCTAATCAAGCACCTATTTTGACTCTTGAATCATCTCAAATGGTGGATGGGTATAACTCAGCTCCTAAAGTGTAAGAAAATAAAAAATTTAGAATGTAATATTAGCTCCTATACCTCCATCTTGACAAGCTACACCACAAGGTACTAGTGATTTTAAAGAGCTTCTTAAGGTGAATAATCCTTACATAAATATTCTAGATCAGATGATGAAGTTTCACACGAATATTTCATTGTGGGATTCATTGACAATATTGGGATAAAATGATATACTTCAAAAGGAATTATAAAGAGTAGGCAAACAAGTTAGACCAACTAGGAATGAGAATGTGTGATCATATAAAATGTGAAATTGGATGACTTAGGCATGAATATAGCACCCAACCTATAGGTCCTCTTTCTTGCTCAATCAACCCTTCTTAGCTAGACTTTAAATAATTCACTATCACATGTATCTTCTCTGACTTAGATTTTTGAGACCCAAGTAGCTCTCTTAGACCCAGATCCATCCCCCTAAGTCTCATCCTCCTAGGAAAATAGCACCCAACTTGGAAAAGAACACTGAAACTTAGGGGTACCCTATTTTTGGTGTTATTTTCTAAGTCTGATTTAGCCTCAAATGGTTAGATTTTCCTAATTCCTTATCTTTTCCTTTATTAGCCTAATACAAGCTCATCTAACCCACGATCATCATTTTACCTATAAAATGACATTCAATGTCCATTTAGAAGGTTTGACACTCATTCACAAGAAAAAATCAAGAATACAAACAAGTATACTCAATCACTCTTCCCTATTTTATACATATAGCCTTCCAAGGCCAATTCAAGAATATTCAAGCACTCATACTAGTCCCTAGTCATCCAAAGTACATTCTAGTTTTACATCTAGTTGTATCCATTAATTAATTACACCAAGCACTTTAAATGGGAGAACTATATTATCTTGATCCCTATTGGGAGTATTGGTATGTAGGCAATGTGCCCACACATGGGGTGTGAATTACATTTAGCATATCTTTTACACACTAACCCCTTCTCTCTTTTCCACATTTGTTATTCTAGTTCAAGTACCAAGATATCCTAAGGTTTTTCTAATACTAAATCAGACACATAGTGAGCTTTTTAAATACCTAGGATTCAAAATTTCATTACCAAGGTGTCATAGGCCTACCAAGTAGAACCTAAAAAAGCCAGACCACCAAGACAAGAATGCTAAAATTGGACAATAACACTAGAAGTAGATAATAATGCTGGAAAGTGGACTACAGTACAAAGTAGCAGGGTGTCCTAAGTTCGCCACTCCTATCCATTATAGAAACAAAGTTTTAGGTCCTATTTATGATAGACTACCATCACTACATAGCCATTTATAGACCATGCATCATCTATTTCATCCTAGAATAAGCTAAGTTTTGTTTATGTACACTTCTTACTATTTTTATAAAAGGTAAAATACATATCTATTTACACAAATTAGTAGTATAATTGAGATACATTAATTACTAATTTTCATTTACTCAGACCATTATTTGTTTAGGAATTAAACACTTAATTCCCAAAAAGAATAAAACATTTAGTGAACCTGACTTATTTCAAAAAAAATCACAAAAACCTTGGAAACCCTAGAGCTAATTATTTTTTATTTTTTTAATATTTTCATGATTTTTCTTGAATTTAAAAATTATAAAACTACATATTAATTGAATTTTTTTCAATAAATTCACCCAAACCCTATTTTTCACATACTAGGTCCTATTTGCATACAAACACTTTCAAACCAATAGGAAAAATATATTGCTAATTTTATAAATATTTCTAGACTATTCCTAGAATTTTTAAGCTAAATTCTACAAATTCATAGAAATTTTTTCAAATTATTGCACTAATTTTGAAAAAATCTTTCAAAACCTTAGTTACATCAAATACATTCTTAATTATTTTCATACTTTTTGCATCATTTTCTAAAAATTTAGTTTCATATCAGACTCATAAAATCAATATCAAATTCAAAAGTCTATAGTATATTACAAATAATATTTCCAAAAAATCCTTAGTTTCATGTACTAGCTCTTTTGTTGTTCGAGGAATCACCTTACATTCATACAAAAGTTGAAAAAATGATGTTCTTTAATCTAATTTTTTTCTTACATTTCTTGTAAATCATAAAGATTCCATTATCCATCCTATCATGTGCATGAATGATGAAGTTTATCATATGCTAGTACAAAGTTTCATTCTGTGCATTTGATGACTAATGTTCATACTAAGGGATGATATTAAAACATTTAGTTCTAAAATTAAACAAGATTTCCCCATGGCTTTTTCATATTTTATATCTTTACTATGGAATAATATTTAAGTTTCTTATGTTCAACATGTAGGCAATATTATGTTACAACACAAAGCTCTATATGCAGTTAGACATCAACTCATGCTCTATATCTTTTACTCTCTATTTTTCATATGGAAATGTTTCCAGACACATTATG
Source organism: Torreya grandis (assembly GCA_037957365.1). NCBI lineage: Eukaryota > Viridiplantae > Streptophyta > Pinopsida > Cupressales > Taxaceae > Torreya > Torreya grandis. The sequence goes on along the minus strand of JARHVA010008043.1, from coordinate 256,151 downwards.
TTCAACAAATGAAAAATGTTATGTTACATATCAAAAATTTGTATATATTCATATACAATGTAACATTGTCTACCTCTTACTTGATATCTTGCATGTGTCATACTCTTTATAAGTATATCTTTCCACACATAATCACCCAAAATACATGCATCTCACTTCACATTCATGTTTTTTTCCTCAATGCATATAACTCATTGGTTATTTTTGAGTATCTTCATATCCTTACTAGACAACAACAAACACTATCAGTTATATCTATTGCTTCCTCCTTCAAACTTGGTATATATATCTCTTATACCACACCTACTACTGGATTTATGCCTATAGTAGGTCATGTGGTCCATTTTATCATCCAAGTTTATGGAGATAGGCAGGTTGATATTACCTAGGGCTATAGCTTTATTGCTCAGGCTAGCTCCCCTTCAGACACATTTTCTATTCTCAAACTCCTCTAATGATTAGATGTTTACAAATATGTATCATATGTATCCCTTTGTAATACTAGAATTCTTGTCTCTACTGAACTAGCCTATATTGCATCCATCCTCAACACAATGCAATGGATTGAAGATCATATCTCTTTTGAAAAAGAGGATTTACCCTGATAACACATCATTAAACAACATATAACTTTGTATATTAAATTATGAATTAATTATGTTGGTGTTAAAATAATACTAGTGGATAATGGTTTAGGCCTTAACATTTTCAACATCTCATTTCTTAAGCATCTTAACATACAACCTCAAGATCTAGACCATTCTAATATGAACATCATAGGTTTCGAAAACATCCCACAAAAAGTAATGTGTTAAATAACACTTAATATTACCCTAGGTCCCAAAACATTACCAACCACCTACCAAGTCATGCCAAATTACCTTAATTATAACTTATTACTTGGTCAGCCCTAGATTCATGATATGCATGTAGTTCCTTCCACACTCCATGCTTGTCTAAAATTTAGTCACAAAGGTTACATATACATGCGCCCAATAGACCATGAACCTTGTAAATGTTATCAATTGGTTGAATATCCACATAATTTTATTCTAGACTTTAATCTAGTATACCTACACAATCAATTACTCTTGATGCACCCTCACACCATACACAAAATTAGACAATTCCAAATTTTGTCATAACACCTGCACCAAAGAACCAATTTACTTCACCATTTGTACTCGAATATCTAAATAAGATGGGATATCAAGGCAAAGGACTTGGAAAACATGAACAAGGAATAGTCAATCTAATTGAGGCATACACAACAAAAATTATAGGGGCTAGGATACTAGTTCTACCTTAACCACAAAAAATTCTCTCCCACCCTTTCACAACACATAAAATTCTATCCACCAGTTGCACTCACTGATAATTAAATCAATCATACTTATACACTATCATTAATATACCTTAATCTTATTGACAACATAACTTAAACCAACATGTTTTCATTAGATGAATCTTTAACAATGAATCCCTCCTACAATTTCTTTGCACATATGAAGATCTCCCATCTTATTACCATAAAAATCAATTTCCAAACCACACAAATACTCATGCATACTTTGGATAAATTGTCAACTCCTCCCCTTATATACCAGTTGACTTAGGTGATACTATACCTACAACTCCATACACACTTGATTATTCCACATTACTTAATGAAGAAATAATGAATTTCAATTTTGGGACTGATAAGGATCCCTACATTATCTTATTATTTACTACTTTAAAAAAAGAATAAGATGATGATATTCATCAAGACTTAGAAAAATTCCCTAAACTCTTCACTTGGTCATATTCCTATATGCCAAGAATATATACATCTATAGTAGGCCATCATATTCCTTTATCTCCTGATGCTAAACTAGTTAAACAAAAAATTCATAAAATCCATCCTAAGGTGGCTCTTTTAATCAAAGATGATATACAACACCTCTTAAATACTAGTTTCATTCACCCAATAAAACATCCTAAATGGATTTCTAATAATATTTCTATCATAAAACCTAATAGGTAAATTTGATGTTTTTATGATTCTAGAGATTTAAATAAAGCATGCCCAAAATATGTTTTCCCTTTACACATTATCGACATGATCGTAAACTCCATAGCTAGATATGAAATGCTATCATTTATGGATGGTTTCTCTATTTATAATCAAATCAAAATGTATGAATAAGATCAAGAAAAAACATCATTCATAATGCCCAACCTATAGGTCCTCTTTCTTACTCACTCAACCCTTCTCAACTATACTTTCACTGATTCCCAATCACCTTTAGCTTCCTAGGCTTAGATTTTTGAGACCTTGGTAGCCCTTTCAAACCTAGATACATCTCCCTAGGTCTCATCCTCATAGGACAATAGTGCCCAACTTGGTTAGGAGTGCCAAAACATAGGGGTGTCATGTTTCTATCACTATTTTCCATGTTCACTCTAACCTCAAATGGTTAGATTTTCTAGATTCATTATCTTTTCCCTTGTTAGCCTAATACAAGATCATATAACCCACGATCATTAGTTTCCCTATAAAATGCCATTAAATTTCCATTTATAAGGGTTTTCACTCATTCATAGGAAAAAAGTAAGAATATAAACAATTATACTTAAGCACTCTTCCATATTCTCTACATATAGCCTTCCAAGACCAATTCAAGCCTATTCAAGCACTCATACTAGTCCCTAGTCATCCAAATTACATTAAAATTTCACATATAGTTTCATACATAGCACAATTGTACCAAGCACTTCAAATGGGAGAACTACATTAGCTTGATCCCTCCTCAGAGTATTGGTATGTAGGTAGTGTACCCACACAAGGGGTGTGATGTGCATCCAACATATCCTTTACACAACGATCCCTTATATCTTTCCCAATTTTAATACTCAAGTTAAAGTACCAAGATATCCTAAGGGTTTTTTAATATTGAATCAAACACACAATGAGCTCCACATAGACTTGGGCTTCAATATTTCACTACTAGGGTGTCACAAGCTTACCAAGTGGAACCCAAAAAAGCCAAACCACCAAGATAATACTGATAGAAGTGGAAAATAATGCCAACATTGGAAAAAGGTGTCAAAAAGTGGACTATAATACCATGTGGTATGGTGTCCTAAGTTTTTCACTCCTGTTCAATCCAAAAAAAGAGCTATGGGTCCTATTTATGATATTTTTCCATCCCTGCATAACCATTTCAAAGCCTTGTATCACTATTTTAGCCTAGAATAAGCTAAGTTTAATTTATTTACACTTCTTACTATTTTAAAAAAAAGTAAAATACACATCTATTTACATAAATTATTAGGCTAATTGAGACACATCAATTAATCATTTCCATTTACTCAGACCTTTATTTGTTTAGGAATTAAACACTTAATTCCCAAAAAGAATAAAATAAAATGTTGTCTTGGTAAATGGAACTCAACCCATTGATGAACAAACAAAGAAAGCTTATAAGATTCCTCCTTTATACTTATCTATGATTGTTGGTGATTTTTTAGTCTACAATTACAACATATATAGTGGAGCAAGCACCTTAGTCATGCCTAAGGCAATAGCGGATAAACTAGGCCTCAAGTATGAACCAATGGCAAAGGGAGTTTTATAGTTGGATGGATCACTAGCTAAGACCTTAGGAGTAGTCAAATATTTGAATCTGATTTTACATGCTTATCCAAATTTTTCTATCACTCATGATGTGTTTGTGGCATATTTGCCTCCATACTTTTCTCCTTGTTTATCAAGAGAATTTATAGCTAATATTGATGGGTACTTGGCATCCAATTGGTCCTAGATGGTGTTTAGGATAAAGTATGGTACTAAGTTGAATAATGAATTAGAGCCTATTCATCAAAACCATGTATAACCATACATGCCTAAGGTTTCAAATGTTAATTATTTTATAATTGATGAAGAATATTTTCACATAGATCGATCCCCAACCTCTTCTCTTGAAGGAGTTTTTGGTTTGTACTTAGATGAATGGGGAGATTAACATTATGAGATTGATTATTTCAAATTCATAGAGGAAGTTGGTTTTGGAGTGTATTACATTCATGAAGAAGGATATTTCATACCAAACTTAATGAATCCAAGTGAGAATATGAATGGTTTATGGTATCTCTTCTTTTATAGATCAAGAAGTAATATTGGGGTAGGTGGTGGAGCATTTGTTAGTTTCACCAACCAATGAAAGGTACTATTACATTTTCAGATTTCAATTCTCTTGTACTTGTAATGTGGTAGACTATGAGAACCTAATTCATGGCCTTGAATAGGCAAGAAAAAGAGGTGTCAAAGAGTTTCAAGTGTTTGATGATAGTGAGTTAATTATGAATCAAGTGATAGGGAAAAATTTGACCAAGAACTCTTTGCTTATGTGCTATAAGCATTGTGTGTGGGATCTTGTGGAATATTTACAAGATTTAAACATCACATCTATTCCAAGAGAGGGAAAAAAGCATGCTGATAGTTGGCATAAATTAGATCTTAGTTTGATCTTATAAAAGGGATAAAAGAGGATAAGAACTAGCCTCACCTAAAGGTGATTATAAGGCCCTCCATACTAGATAATGTCACTAATTAGCAAGTATTTGATAGTGATAAAAAATATCCCTTTTCCTACGAGAGGAGTCTGAGTTTTCTTCAAAAAATTAGTCCAAACTATAACAAAAGTATGGAGGGTAGATAGTACAATTGAAGTCAAACAAGCTCCCTAAAGGCCTAGTCACACTTGAGAGCATCTTTAACAATGATGATCAATTGAAAAAAGACAAGGTAAGCATGCCCACTAAGAAATAAAACTATGAGAGAGTATAAATATTCAAAGATAAGTTACTTTCACTTGGAAAGGTATGTACTAATAAAGAGAAACATGCTTTCATTAAGTTATGTAAGGAGTTTTATGATGTCTTTGCATGGGAGTATAGTGATTTGACAGAAACCTAGCTCAAAATACTATAGATATAGATGAAAATACTAAACCTATCAAGAAAAGATAAATTCTAATAAATCCCAATATTGAGCCCCTCACGAGGAAAGAGCTTACTATGTTTATTGAATCCAAAATCATCTTTCCTATTAAGCATTCATATTGGTTGGTAAACTTAATCCCTATTAGGAAGAAGAATGGGGAGATCAGGTTATGTGTTGATTTTAGGGACTTGAATAGAGTTTACATGAAGGATGACTATCCTCTTCCTTCCATGGAAAAATTTTGGCAAGTTGTGGCAGCTAGTGAAAGGTTTTCTCTCCTTGATGGGTATTCTAGGTACAATCAGATTTTGGTAAAAGAAAGTGATCAATATAAGACAACCTTTTCTACTAAATGGAGTACATATTATTATAACAAGATTCATTTTGGATTGTATATTGCTAGATCTAAATTTCAACATGAAATGGATATGGATTTTCAAGGACTAATAAATGACATTATGTTGGTGTTGTTGATGTATCTTGATGATGTAACAATTTTCTCTAAGGATGGAAAGGATCACTTGAATCACCTGAGGTAGATTTTTTAAAGTGTAGAGAGTTTGGAATCTCTCTAAACCCAAATAAATGTGTGTTTGATATCCATGAAGGGAAACTCTTATGACACATTATCTCTAAGAAGGGTTTATTCATATATCTTGAAAGGGTGAATGTCATCTTGGCATTGTCTTTGCATAAACACAATAAAGGTTACAAAGTTTATTCAGGAAAATAAATTTCATAAGGAGATTCAATATTGATTTTTATAACTTGGTAAATCCTCTAACCTCCATGGTAAGTAAGGATGAAGTGTTCACTTGGACAAGGAGGAAGAAAAGTTTTGAAGAGATCAAACAAGCCATTGCTCAAGATCCAACCCTTGAAAGTCCTAATTTATTAAAGGACTTAAGTTTTTATAGTTTTCAAAATGATGAGGTAATTAATTATATGCTTACTCAATCAAATAAAGATAACTTGGATCAACCTATTGCCTTCTTTAGTTAAGGATTGGAGGGATATGAGGTAAGATACACTTATGTTAAGAAGCAAGTATTTTTAGTTGTTAAAAGTCTAAATAAGTTTATGAAAATGTTATATAATAACAATATAAACATATTTTTACCTCACCCTAGTGTCAAATAATTTATTTTGAGTAGATATTTGAATGAAAAAAGAGCTGGTTGGATCGTAAAAGTGATGGAATGTGATGTAGAAATAAAGACAACCAAGCTAGTAAAAGGGAAAGGGTTATGTGAGAATATTTATTTAGATTTGAAAGAAAAGAGAGAGGATATTTTGACACTCCATGATGACCCTATAACATATGAATATTCATCAATAAGGAGTTAGACACAAAATATGACTCATTTTCTCCAGATCGGTGTCTGCAAGGTCTAGATAGAGCTAGAATAAGGTACTTTAGAATACAATAAATTCCTTATGTGATTGTTAATGGAGTGTTATTCAAGGAATTTTAGGTTTGATATTAAGGTGTCTTGAATCAAATGAATTAGAGAAGATATTATTTGAGTTTCATGATGGACTAGCTAGTGTTCACTTTGCTCCAAGAACCACAACTGCTAGGATTATGAGAGCTAGATAATTTTGGCATAGTTTGTTCAAAGACACCCATTATTGGGTAAGGAGGTGTCAAAAATGTGCTCTATTTTATGGTAAAATAAATATTTTTTCCTTGCATCTTCATCCAATTCAATTTGATCAACCTTTTATGCAATGCGGTCTAGATTTCATAGGTCTAATCAATCAACCTTATAGTGATGGTAAAAAGTGGGTGTTGGCTGATAAAAATTACTATAAAATAGGGGTGGAGGTTATTTATCTTAAGGAATCAAATTAAAATTTATTTTTAGACTTTTATGAAGGCATAATAACAATGTTTGAGTCTCTTTCAAGAATAATTTTAGATAATGCATTGGATTTTCTTGTAACAAGGATAAGTGATTGTGCTTTGAAACATGGCATATATCTTATCACCTCATAAAAATATTATCCACAAGAGAATGGAATATCTAAGTACACTAATAAAAATCTAATTAAAATCATAAAGAGGACAATGGAGGAGAATCAAAGGACTTGGCATTCCAAGTTGAAAATAGCCCTTTGGGTTGATAGGATCACTCCAAAAGGAGCTATTGGAAACTCATCATATACACTTGTGTATGGAAGAGATGATAGAATACCTATTTAAATTTAGTTACTAGCCTTGGATCTCACTTATCAGCTAGAATTGATGGAAAATGAAAGCATGGAAGTCATGTTGTGTGAATTGATGGAGCTTTAAGAGATAAGAGATCAAGCTATAAAAGCTACGAGGACTCACCCAGACCAAACCAAGATATAATTTGAAAATAAATCCATGAAAATAAGTTTCAAATAAGTATAAACTATTCTAAAATGGGATGAAGATAGGTCTAAGCCTAGAAAACACATAAAATTTGTTGCTTTGTGGAGTGGCCCTTATGTGATCACCCAATGCAAGAAACATAATGCTTTCCAAATCTTATATTTGGATAGAGAGGAGATTTATCCTATTCAATGGGATATATCTCAAACATTTACACTAAGGTTCTCCTCTCCCATTGTACATAGTTATTTGTTCTTTTTGTTTTCCCTAAGTGCATATGCATAAGTGTGAGTTTCATTTGTGTCTTGCTTTGTCTTGTGTTGGTTTCATGTGTTGTGTTATTTTTGTGTGTGTTTAGGAAATTAATTTATATTTTTATTAAATAGTTAATTTAATCCATTGGACCATGATAGGATAAGGCTACTGGACCTTAGTATAGCAGGCATACTACCCCTATGAGTCACCAATTTGTTGACTAAATTTGAGATTTAGTTGAATTGGGGCACCCCTAGGTAAAAAATTAGATTTTATATGTGTTATGGGAGTCTAAACCTTTTTCATGGAGTATATTAAATGTTATTTAATGTCATATAATGTATACTTAGCCTTAATCATGTTTTTATTATCTTATTTGTCATTTTGAGTCAAAAAGGTACTTTTAAGAATCATAAATGCATGTGGCACGGTTCCAAAGGTGACCATCTATCCTATTTTATTTTCCAAATTCAAATAATTTAGTTGAGATTTCATATATGTTAGTTAAATCAAAATCATTTAGGTGCCCTAATAGAAATTATAGAAATTAGTTGAAAAAGATGAAAAATGGCACTTGTACATCACATAGTGAAGTGTTCCACATGTGGAAGATCATGGGGGGTATCCTAATATTTATAAAACTAATATCCATGATTTTATTGATTTTAAAGTGTCATTTTGAATCCAAAAATATTCTAAACATTTTTATTTTTATGGAAAGACTAAAGTGACCCTCAGGTTTTTGTTCGATATGAAAAGCATAGGAAGTTTTAGGACAAATGATTTTGGGATATGAAATTAAATTAGTATAACTTAATTTTAATATATGGATTTTGAATATTGGTAAACTTTGATTTATGAACCATTTCTAACAAGTTGACTATGCCATTTTACTAGTTGTTTGGCGCACCCTATAGGTTTTACTCAATTTATGCCAAATCCTTATGAACCAATTAGTGATGTTGGATCTAGAGGATGTATAATTCCTTATCACATGGTATCCATTATTATTTTTAGGTTAAATTCTTTTTAGATGAGTAATTTAGTTCATGTTGCAAGAGGGTGGCACTAGATGTAATTGTAGCTAGAATACTTCTTATTATCTAAGTGTGTTCTCTTGTAGGTGTCTCATACATGATATAAATGGTTTTATACAAGACTATATCTCATGTGACCACATATTTTCCTATTTAAACTTCACCATGTCACTCCTTAGATTGCTTGATAGCTTGTTCCCCTCCATGGTTAACTCCTTTCACATTTCCAATTGTAGTCTCATGTATGAACTAGTTCATTATGTCTATGAGGTTGTAAGGGAGGTTTATTGGTATATTCAAGAATTGAAGATTTTAATGAGGTCCTTTTTCATGTTTGGGAAAGTGAAAGTTTTGATCACATGCTCATATGCCATGCCAAACCACCACTTAATGCATACATATACTCTTTTTCACATATATACAAGTGTCTCCATGTTCTAACAGGTGCTTTGAAGTTGGCTCCAAGTTTCAAAGGATGGAGACTTCATTCTTGAAGATTTACTATGGAGTTTGGGTAGTTTTGAGCTAGTACACCATGTTTACCTCAATTATATGCTCTACCCACATATTGTACCCAAAACATACACTTACAGGCCTTTAATGACATCATGTTGGTGTAAGGGGAGATGGATATGTGTCACAACTCCTTTCTTTTGATTGAAGTTCATTTGGAGGTTCATCAAAGTTATGGTGAGTTTCTTTTATACTCATGGTTCATAGTGGTCCACACCCCAATTCACTAATTGCTTCTCAAAACAACCTTCTATAGGTGGTTGAGCATGAGTTCAGGTGTGTATGAAAGGGCTAAAGAAATTTCATAGTTCATTTTTTCATTTTCATGAAAAGAAGGCCTTGAAAAACCCATATAAGACAAAGGAAGAATTGAATCATGTTGGAAGGTCAAAGACTGAATTCGGGGATGGAATCCCTAAAGGAGCAAAATAGATCTCTAGGAGGTTTTAGTGAACCTTCGAAATCATATATGTAAGAGGCTTAAAAAAATGTAAAAGGGTGAACCTTGTAACCCTACCATTGGACATATACCCTACCAAATTTGATGAGGAAAGGATAAGGGAAAGATTCATTTTAAAAACCTCAAACACACCTTAAAACACACTTAAAAACCTTAATGTTGTCTACAAACCTATAGTGGTGAATGACCTTTATTACCTTGAGGAGAAATATTGGGCATAAATCCATGAAGGAGATGACTAGGCTAGAAAAATAATGAGACCAAAATCAACAAGAAAAATGTTTATATGGAGTTTTATTCACATCCTATACTACCTACAAGTACCCTCAAGCATGGAAATGACACCTACAGGTGTCTCAATCCTGTTAGAAAAGCAAAGTAATTGAAGAAAGGTTTGTGCATATTTTGTATGGTTTAGTCAATCCAAAGTGAATTTGAGATAAATATATAGTTTTTAAAGTTTCAAGTTAGATTCAAAAGGCCTTTTCCTCATTAAATCAATCAATCAAACCCTATGATGACCTACATTAGGATCTTAAGAAAAGATGTGTCTTAGTCAAGTATAAAGGGCACTATTTTGGTTTCTAATGAAGATTATTGGTAAGTGAAAGTGACAAACATATGTTTTAACCTTAGAAAGTGTTCCAATGAGTTGATTAACATCATGATAAAATGAATGAAACCCCTATTTTTCATCTACAGGTAAGGTTATAGACATGATACTTCAACCTAAGTGGGGTTTGGTAAGTTAATGCAAAAAGATGCCTTAAAGTCTCATAAGGAGGGAGATTGTCTAGTAGACATGATGTTAACCTAGGATAAACCCAAATAGACCTTCCTACAACCCAAATTTGTTCCAATAAAGGAGATAGTAACCTACAGTAGACCCCTATAAAAGTGTCCCAGTCCTACAGGCAGAGACTTAGTCTCAATGGAAAAAAGTGCATTAGTATGATGTTGGAGTCTAGTATTGGTAGAATTAGTGAATAATCATTTAAATTATCATGTTTTTAGTATCATAAAACCCTAAAAAAGGGGAAAACAACTTACATAGGGTCTAATACCCCTTTTTTCACCAATAATAGGGTCTAAGCAAGTAAGGGCTAAATGAAACATGGACTATCTAGGGGTGAAAATAAGATTAAAATGCACAAAAAATGATACATGATGATTCAAATGAATTTTTTACACACTTAAAGGCTCCTAAAATATTCTCAGTCACTTTTATTTGCTTGGATAAAGCCATCAGTCCATATGGGTGACTAAGAGGCACCTTTGCCAAATGAACACGCACATAGAACCCATGTAGGAAAAGGGTTTTGAATGGATTGAAAATATACATAAGAATTAATTTGGAATTAAAAACATGTTATGTAATCCTCAATTTTTTTTCTTGGCTTGGAAGAGTGACTTCTACGTGGTTTTATGGAAAAAATGCATGAAAACATGGGTTTTAGCCCCTTTCTAGACATTTGGAGATGGTTTGGCATCCAAAACATAGAATCAGGCCAAACCCTTTAGTAAAAATTTTCATTATGAATTTTAAAAACTCCAAATATACTCATTTTTCATATTGTATTAGGTTAATACCTCTCTATTTTGTCTCAGAGGTCAGCCACTCTAGGAAAATCAATACTTGGCAAAATGATCAAATGAGTGTAGAATGGGCATGGGACATGATGTGAATACTTGGGGACCTTAAAAACCCTATTATGAGGAGTATATAATTCAAGTATGTTATAATAAAAAAATATATCAGTCTTAGACTCCTCAAAGTATCCTTTTTTCCCTTACACATAGTCCAAATAGGCAAGTTTTCCACTAGGCCTAATTGGCAAGTAAATAAAGAACATGAATTATGGTACTTGGAGGAATATATGATGTATTGGTGAGATAAAATAGTATTTTAAAATGACTAATAAAATAATCTAACTATGATACAAAATCTCTAATACCCAAATTAATCAAGGTGCCTAGTAGACCTATTGGGTCTTGAAAAGGCCTAAAGCTAATTAGTAGTCCATCTTCACTTATGCCTCTTGGTGGACTATACAAAATTTTGAGGCACTTTTTTTATGTCACAATATAGGTGTGAGATATTTTTGAGTGCATATAATTGATTAGGGTAGACATTCTTAGTCTCAAAACCTCTCACACCTATGTAAAATTGAAGAAACAAGTTTGATGAGGCATATTTTGAAGCTTACATCTCCTTGGAGGATATACATGGGATAAATATGAGTTATCATGAGTTAATTAGGGTCCCTATAAAAAAAAAATGTGTAATTTTCTTTGAATTTCAATTTTCCATCTTTATGAATAATAGTTAAGAGCATAAAGCAATCTAAAACCCTAGTAAAACCCTTGGAGGAACTTGATGGAGAAAAAACATGGAGAGACATTTAAATGGAATATTTTTGAAATTAAACCTATTTTAAAATGTATAATACTCACTCAATTTCTCATTCATTCAAATTATCTATACGAAATTATACAGATAACATGTAAAATAGGATTTTTCTCACTATTTTTTTATGTTTTATAGGGTCTAAGATGTATCAAAAGGTGAAATAAAGTTTTATGGGAATATAAAGAAATATTATAACTCCATATGGTCATTTTATTCTATGAAATAACCTATAAGTATCCAAATTAGAGATCTCCTTTTATCCAGTCAAAACTGGCATAGTGAGAACAATGGAGAAGAGAGTGAAAAATCTAAGTATGTGATTTTTAAGGTGCATATAAGAAATATAAGGACATGGATAATATTTACAGGTGTCATTAACTACCTTCCATGTATTTTAATTTCAAAATAAAGGCATTTTTGAAGATAAGTTTGAAGGGTAACTGAAAAGGGAGTAGTTTTTAACTGAAAACAATGATGGCTACCTTTCAAGAGTTTATAAATGATTAGAATTAGGACCATTTCATGGAATTTAATGAATAAATACATTAAATATTATCCCAATAATCATACCTATCCCTAGTTAGTGGTGGGACATTCAAATAGATTCAAATTATGAAGGCAAATTTTTGTGCCAGGATAGAGAGTTTTATGCCACTTTTCACAAGTCTCATGACTTGTATGGATATTTAGACCCACTGAAATTATATGGATCATTTAAAATATACTTAAAATTAAATTTTAACCTCATTTATAAAATTTACATGTATACAAGTGACCTTTGGACTTCCATTGCCTTGTATCTCTCTCAAAAGCTATAAATATGAACTCTTTTGGCTCTTTTGAGCAGCCTCTATTGGTTGATAGTGAAACCCGAGCCAATTTTTTAATTTAAGGAATATTGAATAGATAAATAATTTTTTTTTCTTACTTAAATTATATGTAATTTATTTTTAGAGCAATCTCTTTGGTCTTATCTAGTAAAAGATCTTTTCTAGCATTTTATCCTTGATTGTTTACCAAGTATGCAAAAGAATGATTGTTATAAGTCTTTGTTAGTTTTTATTTACAAATTTTATAAGTGTATTATAAGTTTTTCATGGATTTATTATCTCAATTAATCATTCATTACTCTCCTAAACATTAATATACCCTTTTGAACTTAGCATATGAAACATTGATGCGACAATGCATTTTGAGTTGTGAGTTTTGTGTGAGAGAGACTTTGTTTGTATTTAAGTAGTATATATTAAATAAAATAGTAGGATATTAAATAGGAGGATTTTTATTATTTGTTTTATCAACCCTTTTCATCCACAATTTGATAGGTAAGAAAGTGCTTCAAATAGTACATCAAGGGAACTAGCCCTTCTAGAGATTCATCTCAACAAGATTGTTACCGACAGCAAGAGAGTTGTTTCCATTATGCCACTTTGATGAGGAGATCTAGGCATATAATCAAGGGTTAAAATCCAAGTGTAAACATATGTAATGATAAATAAATATGTGTTCATTAGTAATAGAAGTTGGACATCCTCAACACCCTATTATGAAGAGAGTTGCCTACATACCAATACTCTGAAGAGGGATTAAGCCTGATGTAGTTCTCCCATCTAGTGTTTGATGAAAGTGAAATTGAATTATATAATGAGAGTGGAATTTGATTCCTTAAATGTGATTGAGATTTTAAATATTTGAAAACTAAGCTTAGGACTATTGTAGATGGTAGTATGTAGATGTAGGGAAGAATAAGGATCAAATACCTTAATTTTTCTCAACTTATCTTTGGTTTGAATATGTTTTTGAATTTATTTTACATATATTGAATAGAGTTGAAATAAATATATTTATATACTTATGTATCTTTTTAGGATAATAAAATATTCTTAGACCAACCGTAAGAGAGGCACACACTCAAAAATTATCTATTGGGAAGATATAGGGCTAATGATAGTAGTACCCAATTCTATCACCATGTGGTTGTAGTGTCCTAAATGTGGTGATAATTTCCACTTGGTATAATACTAAGTATGTTAGGTTGGGATATAAGAATATATTTTTAAGATTATGTTTTAATTGATCGTAGGTGACTGTAGTATACAAAATGATTGGAGGAGTGTGTTCAAGGCTGTAATATCAGTCTATGACTAAACTAGGAATAGGGAAACTCAAGTGACACTTTGTATACACCCTAAATTGGTCAAGAAAACACACATATTATGTATTTTCATAGTCCTTTCATAGGAGACTCTGACTAGATAATATGAACTTTTATTCACATTTAGCCATGCCCTCTCATTTAACTTATCTTGGTCTTTATAGATTCCCTAGACATCTTTATGCTTATTCCTAAACATCCATATCATTTAAAACTTAACCCTTTTAGGCCTAGGAACATATTTAAGGTCTAAACCCATCCCCCTAAGTCCCACATCCCATGGACAACAATGTCCAAATAGGACTATAGCACTGAAAATCTATAGTGTCTAGTTTCTAACATTGTTGTCCAAGTCTAATTTTGGTGCCAACAGTCAACTTCTTCCATAGGATGAGTCTTATCCCTTTTATTTTCTTTGTGTCTAAGTTTCCCAATGTCAAAAAAATGTAATAAAATCTCCCAAATTCAAAATAATGAGATTCTTATATAAAGGACTATGAAAGGCATTTTATATCTAGAACTTACTATTTTGGCACATGAGACTTAATAAAATCAATTAATAGTATAGCTCAACTTCTCTACATCACACATAAATTTACATGCTTCATAAAATAAGGGCCTAGGTGAAAATAATTATTTCATAAATGATCCATGTTTATTATGCATGTTACCTAAGGGATAACTACATCAAATTTTAGACCCTTGGCATGAGGGTTAATGTAGACAATAGTTATAACAATAGGGGTTCTTGATTGTGTGATCATTCTTCTGCAAACCTAATTTTTCCCCACTTGTGATTTCGTTTTTTTTGTTTTTTTTCATGTATGTAGGCTAATATAAGTATTTAAGATATAAGATAACACATAGTGAGCTCTTTATAGTTTTGAGTTTTAATATTTCACTAATAGGGTGTCATAGGGCTACCAAATAGAACCTAGAAAATATAAACCACCAAGACAATAATGCTAAATGTAGACAATAGTGCCACCAGAAGTGGACTATAATGCCAAGTAGTAGGGTGTATTGAGTTTGGTCTTCTATCCAATCCATAAATAGAGTTTTGGGTCCTCTTTACAATAGTATACCATCATTATGCAACAATTTTTAAACTCTACTTCATCCATTTTAGACCAAAATAAGCTAAGTTATTATTTCTTTATCTTCACTTTCCTATGTGAATTAAATTGATAAAATTGGCAAAAACTTTTATTTCACGACATCAAACCAAAATTCCCTCCTTATTCTAGACCTTTATTACTTAGGAATTAAACATCTAATTTATTAAAAGAATAAAACATTTTGTGAACTTGACTTACTTCAGATTTTTGCACAAAAACCCTAGAAACCTTAGGGATAATTATTTTTGATTTTTTTCCATAATTTCATAATTTTTATTTAATTTAAAAATTAAAAATCTACTAATTAATTTCAAAAATATCACATATTTTTTTCAAACCCTAGTTTGCATATAAATACTTTTCAAACACTAGGAAAAATACATTGTTAATTTTAGAATTTTTTTTTGATTTTTTCTAATTTTTTCAAACAAAATTCTACAAATTTTGTTTAAGTTTCTTTTCAAATTATTGAACTAATTTTGAAAAAAAATTCATTCAAAACCCTAGACTTTTAAACTAGGTCATCAAACAACAAGCCTTTTCTCCTTGCTAATTTTACAAAACTATTTTGGAATTTTTGCAAATAAATTACCTTGTCAAAAATTATTTAAAAATTAATTGTTTCTTATGCAAAAATTTAAAATCCAAAATTCTAAATTTGTATATTTTTTGTGCATTTATCCTATTTTCAACAATTTTTAGAATATAAAATTATTGCATAAATTTTAAAAAAATTTAAAAACCTAACTAAAAATCTTAGACTTCTAAACTAGGTCCTAAAACCACAAATTTTCCTCCATTATAATTTTTTTAAAAAGTAATTTGAATTTATTTCAAATTATTCGGGGCTATCAAAAATAATCTCCAAAATTCAATGTTAGTAGTTCTTTGTGCATTTATTTGATTCATAGTACTTTTGAAAATTCTCTTTGGTGATAAAATTGCCACAAAAGAAATTCATTCTTCTCATCCCTTAGATAAATTTCTCAAATTTTCTTACAATTATGAAAATGATTGGACAAATTTGTAAAATTGCACATTAGCTAAAACAATAGAAAATGATTTCATTTATAGTGAATATAATGACTATTTTTGTAATGAAGGATATGATGATGTACGTAATGATGAGGGTGAATCACAAATAGATGAATATTTTGATATTAAACCCATCTCTTTTATTCCTTCTTCTAATGAAAATACTGTTCATAAATGGGAAAGATACTTCTCACCTTATTCTCCTAGGCACAATGTACAAAATACACAAACTAATCATGCACTTCCAAGTGAAATTCTTATTGGTGATGATTTGCTTCCATGTGAACCTAATCTCTCTCTACCTTTTTCTACTACTATGTTCAAAATATAAAAATATAAATATAATAAAATCAAAGTACCAAAGCATATTTCAAATGATGCATTATGTATTCCTAACTCTACTCTCTCAAAATAATGTTCAAATGATAACTCTTCTACTCTTCCTTCTCATGTTGAAAATGAATAAAATGCATATACTCCATCCACGGATGACATAGATACACATGATATTCCAAATTCCAATGATAACTTATTTCATAATAGAAATAAATTAAGTCTTTCACTTACACCTCTCCCTAATATTGATGGAAGTGATAATGAATATGATAGTGAACATGCAAATGAAAATGAGAAGAAAAGTAAATATGAAAATGATACCTCAAATTCTATAATTTCAAATGAAAAAAATTTAGAATGTGATAATTCATGGAGTAATGATGAATACTATGAATATAGTGAAGAATAAAATGCATCTCATGCTTCTAACCCTTCTATCACTCCTCTCAAATCTCATGAATGTCAAAATGTTGCTTCTACTTGTATGAATGATTTTATCTCTTATAATGTACATGTTAATTTTAATAACACATCTTATACTAGATTAGAATGTTATTCACTAAAACATAAAGATACCAATGAATCTCCCAAACCACCCTTCACTACAGTAGAACCCAGCTCTCGCTCCTCACCTAAAGAGATGTTTGAAATATTTTCATTGATGTCAAAGGTCTAGAATTATTGGTAATAAAGGCCCCATTTCATTTAATATTATTTGTAATAGATATATCTTGGCTAATGTGAGTTAATATTTATTTAATAGTAATGAATATATTTTTGGTTGCATTTGAGACAAAAGAAGGGCCCATGGAGAAGTCAAAGAGCCATGGGGTAAAGACAAAAGAAGGATGGGATGCATTTTCCCATGAAGAGTCATCTTGGGGAATTCCAAGAGTCACCAAGTGAAGAAAAAAGAGGAAGGGCACAATTTCTCATGAAGGGACACTTTGAGGAATACAAAAAGTCACCAAGATAAGGACAAAAGTGGGAAGGATGTTTTTGGTCATGAAGGGTCACCACATGACTTTTCAAAGGTAAGAATATGAAGGGTCATACAAGTTTGGTGCCATTTTCCATGAGGATTAAAGGGTCATAAAGGGGGAAGGCCAAAGGTCATTTGGAAAACTATAAATAAAGGCTTGAGAAGCCATTTGTAATATGAGAGATAGAGGTTGATTTGATATTATAATATCTAGCTTAGAAGAGCAATTGTGAGAGATCAATATGATTTTTATTTGTTATATCTAGCTTAGAAGAGCAAAGGTGGGAGAGAGGAAAGAGATGTTGTAATGAACTATTATTTATTGAGATAACAACATTGAGAGATAGGTTGTGGTATACACAAAGGGGTTGGTGCTCCTATGGGTTGGTGCTCATGAATTGTTGTTGTGTTGGTGCTCGACAAAGGGGTTGGTGCTCCTATGGGTTAGTGCTCATGAATTTTTTTGGGTTGGTGCTCAGTAAAGGGGTTGGTGCTTTTGTGGGTTGGTGCTCTTGTGGGTTGGTGCTCATGAATAATTGTTGTGTTGGTGCTCAAAAAATGGCTTGGTGCTCCTGCATGTTGGTGCTTGCAAATATTGTTTGGGTTGGTGCTTATTCATATACTTGAGATTCTTCTCCATGGTTTTTCCCACATTGGATTTCCACGTTATATTTGGTGTCTCTCTTTATCTTGTGTGGTGTTTATTGTTTGAGTTATATTGCATATCTTGAATGTTTGATTAAGTGGAATTTGATTAAAGGAAAGTTTTATAAGATATATGATATAGTGATTCACCCCCACTCAGTATATCCCATGCTTAACAATTGGTATCAGAGCAAGTTCCTTTTTGAAAAGTTTTATAGCTTGAAGGTAGATCGGGAAAGCATGATGGCTGGGTCACAGGAAGGATTTTTTACAAATAAGGCACCTTTTTTTGATGGGACAAATTATGTTTTTTGGAGCATGAGAATGAAGATTTATTTTATGGCTCTTGGATTCGACATATGGAAAGCAATGGTGGAGGAATATGAAGATCCACAAACATCTACAATTACTCTAGCAAAAAAGAAGGCAAGTGAATGTAATGCTAAAGCTTTAAATGTTATTTTATGTGGTTTATGTGAATTTGAATTTTGCTAAAGTTATGCAATTTAAATTTTCTCATGAAACTTGGGTAAAACTTGAGAATATTTACAAAGGTGATGGAAAGGTTCAGCAAGCTAAGCTTTAGACTTTTAGAAGGTAGTTTTGAAGTTTAAAGATGGAAGAAGAAGAAGATATAACAAGTTATCTTTTGCAAGTTGATCAAATCATAAATTAGATTTAAGGTCTTAGAGAAACATTGGAAGAGTTAACAGTGGTGAAAAACGTTTTGAGATCTCTACCAATGAGATATGATGCAAAGGTTTTGGCAATCGAGGAGATGAAGAATTTAGCCAAGTTAAAGATGGATGAGCTTCATGGTATTCTCATGGCATATGAGATGTAGATAGAATAAGATAAACCCTCAAAGAGAGAAGTGGCTTTAAATATATCAAAGAAAGAGAAAGGTAAGATTCAAGAATCAAGTCATAGTTTCAGTGATGATGAAAATGACAATAGAGCACTTTTCATTCACAAGACGAAAATGGGAATAGGTAAATATCAAAGAAAATTAACTTTTAAATGTTTTAATTGTGGAAAGATTGGAAATTTTTTATCTAGATGCCAAAATAAGGGTAATGATGATGAAGAAGAAAAGCCTATATACAAGAAGAATTTCATGGGAAAATCTAAGAAGGGATTCGAGAAGAAGACCCTGTATTCTAAGGATCTTAGATCAGTCAAAGATAGTGGAGTTAGCGATTCAAAATAAGAAGAGATTCTATTTATGGCCATACATGAAGATGATCAAGAAGAAGAAGAGGATGAATATAAAGTGAATATGGAAGGAGAACTCATTTGTGCCCTTGAAGAGTTAAAAGTTGTTGAGAAGAAGAATCGAAGATTAAAGCACCAAAGTGAGAAAAATGAAAAGGAGTCAAAGGAAATTATTGATGATCTAACAATACACTTGGAAGAAGCTAAGAAGAATGAAGAAGATCTCCAAACACATTTGGAAATAACAATAAAATAATTTCAAAGGTATGTTATTGAAATTTCCTCTTTAAATGAAGATATTGAGAAAGCAATCAATGATAAAGTAGTTAGAGATTTAAAATTTGTGGATAGCACTAACATGCTGAATAAGATATTGGAAAGTCAAAAAGCAAATTCAGATAAGACATGGATCAGTTTTTAAAAGAAAAAGAGCTATGTTGAAGCTCTTACAAAAGAGGAAACAAAAAGTGGAGAAGTGAAAAACATAGAGGACATTCAAACAGAGAAGGCTGGAGAGAACAAAGCTACAAAAGACAATCAAGTTAGGGATACAAAGATAGGTCTTATTTTTGTGGCTATTGTTTTTATTGTAATAGATATGGTCACAAGAAATTAGAATTTATAAAAAGAGATAATAATTTCAAAAATAAGAAGGAAAGTCAAGTAGAGTCAAGAAGAAGCCACAACTCTTTTGCTCCTCTATCAAGCTTTGATGAAGAGACCATAGTATGATACGATTGCAACAACTTTAGACACATAGCTCAGTATTGTATAAGCGTGTTTGAGTTAGTCAAGAAGGATTAGAGTTTCAAATATCCATTCATCAAAAAGAAAGTTGAGACATGTTCATGGCAGAAGAAACAACCTGAAGATTCTATTATGGTTCAGATAGCCCTGCATGTAAGAGGTAAAGATTAGCCGTGGTTAATTGATAGCAAATGTTCAAGGCATATGACAGGAGATAAAAGTAAGTTCATTACTCTAAATAAAATCAATGGTGGTACAGTGAGATTCAAAGATAAAACCACTGCTAGGATAGCTAGAAAAGGTACTTTGAGTTTGGATTATGGTAGAACTAAGACTAAGAATATTTTATATGTAAAAGGTCTTAAACATAATCTATTGAGTGTTAGTCAAATATGTGATCAAGGATACACATTAAATTTTCATAAAGAAGGTTTTGAGATTAGAAGAAAAGATTCAAATGAGTTGATTGCAGATGCTCAAAGGACAGGGAACAATGTATATGTTTTGTCAGATATCTTCTCAAAGGCACAATCAAAGGACACATTCAAAGATCTACAAGAGGAGTTGGGAGTAATTTCTATTAATTCATGCCATTGATGTTCATCATCAGTTGAGGGGGAGCTAAGTGTTAGCTCTAGGTAGTCCCTTTGTCATTGATGTCAAAGAGGGAGAACAATAGGTATAGGTGCAAAAAATAGGTACAAGGAACATGTACAGGTTACTAGAGTAAGGGGGAGTTACTGTATGTTTTTAGATGACAGTATGTGCAGGTGATAGGATGTGGTAGTTTTAGGATTGAGGTTGCCAATAATGACAAAGGGGGAGATTGTTGGAAATATTGTCATTGATGTCAAAGGTATAGCATTATTGGTGATAAAGGTCCCATTGCATTTAATATTATTTGTAATAGATATATCTGTGATAATGTGAGTTAATATATATTTAATATTAATGAATATATTTTTGGATGCATTTGAGACAAAAAAAGGGCCCATGGAAAAGTCAAATAGCCATGAGGTAAAGACAAAAGAAGGATGGGACACATTTTCCCATGAAGAGTCATCTTGGAGAATTTCAAGAGTTACCAAGTGAAGACAAAAGAGGAAGGGCACAATTTCTCATGAAGGGACACTTTGAGGAATATGAAAAGTCACCAAGATAAGGAAAAAAGTGGGAAGGACGTTTTTGGTCATGAAGGGTCACCACATGACTTTTCAAAGGCAAGAATATGAAGGGTCATACACATTTGGCACCATTTTGCATGAGGATTGAAGGGTCACAAAGGGGGAAGGCCAAAGGTCACTTGGAAAGCTATAAATAAAGGCTTGAGAAGCCATTTGTAATATGAGAGATAGAGGATGATTTTATATTGTAATATCTAGCTTAGAAGAGCAATTGGGAGAGATGAATATGATTTGTATTTGTTATATCTAGCCTAGAAAAGCAAAGGTGAGAGAGAGGAAAGAGATGTTGTAATGAACTATCATTTATTGAGATAGCAACATTGAGAGATAGGTGTGTGGTATACACAAAGGGTTTGGTGCTCCTGTGTGTTGGTGCTCTTATGGGTTGGTGCTCGGCAAAGGGGTTGGTGCTCCTATGGGTTGGTGCTCATGAATTGTTGCTAGTTTCATGCTTGGCAAAGGGGTTGGTGCTCCTGTGGGTTGGTGCTCATGAATATTTTCTAGGTTAGTGCTCAACAAAGGGGTTAGTGCTCCTACAAGTTGGTGCTTGTGAATATTGTTTGGGTTGGTGTTCATTCATATACTTGAGATTGTTCTCTGTGGTTTTTCCCACATTGGGTTTCCACGTTATATCTGGTGTCTCTCTCTATCTTGTGTGGTGTTTATTGTTTGAGTTTTATTGCATATTTTGAATGTTTGATTAAGTGGAATTTGGTTAAATGAAAGTTTTATAAGATATATGATATACTGATTCACCCCCCCTCTCAGTATATCTTGTACTTAACAAGAGAATGGTATCCCACATCCATCTAGTAAGGTCCAAGCTAACTTTACTCCTATGGTTCAAGTGAGCACACCCCCTCTTTATGATCCACTTTCTAAATTTAGTATTCCAAGGTTAAAATTAATAATCAAATTTAATGATTAAATGAACCACTTCAAGATACAAATATACCATCCCAAGAGATCATCTCTTTGATGCATGTAATTGGTGAACTATAACACCAAGTACATCTACATACCTTTGAAAACAAAGATTATAAATCTTGTATGGGTGCTAATGATCTACATGGTAACCCTATTCTAAATACATTGATAAAATTTTCATTTCCTAAGCATTTCTAGACACTATCATTACCTCACTTTGATGGAACTAGAGATCCATTCACACATCTTCAAGCCTTTCAAAAGGCTTTACAACCTCATGCAAGTAATTTGATCCTACTCATGTTGTTTCAGAAAACATTAGTGAGGGAAGCAAAAAATTGATTCTTTTGTATACTCCCTATCAGTTCATTACACACATATGAAGACTTAGAGGAGGCATTTCTCAGAAACTACATTGTCAACATGGGCCTTCATGTGACATATGACAAACTTGCCACACTAAATTAGAATTCTTTAGAGCTAGTTAGTTAGTATATCTTAAGATTCAAGGATCATTTTTTAGGATTGATATGCAAACTAACATATCTAGAGATTCAACATATCTTATCAAGGGAATTCACTAACCTCTCCTCGGGCATCTACTATATCAAACAGAGCCTTGTTTTAGACATTTGTGTTACACAGTTCTAGATTTGGAAAATAAATTGGGATTAGTTGAGGTAGATTTAGTTGATTGGATCACTATATACTTCACAACAACATCTTTAGATATAACTCCTACCACTTAGCATCCACCATGTCCTAGACAAGACAAGAGACCACAACTAGAAAGGTAACCAATTAAGAACAAAGATAATTTTTTTAGAACACAACCTATAGTATGTACTACAAATAACAAAAGTAAAACACCATTATAGTTTGATTCAGAGTAGTATAGCCCATCTATCATATTATTATCACTAATATATAGGAGGTTAATCACATTACCTTCTATTCACTGATAAGATCTATGTCTCTTACATAGACAACCACATCAGCCCTTTTGTAATTATCATCATATCCATGGACATAATGATGATAATTGTTATGGAATCAAAGATTGCATTAATAGATGTGTTGATCAAGTTATTATTAAAATCACATAGGTGGCATAAAGATCTCATCCATTATGGGACTCTAGACCTCATTCCTCCATTACTGAGTCATCCCAAGACATTCCTTTATAGGAATCATCAGTCACTTATCATGAGCACAATTTAGGTTTTAGGATAGAATCTCATGAGAGATCTCTTATTCCAACTATTTATAAATTATAGAGACTA
>JARHVA010008043.1:72500-230000 GCA_037957365.1 Torreya grandis | reverse complement strand
GTAACAATCATTTTCTCTATCAAACCCTCCTCTATAACATCATCAAGAATATTTCATGTAAGTTTGCACAGGGTAGATTTAATGATAGTCTCCTAGAACACATCATCCCTATTGCAAACCCTAACATGTGCCTCACCCTGTACACCTCCCATTCCACATACACACAAGAAGGACACCACTATATTAGATATGTAATTCCAAAATACAAAATCAAGCATAAACATAAAAGTAATTTAAATATAATTGTTGACTACCTCCCATCATCTAGATTGGCTCAAGATCTTCATATATAGTAACATCCACTTTATTCATGAGCTAAAATGGATCCCACTACTCCCTAACCCACCATATAGTATATCCCTTGGTACATCCCACATCAAGAACATCTATAACAACATCATATGCATCCATAAGTAAAGGTGCCAACACATCGTTAGTAGGTCTCACATGAGCCCTAGCTCTTGTTGGTGCTTGTGCACTCCTCAACCATGCCCATACTATAGGAGGAACATCCTATTGAACTAAAAACTACCTCATCATTCCCTCATATTAAAATTTCTCATAAACTCTAAGCCAACAATCATGTAACCAAAAGCTGACCCTAATATACCATAGTTGCTCTCCATCGTCAAGCCATCTCAAGAATCCTCTATATGGCCTCTATATGATATCATTGGAAACCAACCTACCTATAGTGATCTATCCCATAAGATCTGATAGCTAACTCACTCATCCATCACTCACTAAATGGCTATGGATATGCCCAACTCACCCTCGATAACCCAATAGGTCACACAACTGCTATGTACTCATATGCCCAATAATGTAACAACATGGCCACACCCACACCACCACTAAATGCCTCCTAAATAAATATATATAAATAATTTTAGAAGTGGGCAAGCATATTCCTATCCCAAAAGAATAATATACCATACATCTCAATACTACAAACCACCTTGTGCATCTTATAGACAATAGACACTCCACCACCATCTACTATAATAAATGAGGCCAACAACATAACTAACCATTTTTTCAAGCATAAAACACTCAACTACACAATCACTACCAAAATCACATCACTATCACTACTTTATAAATGGACTCTTGTAGGCACCCTAACAAAGTATCTAGATGCTTGATCAATAGCATCTACACCCATATCATCCTGCAATGTCACACACCACCCACTAATTGGCAAATGCAAAATTTGGTATACATCCTCAAAAGTAATAGTAATCTCCCTAGTAGGAAGCCATAATGTACAAGTATTATCATTCCATCTCTCACATAAGGTGGTAATCAGATACCTATCCCACTATATAGTACCCATGTCACATACATGATGTAATCTATCCCTATCCATCACAACATGCTCATCAGCTAACAATGGAAACATCCTGAGTATCTCCATAACTTGGCTTCTATAAAACTCTCTTATCTACACCTTACCCTAAAAAACACACAAAAAAGTAGAAGATATATTAGGTAACAATGCCAAGTAAATATCCAAACTATATAGCAACAAATAGTAAATTAGAAACTCTAAAAGTCCTCAACAGTGGACATTAACACTATAAAAGGACACTAGCACTGGACTATAGTGCTAGAACCTAGACAATAATGTTGAACCTTAGACAATAGTGCTGCCTCTAAGATAGGAACACTATAATTAGTTAAGCATCTTTTAAACCACTCAAAACAACTAAAAAATGACTAAATTAGGATTCTAAGTAGACAAAAATCAAATGACCAACTTACTCACCAAGCTAATCTCCCCAGCAGCCTTAATATGGGTTGTCATATGCTCAAAACATGTTACAAAAGGTGCTCATTTCTTTAGGATCTTTAACTCCAATGCTCCAATATCTCAAACTTGTCATTACACAAATGAACTCAAAGTCAATCCAAATTCTTATATCAACCAACTATCCTATTCAAAAGTAAAACATTATTTTACTCATAACAAGAGTAGCATAGCTCCATTTTAAAAACCATTTTGATCCTTATAATTGTAATGACAACAAACTTCTTAGGTAATTCCTTTGTTATAATTAACATAATCTTAGACAAATTTTAAGATTTGGTTTGGCATCTATCCCTAGGCCATCAGTTGTCCTTCAACCAAAGTGATATGTCATGCCTTGGCCCTCTCCATAGCAATCCATTATACATCAAAGTTATCATCACATGGAATAAATTGAAGTGAGTCATCATAAATAATGGATCATGCCTAAATATTATATTGTTAAATCTCATCAAGATTAATAGATACATTAAAACCAATCTATAACTAGAAAAAATCACCATCAAGGCTTACGATAATGAAGAGTGAGAATCACAAGGCACTATCAACTTGTTAGTTATCATTTCACCTTTGACCCATGATACACTATGCCATGTGTTAGACTTAGATTTTTCATACAATTTACTCTTGGGTAGACCTTAGATACTTGAAATTGGTGTAATCCCTTCAACATTGCATCAATGTCTCAAGTTAACTCAATGTGGCATCGAGGTCACCATTCATGGAGATTTGTATCCCTACAAACATTTCAAGCATTTGGAGGCTAAGTACAAAAGCTATAACTACCATTTTGACTTAAATATAGTTCCCAAAAAGGATAATACTTATTGATTCTCTAGAGGATAATTACAATGACCTAGATGGCCTTGATTCATATTCCCATATGCCACCTCCTAAAATGTCTAATCATTTTACCATCGTGGCTAATGGCCCAAGAGAATAGTTGACCCATGATACATTTCACATTACCAAGATTCCACAGAACCCTAAGTCCTATGGAAGACCTAAATCCAAACCACCTTACATGGAATGGAAAAAAAATGGAAAAGGTAAACTACATAGTCCAACTTCTATCATTTTCACCCCAACTACTAACCAAGAATAATATCCACTTGTAGACTATGAATCCTAGTTATATAATGACAAATTAGTTGATTACTATAAAAATGCTAAATACCCCATTTATAACAAGATCATGGAGAATCATGCCTATGAAGGAGGAGGTTTTGATACAAATCAATGAGGAATACTTGAGCCAATATCCATGACTTGGTATAAAGGAATCTATGCTCTCAGATTTAAAATGCCTGAGGGTAACCCCACGTATCTTATTCATGTTTTAATGCTAATGACTAGTGATGATGATGCTGATAGTGAAACAAAGTTTGATCATAGCATTTACTGATACTTGGCCAATACCAATTTGTTTGACACTCATGCCGTTTTTACTCTTAGACTAGTTATTCACCACAATTCATATTCTTTATATTACCATCAACTTATAGCTTGAGACTAACAAGAATCCATAGTTCCTATAAAAGAGTTTAAGAATAATGAGGCCTTTTGAAAATTTCTAAGCCTAAAAGACAATTTTCTATTAGGAGACCAAACAAGGGTTCTCAATAAAACTAGATCATGTAGCCAATTTTGGAGAATGGATGAACACCCTTAGCTAAAAATAATTAAATAAAACATTCAGATCCCAAAGTGAAAACCTCTTTGAGGTACATTTAGACCAGGGTAAAAGTAAAGAAAAAGTTTAGTCTTCTAGTGAAAAACTATTTTAGGCACCATTAAATGGGGTTATTTACCTTTCCCCCAATGAATCATAGGATACCACCAATGACAAACTTACCTACGGGTCCAAGTTTAGTTTTGATTAACAATATGACTTCAACCAAATCATTCTATAGACACCTAAAACTAGCCACCAATAACCCCCAATCAGGATTTTGACCAATTTCACCCAAAATGCAAAATTTGGCCTAAAAACACTAAAACATGCTAAATTATGTGAAATTGATATATTCAAGTGCTTTTTTTGGCCCCATGCTAAATGATCTTCTTCATGTGTGGGATGCGTTTGATCCCACTGGGTGTGCGATCTAGGAATTTGACTCAAGAGAGGATGGTTAGTATGGTGTTAGTTTCAAAATGAAAATAAAATGAAAGACACACACTAACTAGCATAACATCTCTAGGCCTAAACACTATGAAGAGCTTAGTTAACAAACTTGAATAAAACACACAACCAAAATGAAAAAGAAACCCTCTTTTACCTTCCTTGGATGCTCTAAAATGCTTATTGTAGTGGCTTGCTCATCTTTTGCTCATGAAGTCCTTGGCAATGGAAGCTTGGCTACCTCTATCTCTCCTTGGCACCTTTCACTTATGGCTTGGCTTGGCTTGGAATCAATTTGGCATGATAACACTAGTTGATTGAAGCTTTGTAATCAATTATGCATTATAACTTTGCATAATCATGTTTTAAAATTCATATGGTGAGGCCTCTTATTTATATATTTTTAAGAATGTCTCGAATTAATGCTCAACCACACATCACAATATTGAGATGGATGGTTCATTTTGATTCTAGACATTATCAAAAATCTATAAATAGGAGGCCTCACCACATGAATTTTAAGACATGATTATGCAAATTTATAATGCAAAATTTATTACAAAGCTTCAAGAAACTAGTGTTATCATGCCAAATTGATTCCAAGCCAAGCCAAGCCACAAGACAAAGGTGTGAAGGAGAGATGGAGGTATAAGCTTCTATTTCCAAGGAATTCATGAACACAATCTAAATAAGCCACTATAACAAGAATTTTGGAGCATCCAAGGAAGGTAAAAGAGGGTTTTTTTTGCATTTTAGTTGTGTGTTTTATTCATGTTTGTGAACTAAGCTTTCCCTAGTGTCTAGGCCTAAAGATGTTATACTATCTACTGTGTTTTTATCATTTTGTTTTCATTTTGAAATGAACACCATACTAACCATCCTCTCTTGAGTCAAATTCCTAGTTCACATAATGGCACATCTGATGGGACTAAATGCATCCCACACATGAAGATGATCATTTTTCATCTTTAAAATATTCATTTAGATCATTAAAACTCTTGTAAATTGATTTTCTAATATTTTTTTGTCATTTTCCTTTGTCAGGGTTTACACAGTAACTAACATCAGTTAGTAAAACTAACATTGGTTGGATAGTTGTCATTGATCACTATTAGTATAACTTATTTTGATTAGATAACCTTCTTCAATTACCCAGTGTAACTATCATTGGTTATATAATCTACGTCGATCACTATGTTTTCTTAAAATATAATCCCAAGCTCTCTTTTTTTAAAGTTCATTGTTTCAAACCTAAAAGAGCTTCAAGGCTAAAGGACATGCTAACATTTTTGTTACAGGACCAAGCTTGACATTTGTTAAAAACATGTTTAGATCACCTTTTTCATGCTTAAAAATAAATTAGGAACTTTGTTTTGGTTTTTAACGAAAACTTTAGATGTTTATGGTGAATGTTTTAAAATTTTACAACTAAGACCAAGGGGTCAAATGAACACCACCTCATTTTCCGTTTGGGCTTAAAAATAAAATCACCTTTTCAAGGTTTTAATATTCACTTAGTTATTTAAATTAAATTTTTGTTTGGAAAAAAGAGGAATGTTGTGTGTATGCTCTTCCATTTGTCCCTTTTAGGGAACCTTCAAAATCAAAAGTGCCATTCCTATTTCAAGTATCCTAGTCCAAGGATTAGAAATAAAGTCATCTAAAGAACTCCCCAAAAACTTGTCAAATTTTGGGTGACATTGAAAATGACCCTAAAGTCTTTCTACTTTCATGATTTATTTGTTTTTATGAAAAATTGGCTTGAGAGGGGGACTTCATCACCTCCCACGAGTTCTTTAGGAAAGCTTTGACCTAGGGTTTCACCTCCCAACATTGACTTCATTTGGTTCCTAATCAGAGTTACACATGGGATGTAGTGGCACTTTGGACATCACACTACACTGAGTGAATAACATGATGTAGTGGTTGCAAAAAGGACTATAACTTTTTACAACAAGCAAAGTGATACAAACCCAAAATCAATGATTTTCTTTTGCATTGTTTAGTATGAAATTCATTGTGCAATTTATTCCCCTAGAACATTTGGAAACTTGTTAGATCTTAGACAAATCCCCACTTACCATGGAAGTATTTTTGGTGAAAGGTATACCTCAAGGTCCATGTCATAGTATTATCACTTGAGAGAAGGGGGTGTAAAAACCTACTATATAATGTGCATTTACTTTTGGATAAACACTTAAAATCCTCTCAAATGATGTATATATATGGATTATAAAAATACCAAGCAACCTTGTCAGTTTAGAGTCTAAGAGTGATTAATCAGTTGAGTTTTGTCCTAGACTAAAGTATTGTTTGAAGTCAAAACTTGGTGTAAACAAACAATTCAAACCAAAACATATGGTCCTTATTTTCCTTTGAAAAAAGAGGCATTGTATTGCCTACATGAGATCATCAATTTGCCCTATTCAAAATTTCATCAAAATATTGAGAGTCATATCATCCACTTTAGCACAGTTATGCTACACAATTGAGTCTAGACCTTTACCAAAGTTGTTTAAAGTCCTTCGCTTATAATCTAAATTCAGAATTGCACCTTTATAAGTTTAAAGGGTTGATGTGTTAAGTGGATTAACCATTTACACTAAAATTGAGGGAACTTAGGTTCAATTTTCAATTTTGGTTTAGGGCCTCTTAAGACTCGTAATCATTATCATTACTTGATAAACTTAAGCCATTTTATGCTAAACACTTGCACTTTGAGTCTATGCACCACAACATTTTGAGTCAAGAAAAGTAATGTTATGTTGTCAAAATTACGGGAAATTATCTTTGCCTTGGAAAAAAAATTTTAAATTTTTTTTCATCACACCTTTTGGGTAGTGTAGCATCATTACACTTCCCAAAACATTTAAAATATTGTTTCATATACCCTCTTCCATAGAGTTTAAATTTGTTCCTACATTTTTAGACCAATCCAAGTGTACTTTTGTCATGTTTTGTCTAGCATATTTATACTTTTCACTTTTGTCTAGCTTATTTATCAAAATAACCAAGTTTTATACCATTACTTATGAGAAAATAAACTATCTCTAAAGTGCCTTTTGTTTCATACCTTATACCTAGTTGATCAAGTTCATGTCCAAGAATCAAATGCTAGTGTTTATTAGAAGCATTTCAAATCCATTAGATTAAAACTTTAATCTATTTCAAATTCTTGCTTTTGACACTGTTTGGCCAAAAGTCCTAGCACATGCCTTATTTGAGCATAGCTTTTGAAACTACATTTGGCCAAAATACCTAACAACTATTAAATTTATAGATTATACTAATCTGAAAAACTTCAACCTTAAAGTTTGGAATTTTGATTTTTGGTCCATTTAATTGCATATCTTTGTGTTAATAGTGAAATGTTAGATACTTCATGCTATCTTGTTTCCTCAAAAATCTTTTCATAAACCTTTTGATCCTTTTGACAAATCTAGACCAAGTTAGAACATCATCTATTTTAGATTTTAGCCTTTTTAGAGTTTGTAAAACTCTTTGACCTTTTATCGCAAAGCATTGACTATGGATCCTAACATGTATTCCTACACTCAAGGTGGAATCATGTATAATCTAGGGATTAGTAATGTAGTTTCACAAAAATAAATGGTGTAAGACCCCTACGTAGATAATATTTCTTATGAGATGGATTTTTATCCCTATTATAATACACAATTAGGGGCATAAAACTAAGATCCCTTGGCTAACTATTTAGTTAACACACCACCTTATTCAGAAGAAGACCAAGAACAAAACACACAATACCCAACTACAATAACCATAGTGGATGAGCTAGTTCTTCAATAGTCATATTTTACTAATATGTCTTCCAAGTATGATCCATTTTTGTTTGAGAAACATTTGTTAGAGAAAAAATATGAGATTTTGGTTAGATCCATAGAGGTAAGGGCCAAGTTTATAGTAGACTTCCCCCATGAGAATTTACCAAGCCTAGTAAGAGTGCCCCACAATATCATTTATGATCAACATGCTTCTTCTAGCAATACTATGGGTCTAGTCCAAACAACATATCAAGACCCTAATATATCGAATCAAGGAAAAAACATCATGGAAGACCACTTTAACCAAATGCAAATAACATATAAAACCTACCTTAATTTAGCACATAATTTGAATCAGATGAACATGATAAGTAAACCTTTTATTGACTTAGTTCCTTCAATAGGACTGTTGATAGAGTTAATTAGACAAGAGAATCCAAGTTCTGACCCATTCATGCAAACCACTTCGATAGATAACTTGATGCATATGCATATTATTGAAGAAGTGTTTTCGGCCTCTATATAGAATAGTGAGCTAAATATAATGGAAAATTTTTAATTAATGTCTAATCCAAATCAAAGTGGTACTAATGCACAAACAACTAGACAACAACATGTGCATGTGGTTAATTCCTCAAGTGTACAAAATATTGGATTAGGTAGTCAAATGATGGCCAATGTCATGCCTTAATGATAGAATGTGATGAATCCTACTCCTCCTCAACAAATAAAAAGTAGTATTAAATAATAATAGGCATAATCTCGTGCATAAATGTAATAAAGGGAAAATACATTTCCACCTCAATCAGAGGAAACTAATGTTCCACCTCACCAGGTAATGAAAAACATACCTCTTCAGTCATAGACTAATATGCCAATCCAAAACCAAGTAATGACTAGTCAATAATGTGCAAATATTGGTCAATGATAAATGTCATATATGTAACTTATTTTAACTTCCCCATAGGGATTAATGCAACAAGGAGGTCCCCATGTTTCTAAAGTACCTACTAGACAACTGTTGGTTCAAAATGTCACAAAAATTTAGAGACAAGGTCTTGGTCCACAAGTTTTCACTCAACAACAAGGTTTGATTAGTCAATAGCATGTCTCTTTTCAACCATAGTAGCATAATATAGTTATATCCCTCCATCCCAACCATAAAATCCTCCAAGTCAAAACCTTATCACAAACCCAAACTAGAATATCACACAACCAAATGTGTAATTTCAAGTACATCTTAATCCAGATATGCATATTCCTAGTCTATTTTCCAACCAAACCAATATACCCTAACATGTATTTCCATCATACCCTGGTCAAAGTGTCCCACTTGTGACCTCCAAACCATCTACACAAACCAATATTCTCCCTTAAATCAATGTTCTTTCCAATTTCCTATCCCAAGAATTATAATAGATGAAGGATGCAATTGTTGCCATTCAGGCTGGGAAATAGACTAAAAAGTTTAAATTGATGATGTGTGTTTTTATCCATTCAACATGGAGTATTTGAAAATATCAATTCCTCCAAGATACAAACAACAAAATTTAAAAAATACAAAGGTAAAGGTGACCCTAAGGCCCATTTAACCAAATTCTTTATCGCATGCCAACCAGTGGCATATAGTGATGTGTATCTTTTATTATTGGTTCCAAGGAGTTTAGCTAAACAATCCTTGGAGTGATTTTTAAAGATGCCCAAAAATTTAGTAATGGATTTTGATGATCTTTATGATAATTTTTTGCAACACTTTTATTATAATCTCAAGCATGAGATTTCATTAGTGGACTTAATGTAATCAAAACAAAATTCTAGCGAGAGTTTTGCAAGTTATCTATAGTGATGGAGAGCCCTTACAAGTTGTTTCACCCATATTTTACCAAATAAACAACTAGCCATTATGTTTACCAAAGATTTTCATAGTGAGATAGCTTATCATCTGGAACT
Source organism: Torreya grandis (assembly GCA_037957365.1). Lineage (NCBI taxonomy): Eukaryota > Viridiplantae > Streptophyta > Pinopsida > Cupressales > Taxaceae > Torreya > Torreya grandis. The sequence goes on along the minus strand of JARHVA010008043.1, from coordinate 220,333 downwards.
ACAATGTGCACATACTTTCAAAGAGATCATTGATAAAGGTTTGTTGATCAAGTAGGTAGTCATCAATAAAGGAGTAATAAAGCTTAATTCAACTAATCAAAATCAAGGTATCAATTAGGTAAATGGCCAACATCAACATTCCATTCAAGTGCAATCATCACAACTAGCATAGGCTAATAACCAAGAAAGACTAAAGTAATTCAACCATAATAGAAATGTTATGGGAAATAGAGTAACCAAATCCCATCATGTCCAAATGGTGAAAACTTAATTTGTACCAACTTTTTAGCTTACTCATACCTAAAAACCTCTCTAACCAATGTTGTAAGCACAAAAACCAAGACCTTCACAACAAATACATTAGCCTTTACCATTACAAACCCCTCCTCCTAAGAGAACCATGCTTGCACATTGTGTCTTTACTGACCTAGGAGAACTTATTGAGTCTGTATTTCATAATATTTCTACCACTAATTTGATTAGTTAGATTATACCAAAGTATTATTTACAAGGCATTCCTTATCCTGATTGTTACCATGAAAATAAATTATGTGACTATCATCAGGTCAATGGGCATAATCTATGAAGATGTGTCTAAATCAAGCATTTAATTGAGAATATGTTAGAGAATGGTGAGATAACATTAGATAATGTTACTTCCACTTCCAATAAAACTCTTGGGATTTATCAAAACCCATTTCCTTGATATAACAATCAATAACATTAAAATAATCATCAACAACAACTAGTGTAGTATTGAAATCAATAGTATCAAAATCAAAGGCCGAACCAGTACAATCAACAAAATCAATAACATAACCCATAATGATAGAATAATAGACAAAACCAAGGTTATAATGGTAACAACAAATAAACCTATCATGTAGTTGCACATGACTACAATAGGGTTTTAGGTCATATTATAGGGGTAGGGCTAATACCATCTCTAATAATCCTAGACCAAACACTCATTAGCTTAGACTATTTCTAAATAACAACATTCAACCAAACTACATGGATAATCCTTGTTTGACCTAGGAGTGCATACATGCAAACTAGTAAACCAAGACTTCCCATTTTAGACCTTATATCAACAACTCATCCTTTCCACATGACAACATATGAGTGCACTAGCAACCAAGACTTGTCTTGTTTGGACCCACGCCATTCCCAACATTTGTTAGCAATAATGGTCTAGTATTTAATCTTGATTGTATAATCATAACTCAAAGGTTGAAGATTACTATCCCAAGCCCACAACCATTTTCCACTTTGCTTATCATCCAACCAACCATTCATCCTCAAAATAAACCATTCACTCCTAACCAAGACAAGAAATTTGATATTGTGGAACAATTATAGAAGACACCAACACAAATTTTTATTTTAGATTTGTTGTAGACATTAATAATCCATAAGAACATATTGAATGAGTTTTTTATCAATCCATTGTTTCTAGTGACATATCCTTTGATAAATTTCAAGTTTTGGTTGGACACCTAGATCCAACCCAACAAGTCACATTCAACCAAAGTGATATGTCTTCCCTTGGCCCAGTCCATAATAACCCATTATACATATAAGTTTATATAAAGTGACATAAAGTGAAATTTGTCTTTATAAACCATGGATCATGCTTGAACATAGTGTCTCTAAAACTCATCAAGATTCTTAGGTAACAATGGTAGATCTCTAACCAAAAATGATAATGATCAAAGCCTATGATAATCAAGAAAGAAAATCACAAGGCACCATTATTTTGTCAGTTATCATTAGGCCTTTGACCCATGATACACTTTTCCATGTGCTTGATCTTGATTTATCATATAATATGCTTCTAGGTAGGCCTTGGTTGCATGAGATTCATGCGGTTCCATCAATGTTGCACCAATGTATCATATTTTCCCACTCAAGGATGGAAGTAAATATTCTAGGAGATTTACACCCATATGAACACTACAAACAAATTAAGGCCAAATTTCAAAGCTATAATATTATATGACATGAATCCAAGTTCCAAGAAGGATAAATAAAAGGCTATACTTATTTATCCTTCACTAGATAATTGCATATATCATAATACCTTGGATTCCCTTTCTGACATGCTACCTCCTAAAGCTTCTAATCATTTTATCATTTTAGATAATGGATCAGGAGAGTATGTGACCCATGATACAATTCATATTTCTAATATTCCTTAGAATCCAAAAACTTTTGGGTGACCTAAAGTCAATCCATATATTCATTGGCAACAAAAGAACAAAGATAAGAGACCTGACATATTTGTACCAGTACCTAGCCTAGAACCCAATCCTCTTGAAATGGATGAATCATGGTTATATAATGACAACCAAGCTGATTTTTATAAAATTACAAAGTATCCTATTCACAATAGAATCATGTAACATCACAATTATGAAGGAGGAGGCCTTAGACCAAATTGACAAGGAACCATCAAGCCAACTTCCATGACTAAGTATGAAAGACCTTATAGACTTAGATTTAAACTACTTGGGGGTAACCCCACATATCTTATTAAAAATCCATCACCAAAAACTAGTGATGATAATGCTGATAGTAAAGCAGAGTCTAATCATAGCCTCAACCTTTGATGACCTATCTAACACTAACCTATTTGATAACAATGCCATTTGTACCCTTACCTTGACTATTCATTACAACCCATTGCCATTATATTATCCCTAATTGATAGATTGGGACCAACAAGATTCTAGTATGTTAATTGATGAGTTCTAGAATGATGAGGCATTGTGTGACTTCTTAGGCCATAAAGATAATTTTCTATTTGGAGATCACAAGTTAGGATTCTCAATTACATTAGATCTTATAGCCTATTTTAGAGAGCGAGTGAACATGCTTAGCTAAAAAAAAGTAAAACATTGAGGTACCAAAGTGAAAACCTCTTTGAGGGACTTTTTAACTAGGGAAAAAGTAAAGATAAATGCCATTCTAGTGGTGAAAACCTATTTTAGGCACCATTATATGGGGGTGTTCATTCTTATTCAAATTTAGACCAAGAGAACACCAATGATGAAATTGCTCATGGATCTGAGTTTAACTTTGAGAAGCAACAAGTATTTGATCAAAATTTTCAAGAATTTTTGACTATTTTTTCACATTTCTAGATCTCCCATTAGGGCACTCAGATTCATCATGCCTAGGATAATTTTAAGAGCAAGTCTTAAAATAGGACCCTGACATAATCCAATAGTTCAAGTCATTGCCTACTATCTTAGAAGATGGTTTGACCCTTCTAGTCAAAGATATAATATATGTAAATATCAAGACTCCATCAGACCTAAAATAGATAAAATTATGAATGTCCCTCACTGAGGAGGAACATGAAGTCTTTACAGTTATGTTGAGAGAATTTATAAATATCTTTGCATGGGCTTATTCTGACATACCAAGTTTGAAACTTTCATTGGTTCTACACCACCTCGTGGTTAATCTTGATGAAAAATTGGTAAAATTAAAGCTACATAAGATGCATTCTCACATTGTTTTATTGTTAAAGAAATATTTGGAAAAACTCTTAGAAGCAAGATGTATCTGATCTATTGACTACTCATAATGGATCTCTAATTTGGTACCTATTAGTAAAAAGCTTGAAGGGATTAGAATCTATACTAATTTTTGAGACATCAATAAATCTTGTCATAAAGATTATTTTCCATTGCCTAATATTGACGTGATCATTGACTCCATAATAGGTTATGAAATGCTTTCACTCATGGATGGCTTTTCAGGATACAACTAGATAAAAATAGAACAAAAAGACCAACATAAAATAGTATTCACTACTTCATGGTGAAAATTTTGTTATCAAGTAGTGCCATTTGGCCTTAAGAATTATGGAGCTACATATTAAATGGATATGACTATCATATTCCATGATATTTTTGAAGACTATGTCAATGACATATTAGGAAAATCCAAAACTAGGGCCAACCATCCAACAGTGTTGCATACGATATTTGAAAGATTACAAGAGTATAAAGTTGAAATCAATCCAAATAAATATGTGTTTGGTGTAAATTTAGAAAAATTACTTGGCTTCATCATGTCTTGTAGAGGTATTGAAGTTGATCTGACTAAATTTTATGTTATAACTAAGATGTCACCACCAACCAATTTAAAGCAACTTCATAGTTTGTAGGGTAAGATCTAGTGAATTCGATGCTTCATCTCTCAGTTAGAAAATAAGTGTCATACATTTACACACCATCTAAAGAAGGGATTTACATTTCATTGGGATAATCACTACCAAACATCTTTTCAACAACTCAAAGACTATCTTATTAATCTACCTATTTCATTACCTCTTATACCAGGAAAGCCATTCTTGTTATACCTATCAGCTATCGATCATGCTCTGGGGGCACTCTTGGATCAACATGATGACAATAAAAAAGAGCATGCTATATAATACCTAAGCCATACCTTGGTCACATATGAACATAACTATGCACCTATTGAAAAATTTTGTTTGGCCATGGTCTTCAAAACTCATAAACTATGGCATTATATGTTGAATAATAAGACTAGGGTCATTTCAAAATTAGATCCACTCAAGTATCTACTATCTAAAACATATTTTCAAGGTAGAATGACTAAATGGATCATACTTATTAGTGATATTGACATAGATTTTTTCAACCATAAGTAAATCAAGGGACAAGTTCTTGTAGATCAACTTTGGAAGCACCTCTCATAGACACACAACCACTCACATTTCAATTTCCTGATGAATCCATAATGATCATCATTGACACACCCCTTAAGGAGTAGCCTTGGAATATTTATTTACTTCACATGGATTAGGAGTAAGCCTATTATTTATTACACCATAGGGGAATTTAATCCCTAAATCATTCAAAATCAACTTTTCTTGTACAAACAACATGGCTGAGTATAAATCACTTGTTTTAGGACTTCAATAGGTAGTGCATTGGAACATATCTCATCTCCAAGTTTATGGTGATTCTCAGTTAATCATCAATCAAGTCATTGATCATTTTTAGACCAAAGATGATAATTTGGTTCCATATAAATCTATGGTCAACACTCTTAAGCAACAAATTTCCAACATTCATTTTGAGAACATAACAAGGGCTAGTAATAGAACTATAAATGCATGGCTACTATTGGCTCTCTGATTTAATAAATAGATAAAGCTAGAGAGTATTAGTTCTTCATCAAGAATTTTTTAGTACCAATTCATGAACTTTTAACTATTTTAATGATTTGTGATATTGTTGGTCCTAATTCTATCTGGTACTTAAAACTTTACAACTACCTTTATGAACAAATTATACCACCTAAACTATCTCAAAAATAAACCAAATCCTTCTTTCATCATTCCACTCATTATACTCTACTTGGATCCACCCTTTACCATCATAATTTTGATGGAACTCTACTTCGTTGTTTAACTTCGATAGAGTCTACACTATCATTTAGAGAAGTACACAAAGGGATATGTGGAGCTCATTCTAGTGGGGAAATCCTATCCAAAAGACTATTGCGTACTAGTTATTATTGGCCCATGATGGATGCAGATGCCACTACATATGTAAAGAAGTGTGACAAATGTCAATGACATACTAATCTCATTCATTCCATAGCTAAAAATCTAAAATTAATGTTGACACCATGGCCATTTCATACATGGGGAATTGACCTAATTGGGAAGATCAACCCCACTTCATCTGATGAACATAAACATATCCTTACCACCACTACAAATTTCAATAAGTGGGTTGAAGATATAACCCTCACTTACGTGACTAGAAATCAAATTTACAAATTTATCTTCAATCATCTAATTTGCCATTATATTATCCCCTCTGACATTATATATGATAATGGAGTATCATTCAAGAATAAGGATATAGATCAGCTATTTACTGAATGTAACATCACACAACATTTTTTTATATCATATTACCCTCAAGGTAATGGCCAAGCTGAGGCATCTAACAAAACCATTATCAATACTCTCAAAAATATTGTCAATGATGTCAGTCATGATTGACACCTACAAATATTGTCAATGATGTTAGTCATGATTGACACCTATAGATATTTGTTTCCTTTTGAGCATATCATACCAATCATCATAGCCCCATAGGAGCTACTTCATACTCACTTGTTTATGGTACTAAATCCATCATTCCTATTGAGGTCAAATTGCCTTCACTATGCATCTCTTTCAAGCATGTCTTGGATGATTATGACTATCGAGTAGCTCGCTTGTAAGAGCTAGACCTACTAGATGAGAAACACATAGCCATGCTCAATAATCTTCAAGCATATCAGAACTGACTCAAAGGCCACTATAATTGGCATGTTAAGCATAGAAAATTTGAACTTAGTGATATTTTTCCTAAATAAAACAAAAATAATACCATGGCTGAGAAGAAGCATAAAGGAAAATTCAAACTAAACTAGATAGGGCCTTTCATCATTACTACAAATTATGGATCAAGAGCATACAAGCTTACCACACTAGATGGAGATGAATTTCCTAAAATAATTAATGCTATTCATCTCAAGTAGTACTATTTTTGAGTACTAAGGTGTACTATCTATAATGACCATTTTAGTTATGCCATTATATCATTATTATTCTTTTTACAAATATTATCCTTATTTGTCCTCTTAGTCATATCCACTTTCTGCTTCCAACCTATCAGCCCAGTGTGTTTTAAAGCCTATCTTGATTGACCTTGGTTTTTGCCATTCATTACGCATTATTAACATTAAGGTATCTAACCAATTTAATTAGTTGGTTCAAGTACTTTAGACAGAGATCATATTTTGGAATAGTGTGACAAAAATTTTCGTAGTTGCATCCTTTGTTTGTTATTCCTTTCTTACCACCGATCTTGATACTAATTATAACCACCTTAGGGAAAATTAGTACCATTTATCTATGCCATTGTGTCTTAGTTATAACCACCTATGGGAGAACAAGAGGTAATATTAAGCCTTGATGTACCAACTTGCCACTTCCTATGTCATACTTTATTTTTTTTTACCAACTATGCCTATTTTGTTGTAATTAACTGCTACACTAGTCAAATTTCTCCATTATAAGGTGGAAATATAGTGACTTGAGGTCCTACTCTAGGACTATATAAGAAATGCACGATACTTATTCAAGTTAGCTCAATCACCCTCTAGCCACACTCTCTCTATTTTGTGAGCAACCTTAGTTTACATTCTCTCACCATTTTGTGAGCTTGAACCATTTAGTGTCTCATCATTCTTGATTGAGTTGAGACACTCCAAAAAAGTTTCAAAAGTATTTGAAAAATTGTTAGAAAAGAATAAAAAAATTGACCACTTCTTTGCCTTAAGGATTCTAGGAACCCTTACTAAGTTACAAGCAAATCACTTGTAATTTAGTTTCCCCATAATTTTTGGCCTTTTCCTCTCACGCACTTGCCATTTTGCAAGACCATTCTTCTTCTTCTCTCACATTTTATTTATTTATTTTCATCAGTTATCACATTCTTCCATTTCTTTGAGAGAACTACATTTGGCCTAGAGTTTTTTTATTATATATTATATCCATAAAACTATGTAGGCAGTGTACACTTGCCTAGTGCATATGGAGACAACTCGGCCACCCCCTTCATTTTCTTTTATTTCCCCCATTTTTTTCATCTATTAAAGTTGTCACCTATTTTATAAGGGCACTATTCATATGGATTCTTTTGAGTGTTTCTTTGTTTATTTATTTAATTTCTATTTTTGTGCCTATTTGTTTACTTTCATCACTGTTACCTTGATTTAGTTTATGTGTGTTCATTAGGTGATTCCTTTCTCACACTTATACTTGAATCCATCCATACTCATATGTTTACATTGTCATCTTGGTTTCTATCATTGGTGCATTATTTTCTATTGAGTATTAGATTACAGGAGTTAGTCTTTATACATATTTTAGCCAAGTCATCATGATGTTATACTATGATGCTTACTGACATGTGATACAACAAACTTTAGCTTCAAGAAGACTATCCAATAATGGTAGTATCTCTTCAACACCGACATCCTGATTCAATCCCAATCACATCCCAAATAGAGTAATTAACCATGAAACCATGAAATAATTTTAACCTTTATTAGTTTAGATGCACATTTCCCTACTACTAGGTTGTTCCAATTCATCATTACCCTCTATGTTAAGTTATCATCATCCTCAGCCAAGTTTTATCATGTTTGCCATAATCAGGGTCTAATGATTATAACCTCCTATGGGAAAATCATTACACACCATCCAACCTGCATTTCTCAATGATTATAACCACCATTGGGAAAATATTTATGTTACCACCACTTTAATTTTTTTCCATACAGAGGCATGTTATTCTCTTGTTTGTCTATCCTAACTAGGGCAACTGCATCTTCTCAGTTATTATAACTACCTTTAAGTAAATCATTATGTTATCATACCACATTGCCACTATCAGTATACAATGCTTATAACCACCTTTGGGAAAAGCATTATACATTATCCCACTTATATTGTCAATTATTTTGACTAATTTTTCAATATCATTGTGTTCTCACCCCATCATCTTTCCTTTATTTGGTCCCCTCATTTCACTTCTTTCTTTTCAAGGGACCATTTACTGACTTACTTGTGCCAACCATTCCCTTGAGGGGGTATCATATAGTTAGTTTATCATAATTACATGTTTAAGCATAAATGACCCTTTCATTATTTTAGAAGACATTATTGTGCTTATATATTAGAATTCCTTCCCAAATAGGGGCAAATTATACACACCTAAAACTAGCCACTGATAACCCCCAATTAAGTTTTCAACCATTTTTCACCTAAAATGCACACTTTGGCCTAAAAACACTAAAACATGCTAAATGATGTGAAAATAACATATTCAAGAGCTGATTTTGGCCAGGGTATCCCTAAATGGGGCAATGTAATTTATGGGCTAACTAACTTTGATCATATCATTCTGAGTCAAAATGCTAAATTTGCACCTAGGTGCTCTAGATTGCTATTTCCTATCAAATCTCTTACAAAATAAATGTGCCTTTGTTGTTTGTATTTGATAACATCATAAATAGGATAATAGATCCAATGCATCTAATAGTGACTTCCAATTCCAATCTAGTCAAATTTTGGACCAATAACATGATATTCTGATCAATCTGAGTAATTTGTGCACAAAATGCTTAAACATGCTTAATAACTAATCAACCCAAATCAAGGCTTAATTATTAATTCCATGAAAAGTTTTAGAAAATTTTGTTTTGGAAACTGATATTGAATATCTAAATCATTAGGTAACCTCAGTTCTTAGGAAGACATCCCTAGGATATAAATGCCACAAATATTAGGATTCATGCCTCCCATGCCTCAGCAAAGCCCTCCATGCCTCATCAATGCCTTCCATGATGCCCTCCATGCATCTTAATTATCCCTTATTCCAATTTCATGATGAGGATAATTATAAAATTAATTCCAAAAATTGAATTAATCCTCAACCACACATCTCAATATTGAGATGGATGGTTTAGGTCAATTTTAGACATTCTCAAAAATTTATAAATAGGAGGCTTCACCACATGAATTTTAAGACATGATTATGCAAATTTATAATGAAAAATTGATTACAAAGCTTCAAGCAACTAGTTTTATGATGCCAAATTTATTCCAAGCCAATCCAAGACATAAGTCAAAGGTGCCAAGGAGAGATGGAGGTGGCCAATCTTCCATTGTCAAGGACTTCATGAGCACAAGATAAGAAAGCCACTATAACAATAATTTTGGAGCATCTAAGGAAGGTAAAAGAGGGTTTATTTTCATTCTAGTTGTGTGTTTTATTCATATTTGTTAACTAAGCTCTCCCTAGTATTTAAGCCTAGAGATGTTATGCTAGTTAGTTTGTTTCTTTTTTTTTCATTTAGAAACTAACACCATACTAACCATCCTCTCTTGAGTCAAATTCCTAGATCACACATTCAAGAGTTTCCAACAGTGTTTTTCACATGGCCATACTTACCATTGGGATATTTTAATTCATCTTTCCTTGGGGTACTTCAAGAGCCAGTCCAAATGGATTATATTATTAGTGTATGCTAATTTTCATTGTTGCCAACAATTCTAGAAGATGATTCAACTCTTTTTGTGGAAAAAACCATGAAAGTCAATATTGGGACTCTAGACAACCCAAAATGGATCAAATTAGGAACATCCCTCATTGAGGAGTAATGTGACATCTTTACATCCCTTTTGATGGAATTTGTTGACATATTTGCTTGGGCATACATAAACATGTTAGGCCTGGATCTTACCTTGGTTGTACACCACCTTATTGTACATCCTGATGCCAAACCTGTGAAGTAAAAATTACAAAATATGCATCCTCACATTATCGTAGTAGTAAATAAAGAGTTGGAAAAACTCTTAGAATTGATATACATTCAAATGATCGACTATTCAAAGTGGATGTCAAATATTGTACCTATTAACAAGAAGCTATAAAGAATCAAAGTTTGCACTCATTTCAGAGATATAAACAAGGCCTACCCTAAGGATGAATTTCCTCTACCAAATATTGACATGATAGTTTACTCTACAATGGGTTATGAAATCCTCACTGATGGATGAATTCTAAAGATACAACCAGATCAAGATTATGCTAAAATATACATGTAAAATAATAGTCACCACTCTATGGGGAATGTTTTGTTATCAGGTTATTCCATTTCATCTAAAGAATAATGGGGACAAATAAAAAAGAGCTATGACCATCATATTTCACAATATGATGCATGAAATTATTTAAGACTATGTTGACAACATATTGGAAAAATCAAAGACTAAGGCTGATCATCCAATCACATTTAGGAAGATATTTTAGAGACTACATGAATACAATGTTAGACTCAATCCAAAAAAATGTGTTTTTGGTGTTACTTATGGAAAATTTATAGGCTTCATTATGTATCACTAGGGCATTTAAGTTGATCCAACCAAAGTATGAGCCATTATTAACATGCCTCTACCTTCCAATTTGAAGTAACTCCATAGTTTGTAGGGCAAGATTCAATCTATCAGACACTTCATTTCTTAATTAGCTAACAAATTCCATCCATTTATGCATTTACTAATAAGGGTGTCACATATCATTTGGATGAATAATGCCAAACATCCTTCCATCACCTCAAGGACTATCTTATAAATCTACCTATTTTATTGCCACCTATGCTAGGAAAGTCATTTCTACTATATCTATTTATAATGGACATATATTTGGGGGTAAATTTAGCTCAACATAATGATAATGGAAAATAAAATTCCACGTACTATCTAGTCCATACACCGGTTGCCTATGAATACATTTATATGCCCATTAAAAATCATATTTATCTATGGTCTTTGTAGCTTAAGAACTATGACATTACATGGTAAACAACAATACCATATTTATTTCCAAAGTAGATTTCCTCAAGTATCTATTATCCAAAACATATTTACAAAGCTACATGGCCAAATTCATCATGCTTTTGAGTGATTTTGAGATTAAATAAATCAACCAGAAGGACATCAAGGGAGTGGTACTCGAAGATCAGATTTATAAATCTCCCCTTATAGATATAAAACCTCTCACTTTTTAGTTCCTAGATGATTCCATTATGACCATCATTAAAAAACCTCTTGAGGAGTTGCATTAGAAGCTATATTTTGATGGATCATTCAAAACACATGGATTAGGGGTAGGCCTATTGTTATTACACCATAGGGGGATATTATCCCTAAATCATTTTATATCAAAATTATTTATACCAACAACATGGCCAAATACAAAGCACTTGTTTCAGGGCTTTGATAGGAATTATAATTGAATATTCAACATATAAAGGTTTATGGTGCTTCTTAGTTAATCATCAATCAGGTTATAGACCACTTTTAGACCAAATATGTCATAGTGGTACCATATAATACCATGATTGATTTTATAAAACAATATATTACCAATGCATAATTTAAACACAAATCAATGGATAGTAACAAAATAGTGGATGTCATGGCCACAATTGGATCTTTGATCCATCATCTAGATAAGGTAATAAAATATCAATTCCTCATTTAAAATCTAATAGTGCATGCTCATCAACCTTCAACTATCACAATGATCTATGATATTTTTGTTCCTATCTATATATGGTTAAAAAATTTATATCTACCTTCATGAACACATTATGCTACTTGACCTATCATGTAAAAAATCCAAGGCATTTATTTACTATGCCTCATGATATACCTTACTTGGAATAACCCTTTACCACTAAAACTTTGATGGAACTCTTTTTTATGGTTTAACTTTAGTATAATCAACATTCATGCTAAGGTAAGTTCATGGAGTATGTGGTACCCACATAAGTGGGGCCATCATAGCTAGAATGCTCCTATATATAAAGTATTATATGCCAACTATGGATGAAAATGAAGTTAAATATATAAAAAAGTGTGACAAATTTCAAAGGCATGCCAATATAATTAATGCCTCAACCAAGATTCTAAAACCAATGCTTAAACCATGTCCATTTTCTACATGGGTCCTTGATCTCATTAGGAAGATTAACCCAACCTCATCTAACATCCATAAACACATCCTTACCACTACCAAATATTTCACTAAGTGGGTTGAAGCTATACCATCCAATTATGTGACTAGAAAACAAATTTCAAAATTCATATTTAATCATCTCATTTAATTTTATGGTAATCCATCTGATATTATAGCTGTTAATGTTGATTCATTTAATAATAAGGATGTCAAATCACTATGTGTCGAGTACAACATTACTCAACATTTTTATACCACCTATTATCCATAAGGTAATTACCAAGTAGAAGCATCCAAAAAAACCATTGTTATCATCCTAAAAAATATTTTCAATGATTATGGCCGTGATTGACACCTCCAGATATTCCATTCCCTCTAGGCATACTATACTAATTATTGTACCTTAATAGAATCCACTCTATATTCCCTAGTTTATGGCATAAAGGCCACTCTTCCCATCGAGTTCAAGTTACCTTTTTTGCATATTTATTTGAATCATCTAATAGATGATTAATATTATCAAGTATCTCTCTTGTAAGAGCTAGTGTTTATTGATGATAAATGCATGGTCATAGTCAATATTCTGTAAGATCTAGATAATTTAAACTTGGTGATATTATTCTTAAACAAAACCAATAGAATACCATGACTGATAAGAATAATAAGGTAATTTTTAGACCCAACTAGATAGGCCCATACATCATTATTTCAAATTATGGATTTTGATCATATAAAATTACTATAACCAATGAGGATGAACTTGATGAGCCAATACACATTATACACCTCAAGTGTTACTTGGATTAAGAAACTTAAAGTATTGTATTTAAGGCACATTTCCATTATATCATAATATAAAAATAATTCTTTATACCATGTCATATATCACCTATTATCCATAAGGTAATTACGAAGTAGAAGCATCCAAAAAAACCATTTTTATCATCCTAAAAAATATTTTCAATGATTTTGGCCATGATTGACACCTCCAAATATTCCATTCCCTCTAGGCATACTATACTAATTATTGTACCTCAATAGAATCCACTCTATATTCCCTAGTTTAAGGAATAAAGGCCACTCTTCCCATCGAGGTCAAGTTACCTTTTTTGCATATTTATTTGAAGCATCTCATAGATGATTAATATTATCAAGTATCTCTCTTGTAAGAGCTAGATTTTATTGATGATAAATGCATGGTCATAGTCAATATTCTGTAAGAGCTAGAGAATTTGAACTTGGTGATCTTATTCTTAAACAAAACCAATAGAATACCATGACTGATAAGAATGATACAGGAATTTTTAGACCCAACTAGATAGGCCCATACATCATTATTTCAAATTATGGCTTTTGATCATATAAAATGACTACACCCAATGAGGATGAACTTGATGAGCCAATACACATTATACACCTCAAGTGTTACTTGGATTAAGAAACTTAAAGTATTCTATTTGAGGCACATTTCCATTATATCATAATACAAAAATAATTCTTTATACCATGTCATATATCACCTATTATCCATAAGGTAATTACAAAGTAGAAGCATCCAAAAAAACCATTGTTATCATCCTAAAAAATATTTTCAATGATTCTGGCCATGATTGACACCTCCAAATATTCCATTCCCTCTAGGCATACTATACTAATTATTGTACCTCAATAAAATCCACTCTATATTCCCTAGTTTATGGCATAAAGGCCACTCTTCCCATTGAGGTCAAGTTACCTTTTTTTCATATTTATTTGAAGCATCTCATAGATGATTAATATTTTCAAGTATCTCTATTGTAAGAGATAGAGTTTATTGATGATAAATGCATGGTCATAGTCAATATTCTGTAAGAACTAGAGAATTTGAACTTGGTGATCTTATTCTTAAACAAAACCAATAGAATACATGACTGATAAGAATGATAAGGGAATTTTTATACCCAACTAGATAGGCCCATACATCATTATTTCAAATTATGGCTTTTGATCATATAAAATTACTACACCCAATGAGAATGAACTTGATGAGCCAATACACATTATACACCTCAAGTGTTACTTGGATTAAGAAACTTAAAGTATTGTATTTGAGGCACATTTGAATTATATCATAATATCAAAATAATTATTTATACCATGTCATATACCATTATACCATACCTATCTTATCAATCAAGTTGTTTATACCATCCCTAACTAACCCTTTATCATTGGTTCCATTCAATTGGTTTGACAAACACTTTTAGAAAAAATATTCTGATCAAGTTTTGTTAGTTGATTCAGTACTCTAGATAGAGGCATATTTTTTATCAATATGACATTGGTTTGGATATTTCATCCATCATTTCCTTGTTTAATTCCATTTAAGTACTCTTGATTATAACCACATTTGTATAAATCAGAGTACCACCATCATTCTACTAATTATAATTACCTATGGGAAAATTAGTACCATTGACCTATGCCATTATTTATTAATTATAAATTCCTATTGTAAAATGAGAAATAATAACTTTATCATACCTTGAAGTACCAAATTTCCATTCCTATGCCATATTGTGCCATTTGCCTACTTTTCTTATTTTCAGAACCTTTTGTTAAACTAGTCAAGTTCCTCCACTATAAAGTGGCACTACAGTGACTTGAGGTCCAATTCTAAGACTATGTAGGTAGTGCTCAATTCATGTTGAAGCTAGCTCAGTCAACCTTTTTCATGCTATTTTCTTGTCAAGATAAATTCAAGTTTGAATTATCTCATCATTTTTCAAGTTAGACCATTTAGTATCTCATCATACTCCAATAAAGATGAGATACATAGAAAATTCTAAAAACATTTGCATTTCAAAATGCATAAGCATATAAGACCTTTTCATTCTTTGAGAAGATGCTATTGTGCATGAAAATTTTAACACATTTTCAAACAAGGGCAAACTATAGACACCTAAAATTGGCCACAACTAGATTTTTCCCAACTTCAGACCAATTCTTATGAACCATTACAAATTAATCCTACAAATCACTTAACATCCCAAATTTGATTTCACATAATTTATAAAATCTCAAAATCACATTGAGGTATACCTATTTGGGGTATTATATGTTATGTAATAATAACCTCTCACTTATTCATCTCTAATCACTTTGTGGCATCACAACTATCAATTTGGCCTATGGACCTATTAAGTGGGGAACTTGAACACTTGATCAAAATATTTAAAGAGGTAAAAGGCTAAAGTTAATTAACAAGCTAAACAAGATTAAATTCCTAGTTGAATTATCCATTTGTAATTAATGAATATTTAAAAATTAAATTCAAAAATTCAAAATATCCTAGCCTTTCATCATTGCCTTTATGAGTTGTCAAGCTCTTTGAAAATATCCTAAAATATCTATTTTGAGAGTCATGCCTAGTAATTGTAGATCATAATTACTTGACAACTATTAACTCAACTAGAGATCATTTTAACTCACCTAAATTTATTTTGAACCCATTCCAAGCCTTAACTCAATTGCATTGGGTGAGAATTAAATCCTAAGTATATAAATATAAGGCCATGCTTATTGGCTTTTAATCTATTTTGGTTCAAAGTTATTATGCACAAATAACTTCAAATCTTTGATATTTTAGTGTTATTATGTAGGATTTACCATATGAAACATATGTTAATAGTGTTATATTGCTAAAATATTAAACCAAGAAATATCACAAGCCATAGTGCTAAGGAGAGAAGGATCAAAGCAAACTCCATTGTCAAAGACTTATTGATGCACAAGTTAAGCAAGACATTAAAAAAAGCCATTTGGATCTCCCAAGGAAGGTAAAAGAGTTATTTTATATTTTTGGTGTGATTTCATTTAGTTTTTTGCTACTAAGCTCTCCCTAGTGTCTAAGATAGAGTTTTTATGAAATTAATATGTTCATTTCATTAGTTTTATGATACTAACACAAGACTAACATCCCCTCTATGTCAAATTCCTAATTCACATAAGGTATTTAAAAAAGTTAAGGTGAATTGTTTCCTTATGTTTTATAATTATCTAAGGCAAACCATTGTACTTCATCCTACTTGGATTCTCAATTATTTTGACTTCTTTTTCAATATCATTGTGTTTTCACCCCATCATCTTTCCTTTCTTTGGTCCCTTCATTTCATTTCTTTCTTTTTGAGGGATCATTTTCCCACTTACTTTTGCCAACTGTTCCCTTGAAGGGGCATCATATAGTTAGTTTATCATCATTATAATTGTAGGCATAGAAGACCTTTTCATTATTTGAGAAGACATTATTGTGCTTATAGATTGTAATGCCTTCCAAAATAGGGGCAAAATATAGACACCTAAAACTAGCCATCGATAACCCCCAATCAGGATTTTGACCAATTTCCACCCAAAATGCACAATTTGGCCTCAAAACACTGAAACATGATAAATGATGTAAAAATAACATATTAATGTGCTGATTTTGGCCAGGGTATCCCTAAATAGGGTAATGAAATTTATGGACCAATTATCTTTGATCAGATCATTCTATGTCAAAATGCCAATTTTACACCTAGGTGCTCTGGATTATTATTCCTATCAAATATATTACACAAGACATGTGCCTTTGTTATTTGTTATTGATAAAATACTAAATGGGATAATGGATCCAACACATCTAATAGTGACTTCCAATTCTAATCCAGTCACATTTTGGACTAATAACAAGACATTATGATCAATCTAAGTAATTTGTGTACAAAGTGCTTAAACATGCTTAAGAACTAATTAACCCAAATCAAGGCCTAATTATTAATTCCATATAAACTTGTTAAAAACATTTTTTTGGAATTGAAAATTAATATCTTCATCATTAGGTGACCTCGTTTCTTGGGAAGACATCCCTAGGCTATACATGCCACAAATATAAGGATTCATGCCTCCATGCCTCATCAAAGCCTTCCATGCCTCATCAGTGCCTTCCATGATTGCTTACATGCCTCTTAATTATCCCTTCTTCCAATGTCATGATGAGGATAATTATAAACTCAATTAGAAAAATTGAATTAATCCTCAACCATACATCTTAATCTTGAGATGGATGGTTCAGGTTGACTCTAGATAGTCTCAAAAATCTATAAATAAGAGGCCTCACCACATGAATTTTAAGACATGATTATGTAAATTTATAATGTAAAATTGATTAAAAATCTTCAAGAAACTAGTGTTATCATGCCAAATTGATTCCAAGCCAAGCCAAGCCAAGCCACAAGCCAAAGGTGCCAAGGAGAGATGGAGGTAGCCAAGCTTCCATTGCTAAGGACTTCACGAGCACAAGCCAAGCAAGCCACTACAAAAAGCATTTTGGAGCATCTAAGAAAGGTAAAATAAGGTTTATTTTGCATTTTATTTGTGTGTTTTATTCATGTTTTAACTAAGCTCTCCCTAGTGTCTAGGCCTAAAGATGTTATGCTATTTAGTTTGTTTCTTTCATTTTGTTTTCATTTTGAAACTAACACCATACTAACCATTATATCTTGAGTCAAATTCCTAGATCACACATTCAAGAGTTTTCAATAGTGTTTGTCACATGGCCATACTTACCATTGGGATATTCTAATTCATCTTGTGTAGGGTAACTTCAAGAGCTAGTCCAAATGGATGATGTTATTATGGTAGGATAATTTTTATTGGTGTTAACCATTCTAGAAGATGATTTAACTCTTCTTGTGGGAGACACCATGAAAGTCAATATCGGGACTCTTGACAACCCAAAATGGATCAAATTAGGCACATACCTAACCAAGGATTAATGTGACATATTTACATCCCTTTTGAGGGAATTTGTTGGCATACTTAGACATGCTAAGTTTGGTTCTTGCCTTGGTTGTACACCACCTTATTGTACATCTTGATGCCATAACTGTGAATTAAAAATTACAAAAGATGCATCCTCACATTATTTTATTAGTAAATAAAGAGTTATAAAAAATATTATAATTAATATGTATTAAAATCATCGACTATTGAGAGTGGATCTAAAATATTGTACCTATTAACAAAAAGCTAGAAGGAATCAAAGTTTACACTCATTTCAGTGAAATAAACAAGGTCTTCCCTAGATATGACTTTCCTCTACGAAATATTGACATGATAGTTGACTCTACAATGGGTTATGAAATGCTCACTGATGGATGAATTTTAAGGATACAACCAGATCAAGATTATCCTAGAATATCAATATAAAGCAATATTCACCACTCCATGGGGAATGTTTTGTTATCAAGTTATGCCATTTCATCTCAAGAATGATGGGGCCAAATAACAAAGAGATATGATGGTCATATTTAACAATATGATGCATGACATTATTGAAGACTATGTCAACAATATATTTAGAAAATTAAAGACTAGGGCTGATCATCCATTTGCACTTAGGAAGATATTTAAGAGACTGCATGAATACAAGGTTAGACTCAATCCAAAAAAGGGTGTTTTTGGTGTTACTTATGGAAAATTTATAGGCTTCATTGTCTCTCACTAAGGAATTGAAGTTGATCCAACCAAAGTATGAGCCATTATTAACATACCTCCACCTTCTAATTTAAAGTAGCTTCATAGTTTATAGGGCAAGATTTAGTCTATCAAACACTTCATTTATCTGTTGCTAAAAAATTCCATCCATTTATGCACTTACTGAAGAAGGGTGTCACATATCATTGGGATGAATAATTATATAAATCCTTCCATCACCTCAAGGACTATCTTATAAATCTACCTATTTTGTTGCCACCTATGCTAGGAAAGTTATTTCTACTATATTTATTTATCATGGACAAATTCTCAAGGGTACTTTTAGCTTAGCATGATGATAATGGAAAAAAACATGCCATGTAATATCTAATACATACACTAGTTGCCTATGAACACAATTATATGTCCATTAAAAAGCCTATTTTTCTATGGTATTTGTAGCTTAGAAACTGTGACATTATATGTTAAACAACAAGACCATATTTTTTTCCAAATTAGAACTACTCAAGTATCTACTATCCAAAATAGCTCTATAAAGCTACATGGTTAAATAGATCATACTTTTGAGTGATTTTGATATTAAATAAATCAACCAAAGGGCCATCAAAGAAGTGGTACTTATAGATCAGATTTATAAATCTCCCATTATAGACACAAAACCTCTCACTTTTTAGTTCCTAGATGATTCCTTTATGACCATAATTAAAACACATCTTGAGGAGTAGTATTAGAAGCTATATTTTCATGGATCATTCACAAGACATAGATCAGGGGTAGGCCTATTGTTTATTACACCATAGGGGGATATTATCCCTAAATCATTTTATATCAACATTATTTGTACCAATAACATGGCAAAATATGAAGCACTTGTTTTAGGTCTTTGATAGGAATTATAATGGAATATTCAAAATATCAAGGTTTATGGTGATTCTTAGTTAATCATCAATCAAGTTATAGACCACTTTTAGACCAAAAATGACAAGGTGGTACCATACAAGGCCATGATTGATTTTCTCAAACAATATGTTGCTAATGTACAATTTAAACACAAACCAAGGGATAGTTAAAAAATATTGGATATCATGGCCACCATTGGATCTTTAATCCATCATCTAGACAAGACAATAAAATATCATTCCTCATTTAAAATCTAATAATTCCTACTCATCAACCTTCAACTATCGTAATGATCTATGATATTGTTCTTCTTATCTCTATATGGTATTCAAAACTTTATACCTACCTTCATGAACACATCATGCTACCTGACCTTTCACATAAACAATATAATGACTTTATTTGCCATGCCTCATGATATACCTTACTTGGACTAACCCTTTACCACTAAAACTTTGATGAAACTCTTTTTCATGGTTTAACTTTATTAGAATCAAAATTCACACTAAGGTAAGTTCATGGAGTATGTAGTATCCACACAAGTGGGGCCATCCTACCCAAAATGATCATATTGTATTGTAACTATGGATGTAAATGTAGTTGCATATATAAAAAGGTGTGACAAATGTCAAAGGCATGCCAATATAATTAATGCCTTGACCAAGATTCTAAAACCAATGCTTAAACAATGTCCATTTCATACATGGGTTATTGACCTCATTGGGAAGATTAACCCAACGTCATCTAATGGCCATAAACACATCCTTGCCACTACTGAATATTTCATTAAGTCAGTTGAAGCTATACCCATCACTTACATGACTAGAAAACAAATTTCAAAATTAATATTTAATCATCTCACTTACTTTTATAGAATCACTTCCAATATTATATGTGATAATGTCAATTCATTTAAGAATAAGGATGTCAAATCATTGTGTCAATTACAACATTACTCAGCATTTTTCTACCACCTATTATCCATAAGGTAATGGCTAAGTAGAAGCATCCAAAAAAACCATTGTTAACATACTAAAAAATATTTTCAATGATTTTGGCTATGATTGCCACCTCCAAATCTTCGATTCCCTCTAGGCATACTATACCAATTACTGTACCTCAATAAGAGCCACTCTATATTCCATAGTTTATGGCATAGTGGCCACTCTTACCATCGAGATTGAGTTACCTTTTTTGAATATTTATTTGAAGCATGTACTAGATGATTAATATTATCATGTAACTCTCTTACAAGAGCTAGAGTTTATTTATGATAAATGCATGGCCATAGTCAATATCCTTAAAGCATGCCAAAATTGACTCTGAGGCCAATATAACTGACACATCAAACATAGAGAATTTTAACTTGGTGATCTTATTCTTAAAGAAAACCAATAAAATACCATGGCTGATAAGAATCATAAGGGAATGTTCAAACCCAATGAGATAGGCCCATACATCATTATTTCAAATTATGGCTTTGGATCATATATAATTGCTACACCCAATGAGGATGAACTTGATGAACCAATAAACATTATAAACCTCAAGTGTTACATGGCTTGAGAAACTTGAATTATAGTATTTGATGCACATTTCCATTGTATCATAATATCAAAATTATTCTTTGTACCATGACATATACCATTATACTATACCTATCTTATTTATCAAGTTATTTATACCATCCCTAACTAACCCTTTATCATTGGTTCCATTCAATTGGTTCCACAAGCACTTTTAGAAAAAATATTTTGATCAAGTTTTGGTAGTTGATTTAGTAATCTAGATAGAGGCATATTCTGGATTAGTATAATATTGGTTTGGTAGTTGTATCCTTCATTTCCTTGTTTCATTCCATGTAAGTAATCTTGATTGTAACCACATTTTTATAAATCAGAGTACCACCATCATGCTACTAATTATAACTACCAATGGGAAAATTAGTACCATTTACTTATGCATTTATTTATTAATTATAAATCCCTATGGGAAAATTAGGAATAATAAATTTATCATGCCTTGAAGTACCAACTTTCCAGTCCAATGCCATATTGTGCCATTTGCCTAATTTTCCTATTTTAAGAATTTTTTGTTAAACTAATTGGGTTCCTCCACTGTAAAGTGGAACTACAGTGACTGAGGTCCTATTCTAAGACTATGTAGGTAGTGATCGATTCATGTTAAAGTTAGCTCAGCCACCCTTTTCCATGATATTTTAATTTCTATATAAATTCAAGTTTGAATGCTCTCATCATTTTTCAAGTCAGACCATTTAGTATCATGTCATTCTCCAATAAATATGAGATACATAGCAAATTCTAAAAACATTTACATTTAAAAATTCATAGGCATACAAGACCTTTTCATTATTTGAGAAGATGTTATTTGCCTATAATTTATAACACATTTCCAAACAATGGAAAACTATAGACACCTAAAATTGGCCACAACTAGATTTTTCCCAACTTCAGACCAATTCCTATGAACCATTGTAAATTAAGCCTAGAAATCACTTAACATCCTAAATTTGATTTCACATAATTTATAAAATCTTAAAATCACATTGAGGCATCCCTATTTGAGGTATTATATGGTATGTAATAATAACCTCTCACTTACTCGTCTCTAATCACTTTGTGGCATCACAACTATCAATTTGGTCTATGGACCTATTAAGTGGGGAACTTGCACACATGATCAAAAACTTTAAAGAGGTAAAAGGTTAAAATCAATTAACAAGCTAAACAAGATTAAATGCCTAGTTGAATTATACATTTGTAATTAATGAATATTTAAAAAGTAAATTCAACAATTCCAAATATCCTAGCCTTTCATCATTGCCTTTATGAGTTATCAAAATCTTTGAAAATATCCTAAAATATCTATTTTGAGAGTCATGCCTAGTAATTGCAGATCATAATTACTTGACAACTATTAACTCAACTATAGCTCATTTTAACTCACCTAAATTTATTTTGAACCCATTCCAATCCTTAAATCAACCTTTACTCACATTGGGTGAGAATTAATTCCTAAGTATATAAATATAAGGCCATGGTTATTGGTTTTTAATCTATTTTGGTGAAAATTTATTATGTATAAATGACTTCAAATCGTTGAAATTGTAGTGTTATTATGTAGTATTTAATTTATGAAACATATGTTAATAGTGTTATAATGACAAAATCTTAAACCAAATAATATCACAAGACTTGGTGGTAAGGAGATAAGGATCCAAGAAAAATCCATTGTCAAAGACTTCTCGATGCACAAGCTAAGCAAGCCATTAAACAAAGCAATTTAGAGCTCCCAAGGAAGGTAAAAGAGTTATTATCTTTTATGTTTTGGGTGTTATTTCATTTATATTTTATACTAAGCTCTCCCTAGTGTTTAAGATAGAGTTTTCATGAACTTACTATGTTCATTTCATTAGTTTAATGAGACTAACACAAGACTAACCTCCCCTCTATGTCAAATTCATAATTTATATAAGGTATTTACAAAAGTTAAGGTGAAGTATTTCCTTATTTTTTATAATTATCTAAGGCATACCTAATGCAAATCCTTGTTGAATTTCATTATTATTTCTTAGTCCAATGTAATTCAAGTATGGTAGAAAACCCAAAGTCAAAAGGAGGTCAGTACATTTGCATACACTTGTCCAAGTATTTTGAGTATAGGATTCTAACATAGACTATCTAGGTAGAATATAATAATTTTGTAGGTGATCATATTTGAATAAGGTGATATAGGCCCACTAAAACTTATTCCAATCTTCTCAAGCCAAAATCATACTGAGAAAGTGTCTTAGAACTCTTTAATGCATAAAACCATTCAACTTATACATCAAGTCATTGGAAAAAACAAAAATGTCATTTTCATTATCATTTTTCACGGAGGAGATGTTTTAGACCAATTTCCATTAGGGTATGTTGACTACACCTATAACCTTAAACATCATGGAAATATTTATAAGATTAGGAGGTGATCCTAAATATTCATCATTAAGAAGTTTAGTGCCTCTAAAACCCCCTTAAACCCCACTATCACATTTTTCTCCTTGAAATCATAGTTTTGTGCTTGGTGAATGCATGTAAATGGTTGATAATTATATATTAAATGTTCATAGACTCTATAATATCAAAATCAATACAAATTCATAATTGTTATGATGATTCTAACAAGAAATGTCTTTGTTTTGTTGTTCTAGGCTTGATAGGCAAGGTTGTATAGGTTTATGAGGTGTTTCCCAACATGAAGTTCATTGAAATAAAGTTTAAATAATTTATTACACATAAATAAATTTATAATAGTTCTTATACACCTTTTTTAAGCAATCTTCATAGGTATGAATGAGCCAAATGATAATGTATAGGTTTGTAGGTTTTTAATAATATAAGTGTTGAACCTGTTTGACATTATTTGAAAGGTTATGGGATTATAATAAATAAATAAAAATTATACACATTTTTAATGGTCCATAAATATCTATCCCATGTTACACCAATTTATTTCATTCCCAAAGAGTCTTTCTTGTAATGATCCAAGAATACAGACTTCAAGTGAGAGAAACATAGTCTTCTAGGCAAGAATGTTTGATGTTTTAAATAAATATGAAAATAAAATAAGGTTTTAAATACTAATTTAAAAGTGTGTGTATCAATTATATTACATCCAAAAAAATTATAAAATATAGAATAATTATGGATATCAAGTTATAGGTCGCAGGTCATGAAGGTCATTGAACCTAATGTTCTTGAGCAAGGAGCTTCAAGTGTTGAAGAAATAAGTTGAAGGCATATGAGTAATGGTTAGGTATTAATTAATTACCAAAGTTTCCATATTGGTTATAAAACTTAATAAAATATCCAAACCCCTTCATGATAATGCATGATCAAGATGACAAAGGAGGAATCTAATCATGCACTTATAGGTGGATTGTGTAAGTTGGCAAGAAGGTTTGACAAACTCTTAATAAATTATGTGTTGTTTAAAAATTTAAAAGGGTATTTAAATAACTCATATGAACCTAAAATTTATTCTAAAATAATTTAACATCATAAAATATGGGAAATATCAATCTTATGGAAAGTTTGCAATAAATGTTAAGTCTAGAATAGGCACCTACATGCTTGTACACATAGAATGAGGATAAAGTGGAAAGTTTTATATTTAATATGATATATAAAAGATAAATAATAGTACATAAGGATCTAAAAAATTTATAATAATTTTTATACATCTTAAAATGACGGGAAACCATCATTTTGAGAAAAAATATTTTGAAAAAGGTGTATGAGACATATAGAGACCTAGAGAATAACCATGTCTTGAGATTAAATATTCAAGAAACCAACAAGAGATTAGTTTATTATTTTCTAATATGATATACTAAATCTTATATTAGTTTTTAAACAATTTTAAAAACTTTCATGACTAACTTTATTGGGAGAATGCACATAACTATGTATACACAGTTTGAGAAACATGAGTTCTAGATAACTTTGGCATGTAGATTGAGGTTTGAAAAGAGCATTGATAAAGTGAAAAAATTAAATAAGGTATATATAAATACATAAAATCCTCCCTTATTATTTTTTAAAACTCTATAACTCATAACAAGCCATCTAAAACTCAAATGACCAAGAGAACAATGTGAACATACATGCTCAACTTGATTATGTCAAGTCTGTGAGTAAATTCATGAAGGGAGAGTGTAATTTTGGAGTAAAGATTTAGTTTTTAAAATTAATTTAGGATGTAAAAAAATGGTTAGGTATTATAAATTTATATATTCCTTGATATTAAAATAAAACATCAAAAAGAGGTCATTAAGGTCAAGGTTACTACAATGCCCACAAACCCTAGGCATAGGATGATAAAGTGTGAAGAATGTTTGAAGGTTTAAATGACTTATAAATATATATTCAGAGATTATAAGAGATGAACCAATCTTGGAAGAATAATCTCAATAAAAAATGCATATTTGAGGTTTCTTACTTAAAACACTCAGCTCGAGTAAACACCTACAGGCTCACAAGGCTCAAAAAAATCATCTTGATTACATGATAAGTTTGATAAGGAGTAAATGAAGAAAAATATCTTTGGGGAAGTTAAAGTATTAAGTATACTATAAGTTATTTGTATATGTTATTTGATCAAAGTCTTGTACTTTATGAACTATTGTTAAGAAGATAAACCCTTCTAAAACACTTACAAAATCTTCAAAGAATCGCATTGAAGCTAAAAACTTCCCAAGTGATACTAATGCACATGATTGGTACTTAAAACATATTAATGACATATTTAGGCCTCATAATTACCTATTTTATTAATAATTTGGCATGTGTGAAGGGAAATACATAAGAGAGAGTCTTAAAACTACCTATTTTTATTGATCTATGGAGGTTTGAGTATGTTCAGACTTCCTAATTAGTTAAATAGAATTTACAAGATTATAAAAAGGTATGATAACCTTTCATAATCCATACAATAGGCCTTTATTATGATGTGATAGGTTTTCCAAGTAAATAACTAAGTAGTGAAGAAGGTTGCCTTCTTAGTTGTTTAGAAAAAAAAGGTTATAGACCTTATCAAGGTCACCAATATCATTAAAAACCTCATGGAAATCCTATACACATATCATGAAATCCTTGAAACCTTTTATAGGACATGAAAAAACCAATTTCAATGGATATGGGTTAAATAAAAGAACTTTTTCATAGGCAGTTCAATGGGCATGTTGTTGAAGACCTTCAAATAAGCCTAAAAACATTATCAACATTTCAGGTTTACCATAGATGAACATACTCTTGGAGGTCCCTAAGATGGATTAAAACATATTAAAGATTATTATTGAGAGCATGGTATATGGATAAGGTCTTAGGGAAGTCCTTAAATATACTTCAAAATTATATTAAAGGAATTCACAACCCTCTCCAAATCTCTTGATAGTAAGTTGTGAAGACTCTTTTCAAGATGATTTATGACCTTGAACAGAGGTTGTATGACCTTATAAAAAGATCTAAATGGAGTGGACAAGTTTTTTTGGTATATTTTAAGCACAAGACCAACCTTTATATGAGAGAGAGGCTTGTTTTCATCACACTATTTTGGATTAAGCCAACTCTTACATAATTTAAAGGTTCTAATGACAAAGATAATATTATGAGGAGATTTAGGCCTTAAGTCTCACTATTAATAAGATTAATGATGCATTAAAAGATCCAATAATGACATGTAAGAATTCTAAAAGATCAAATGAGGCCATGTGTCAAGATTTGGATTGCTCTTCAAGACCTCAAATTGTAACTCCAATCATGAAAGGGAAGTTTCATGTGAAGAAATATGAGTCATAGGAGTTGAAGAGCCACTTCTAAACCATATCTCATGAGGTCATTAGGCCAAGCTAACACATGTTAAGGAAAAATGTTAGGACTATTTATCTACTTTCTTTTGGAATTGCAATTGATTGGATGGTGGATGATATCCACTAAAGGCTCTTACGACATCTTATTTTTCTCTCCCTCTCCATTATTATATTTTTTTTGAATTTAATGGCTTATAAATGATCCTTCACATGAGTATGGTGAATAACTAATCCTTTTATAAGCCTTTTGAAGTAATCAATGACTAATTTTTACCTTCTTATATGATTGTATTTAGTGTGTACTTATGAATAGTTGATCTTATCAAGTGATGAACTAGTTATCATAAGTTTATTATGCTATTTGATCACCTATATATAGTTCAAAGTAACTTTTGTAAATTTTATTTAGTGTCACATTTGATTTATGCATTGATTACTAGTCGATACCTTCCTCCATCTTAGTTGTGTGTTGAATTAATAGCCTTATACAGAGTACTAGTGTAAGAGGATTAGACTATGAGTTGTGTAGTGTTAAGTCAATTATATGGTTTAATTATGCACCTATGAAATAGTGGTAGTGGTCAGGACATTCAATTCATCACCTCCTTTACTTTCATGTTTAGTCTCTCTCCTTTTTCCTTGAATTTGAGTAGGTTTAGTGTTAGTCTTAGGTGTATCATCAAGGGAACCAACCCACTCTATATATTCACTCCACTTTTTGGCCACCCACAACTTAAGAGTGTTTCCATTTTGTCAATTGTGTGAGGGGACCTAAAATGCCTCCTCAAAGGGTACAACTCAAAGTAACAACAAGAATAAAGTGAGAAATATTATATGCTCGAAAGAGGGTAGATAGATCTAAGAATGTATCCATAATTAAGAAAAATAGATCACATAGAGAGAAGAGAAAATAAGTCTCCATAAAATATGTTAAAGCTACCTATAGTAGAGATTAAAAAATGATGAATGTAATTGATGAGATCCTCTACCTAAAGACTTAATAATCTCCATCTGCATCAAGTAATGTTTCTTACCTTTTCCAAAGGAAGAATAGGAATGGTGTATTGTAAGTATACCCATTCCATAATGGAAGATGAAGGTAGTAGTATAGAGATTTATTAGTAAGGTCCAAAAAAAGTGTGGCATAGGTCTAGAAATAGAGTCTACAAGAACTAAATGTAATAACATTGAAGTGAACTTTTCAAAAGTAGGTCTATTGAAGAGTGGATCGCCCTAGAATAGGGAATGTGTTCACCAAGTGTTTGATTGCTCTTTAACCAATATGTGGTTCCTATATAAGGAAATATGTTCCTCATGTATAATAGATAGGCCAATTTATCCATATAATGATGGTGAATCATGATCAAAGTAAAAGAAAGAATACAAAATGCCTTGTGACTATGTATTAGACTACCTGATCTCTGATGAGTCCCAAATTAATATACCTATACCCTATAATGTCTGAAGTGGACCAAAGGTAGGTGGATCAGGAACTAACTCCTTAATATCTAAAAGGTGACGAAGAGATGCTAAAATAAGAGTCATCAATCTTAGAGATGTGCTCAGGTTTATAAGTGTTATCAAATACAGGTGATTCCAATGAAGAAGAATGACATGAAACATTCACTAAAGCAATGTCCATGTGAAGTGGAGATCATGGCTCAATAAACCAAAAAAATTAAGAAAAGAGTGAAGATTAAGCACATAGATTAATATAATGAATATCCATATGAAGACAAGATTATGTGGTACTCTCATAAGGTGTACTCTCACTATAAATAATAGAGTCCTCTAAAGTGTTAGTTAGTCATGGATCTACAAAAGGAAGAACATTGTCCACCTGAAATGTGTCATCATAATAAATAGAAGTAGGAGAGATTAAAATAGTAAATGAAGAGGAAATAGGAAGAGGAGGAGTGGTGTAAATATCAACATTATATCTATAAAATAATGTAGGATGATCCAAATAGTGCAAGGACACATTATATGTTTCATATGACAACAAAGATCCATAGAAACATGTAAGAATAAGGTACTAAGAACTTTATCACAAAAATTAGACCACTTATTGTAATGGATAGGATCAATAAGAGTAGGAATTTGTCCATATAGGTATAGAATATTATTCTTACTTGTGACAAAATGTTCCATGTAAGTAGACCAAGAAGCATAATTGGTCTTTCTAAGATGAACCATTGTTGTTGAATCAACTTTCCCCCAAATGTGTCTCTCACTTTATGTTTAAATTATTGAGATAAGACATAAAAGAAGTGAACAACTGCATAATAAAAACTATAATGACCCTTAATTAAAATAATAATGAACTCTCATGAATAAGATGTTAGGCATAACTGAGAATGCATCTAGATGAGTAGCAAGTGCAAGAATCAACATAATACAGAAAATGAGAGTGTATAAGATCAATAAAAACCCAAAAACACATAATAAACCCTAAAAAATAGATCATTAATGAACACCCACCCATAATGTTGCAAATATAATGTGTACTTGTATAGATGTTGAGCATAGTTGATAATGTGTCTTGAAAGAATAACGTGTAAGTATCAAGAAACTAGAGGTATGTTGGGATTTACCAATAATGTGTCCAAAGAGAATTTTTACATTGTAGAAAAATGAATAGGCAAAGAGATGAAGGGGAAGAAATTTTGGTTTTATTGTGTGGGGGGTTTATCCACCTTATAAATCAAACCTCACCCTCCATCTTCATTAGGCTAAATATGAGATGAGTAAAGGACCAAACAACAATATAATCTTGTAAAATACCCCATAATATCTATCTACAATATATTGTTTTGAATAAAAATTAGTCAAAAAATATCCCCATCTCACAAGGATGATATATTATTTTTATACAAAAAAATTGAAAAACACTCACTTATGTTTTAGATTAAGGTAAAAATAGGTTTTGAAGGGATCTCGAAACCTTGAAATAAAGATAGAAAGATGAAGCATTTATGACCACAGGAAAAACCTAAAACCTACTACAAAGAAGTAGCATAAATAGGTTTTATATGGACCTGAAACCACCTGAAAGACCACAAGTCAAAACCCAAGTTTTACATAGACCTGGCTACACTATAGTCAAAAGATTACAAAAAACTAAGAAACAGGACCATATAACATAACCAACTAGAAGAAACAGGCTATTCTTCTAGTTCCAAAATAATTTTCACTACTTATTTACCTTTCACAACAATATCTTGAATGGCAGTAGCCACTGACATGGCTCCCTCTTGCATAGCTTTCTTTCTTGAGCTTTGTCTCATCCTCTTGCTAGGCCCCTCCAAGGATTTGATCTCCTCATTAGCTCTTTTTCCAATATTAACATTGTAGCACATATTTTAGATGTAACTTCCTCCATTTTCATTCTGCTCTCCTTGATGAGTTCCCTTAGGTTGTTCTCATAGTTGTTGAGCTTGATGGGGATGTCTCTCATCTATTTTTCCATGTTATTGATTTTGTTCCAAACTACCTTTTGGTTGTCTTCCATAATTTCCATTTTCCTTTTGAGATCCATTATCTCCTTAAACATCCATGAATTGAGTTAGAGGATAGCCTTTGCTTTGCAATTAACCCATCTCGTAGGTGTGCCCCTTCCATTGTTCTGCCTTTTATCACTCCACTCTTCTGTGTTCTTATTAGGACTATTCCCACCTTCTTCAATGTGATCATCTCTTCCCCTTTGATTCTATTCCTTAGTTTCAGCTTGAACTCCCAGGTCCATTTCTTGGTTGTTAGCCTAAACTGTGTTTTCCCTCTCATTTATCGAAATAGGGTCCTCAACAGGGTCATCCAGGACTTTATCATCCTCAAACACTTGCTGGTATTCCTCAGAGTCATCTTCACTATTTTTAGACTCCTCCTCTATGTTGACTCCTTCTTTCTCATTCTTCTCTTGAACTTCTTCCTCATTGGAACTTGTATTCCTACTTTCTATTCCTCCCTCTTCCTCCAAGCTTTCCTCCCCAGACTTATCAGTTCTCTCCCACTCTGTCTCCTCGTCAACATTCTGATTCTTGACACTAGGGGGATTGATTTTGATTTTATCTTTCCCTCTAACAATTTCACTCTTGTTACTCCATGAATCCTTGTTTTTCCCCAAATAAGGTTTCATAACCATGGCCTTGTTCTTGCAATAGCCTTTAATTATTAGAATTAATCCTTCATGTAGAATAGGATGCATTTCCTTCTTCCTGTGAGTGAATAAACTTTGGACCAAAGAGAAACGTAGATAAAAGGGAAAGGAAATTCTTACTTTGTGTCTAAAATGATTTAGGAATACAAAGTGGAATTTGTCGACTCTCTTGCTTCTTCCATCGAGGATGAAGTACTCCTGAATACAGCATAAGACATCCCTCCAAATGCCCTTAATATATTCCAGTTCAAAGAAATCCCCATTCTTTTCTAGCTTCTTCCCTTCAACATCTGTCTTAGGTAATTTTCAAAAGGCCTCATTTGAAATGTTGTCTGCTTGGAAAATTTTATTCCTTTCGTAGGCAACCCCGTAACCTCTGCTATAAATTCCTCTGTTAGATTCACTGTGATGCCATGCAGAGTGACCCTATCATCAATCCAGTTTTTGAAAAAAGTTATTGTAATATGAGGTTTTGAACCATGGAGCCTTTCCATATAGTTCACAACCTTCCCTCTTTGCAAGATTTTCTAGACATCTTGTTTCGCTCTCCACTCTTCACAATTTTTGGGTTCCTGCTTCCTTGGTTCTCCTTTCCTTACGCGAGCCATGTAGATTTCCTTTGATACCCAATCACTGTAAACTATACAATGATCCCACCTGCTACTAATTTGGTTCAAATCTCACCTTTTTTTAGGCACGTTCAAGATTCACTTCTCATTCTCGAGGGCCTTCCTTTTTAATGATTATAAACCTTTCTCTGCGAAGCCACTCCTCCAACTCATTAGTTTTCTATTACAAGCTTATCTTTCCCTCCTTTTCATGAGTTACATCATGATGAATGAGTGCTCTAAGATCCACATTCTTTTCTAATGTTTCCTACCACCTCACTTTGTGTCCTATTCAGACTGCATAATTTTCTAACCAATCTGTAACTCCGTTGGCTTGACGGTAGGTGTGGGTAATTGTTACTTTTTCAAATTTTTTGATTAAATTTTTCATCTCCATCACCCTAGCCTCTATATTCCATGACACATAATTTTTATTATTTAGAATATTTATGATATTCAATGAGTCCCCTTCCAACCATAATTTAGAATATCCCAAATCCACAGCTAGTTTGATGGTTTGAAGGGCAGCACAAGTTTCGGCAATATGACAATTCGACTTTCCAATGGGGATTGCAACAGCATCAATTACATTTCCCATATGGTTTTTCAAGACTCCTCCACATCCTGCATTCCCTAGATTCCCTTTAGCAACTCCATCAAAGTTTCCTTTAATCCACCCTTGAGGGGGGACATTCCAAAGAACACCTAGTCTAGGATATTCAGGTTACCATTAGAATTTTCCATTCTTAAGGGATTATCCACTTGAAAGGTTGGGTTTGGATTCCTTTGCAATGAAAAATTCTCCTTAATAGCTCTAATGATGTTCTGCCCCACCACCCATTTTGGAAGTTCTTTACTTCTAAAAATTTGGTTATTTCTTTCCTTCCATATTCCCCACCAAATATGGGGAAGAGTTAGTTTCCATAAAAATATAACTTCAGGATTCTTGGAGGGACAATACCAACTTTTAAGAGATAATTCCACATTTTTGTGGTGAATCCAAGCAATACCCCATAGATTGAGGATTTCTTTCCAAACTTGTTGCGTAAAAGAACAGTTCACAAACAAGTGATCTCTATCTTCAAAGCCCTTCTTACAAAGAATACACCTGTTCACAATATATATTCCTCTTTTTTGTAAATTATCCAGAGTCAAGATTTTATTTTGGAGGAGGGTCCAAAAGAATATTTTGATTTTAGGGATGATCCCCTTTATCCAAGCCTTCATCCACAAAGGTTTGTTGCCATTTCCCTTTGAAGTGAAAATGGAAGAAACTTTAAACTGTCCACTAGGCTCATTATGCCAAACAATCTTATCTTCAAGATTAGGGTAGAGAGATATAACATTATGTTAATGAGCCACCACTATTTAATTTATTTTTTAATATTAAAAAAAAAAATTCTAGTCTTACCACCATAGAGTGAAGGTTTCCTTTTTACCAAAAAAGGATTTGCCATAACAATATTAACACCTATCTATACAATAATTAGTCGCACTTATAAAATTTGCCTAAAATATCATCCCCACAAAGTCAAAAAAAAATTAAATAACTTTACAATTTAAAATATTAATATCAACCCATTATTTTAAACTATATAAAGTAGGATTTTTTGTGTTGAAACATTGTAAATTAAAGTAAAATGAAAAATTCAAATAGAGGTGGTTTTTGAAAACTTTTAATCTCAAAATATAGGTGGTTTTTATTATTTTTGAAAAATGCTATAAGTATATGGTGTGGGAAGATAAGTTGATGATCGAATGGAGGTAGGAATCAAAATTTAATGTGGTTTTAGATAGGCCAAGGGTTGTTTTAAAAAATAACCATTTTGAATGGTGGTTTAGTGGCATGTAGGGTGGTTTTGGAGTGTTGGAAAACTAGGTTGCACAAAAAAGGGGAGTCAAGGTGGATTTTGATGGTCATTTAGTAGAAGAAATGCATAGGTTGAAGACTACATAGATAATAAACCTTATATTTTGTGATGGTGATCCAATTAGGTTTTAAATAAATGAGTTATTTTTTGTGACAAATCTACATAAAAAACCTTGAACCTATAAAAAATTGCACTAAAACTCCAAAACTAATCTAAAACCCACTAAATATCTCAAAAAACCTATAAAAGCCTAGAAAGTGTTTTCTGATCTAATCCATTCTCACATGAATTTGAATAAATGTTAATAAAATATAACTAAACCCCCAAAAAACAATAATGTGTGCAATGAAGGATCTCACCAAGGATTATAAAATTGGAAAAATAACCATTAGGTAAAATTGATACCATATTTAATTACTCTTAGATCTCCTAACAAGCCAAAGATGCATGAAACCCTAGAATTATGTAAGAACAAGATAAAAAATAAAAAGTGCATTAAATGAGTATTAATATCTCATCAAGTGATGTACAAATAAGAGAGAAAGGTAGTAACTCTTGCATAAAGGGCTTAGAATAGGCATGTAACTCCTATGATAAAATAATCAAAGAGTAACTCATATGATATAAGTACACCTAAGAAATAAAAATAAAGTGTACGAATAAACATGAGTATAAGAATAAACCTAATGAAAGGAAAACAAATACCCTACACTAACACATTATTTACTTATGTATCATTGTTTGATATTTATTACATTAATATTTCATCTTACCTACAATGTTTTACATATGTCATCTATTTTGATGTGTTTTACATTATTTTTTATCACTTAATTCATCATTTTTCACATCTTTTATTTGTCTCTTTTCCATATACTAAATTAATATGTCATTTTTGACCACTTAACTTTTGTTCTTTTTTTACCATGCATTTTCTCACATTTACTAGAAAAGAATGAAACATGCATCATCATAATATCAATCTTTAGTTAGTCACCACGATATTCCTTTCAGTTTTAATCCATATATTTATTTTAATAATTCATTTTCAAGAACAAAAATAAGTATTATAATTTGGGTTAAATACATATTTTTTAGGTGTTGATAGAATATTTTTGTAAAAATTGGAATTTTATCTTATTTTTTAGCTCTGCCTCTTATTCTACACATTGGGAACCTTCTATCTCTACCACACATTAATAAATTTATATAGTCAACAAGGTAAGTGAACGTATATATTTACATTTTATTTAATTTGATTTACTTTCAACACTTATTTCGACACTTCATTTTAGGTAGCTTAGTTTTTGTGTTGATATGTTCTTTCCTGGAGGACCATCTCATGCTACACTATTATGACACATATGAGCTCTAGATGGGGAATACTATACACATGAAATTTTTAAGTTCATAATCTATTGAAACTTTATCTTATACTAACCTATTGATCATAAATATCCCCAAGTGAAATCTTAAATTGTGCACTGGGAAAGGGGTGGACAGGCTTGTGGTACTTTATGAGAGATGTTTCTATCTATGTCATGATCATATAATTCATATTTCTAGTTAATATTATTAATATTTGTATTACTACATACCTCATTCCATCATAAATCACTCAACTATGTTAGTTCCCTCATTTCCTATGGCATCAACTAGGTTGAAGCCATCTATTTATCACTTTTTACCTTCTTGTACTATATCAACCAGTCTAATGTAGTTTTGAGAATGTTTACTTACATTTGTTTTATATTGGTCTAGCTAACATAATTTAATTCCAAATAACATTTTTAAACTATATATTAATGGTTAATGTCATCAATTTATAATTTGAGGTGGGTTTAGGTATTTTATTACTATATACAAGTCATATTCCACTCCAATAGAATCATAGACATTCTATTCACTTTACTTTTGTTTGCACTTCTTCCCTAAGTCAAATTTGAAGGAGTTATGGGTAGAATCATGTTTTGAAAGAATATTATCTTTTTAATTTATTAGAGATAAAATAGTATAAGTCATTTGATTATTATTAGGTTTTACACCAACCATTTTAGGTCTTCATAGCCACAACAATATCTTACAAAGAACCATTGGCCAAGGGGGAGATTGAGGTTTGATGGGTCCACTCCATGGTAAGTATTTATAAGCTTATACTATTTCCTTTATTTAATTTAATAGATAGATGTTTATTTTGACTTAGTGAATGTGTGTTTGTCTTAATATATGTTCTCTCTACATTTATACTTAGTGTATCTATAGGATTTATTAGACTTTCCATATTCCATTCTAGGTTACTTAGATTCCCATTTGTCAACCATGACACCTTACCCATTTTGATTGTTCTAACCCTTCCCATTTATTTTACATTATTTTACTTGAACAAATACCTAAAGTTATTATTTGAAATAGATTAATTACATAGAGTTATAGTTATAGATATCTCATTACATCATTAGCCTAAAGTATTTGGAATGCTTTCCTTTGGTATTAGTGACATACATACCCCTCTTTTTAGGTCTATGAATCCATTGGTAAGTACACAAACAATATGTATCATGGGATATATTTGATTAACCTTATCTAAGTCCATATATTTAGAGATAAGTTAGCTTTAGGCTAGTCCTAGCCCATTTCATACACTAACCACCATTTACCCCCATTTTAAAACATTGTCTCACTCTTGAAACTTATCACATGAAGCTACCAATTATCAATTTTTCAAATTGGTGGTCAATACATATATTTTTATTTTGTTTTATTTTCCATATTTTTTCTCTTTTCATTGTTTTATTATTTTATTTTTATTTTTTTAAATTGTCTTTACTTTTTTCATTTTTTTCAATTTTGTTTAAAATTTTTCCATTTAAAAAAAATCCACATTTTTTGAACTTGTGTTATATAGCTTCAATTAGGCATAAAAAAATCTATTACTTTCCTTGTTTCAACTTCTTCCCAATATCCCCATGCTTTCTTCATCATCTTCTTCTCAATTAATGAAATATTCTCTTCACTAACTTCTTGTTGTTTGTATACATAAATATTTTTATCTCTCCATAGTTCTATTAACTTATTATCACATTATTCTCTCTCTATCTTAAGAAATCCTACATAATGTATTTATACATGTTATTTCACTTCCATATAATATTGTGCCATATTTTTCCTCTCTCTCAAGGTTGCACCCTTATATGGAACTATCCTATGCATCTTATATGAATAGTCCTCTATGTATCCTATAGTATTTCATTTCATAGTATTAACACATAATATCCTATTTTAACAAATAATAACTTAAATTTTATTTTAAGTATATCTCATGTGTTTTTTGTATTTTTGGTTCATATGGCGACCTCCCTCTTTATGTGGAATAATTTTTTAAATCTCTTATTAGGTTCTCTATGTGGATTATCTACCTCTGAGT
The DNA here is from genome assembly GCA_037957365.1 of Torreya grandis. Classification (NCBI taxonomy): domain Eukaryota; kingdom Viridiplantae; phylum Streptophyta; class Pinopsida; order Cupressales; family Taxaceae; genus Torreya; species Torreya grandis. Next base: position 182,854 of record JARHVA010008043.1, on the reverse strand, counting down.
TTGACTCAAGATTTTAAATTTATGCTCTAAAATATTCATCATTATGTGATTAATATTATTTTTTTTAAATTTAGGATCACTTCCATCCTTTTCATCCCATTCCACTATCATCCATACAAAAGACATACCCATTTATAATGGTAAGGGGGATATTAATTCATTTCCTTCCTTTATGGTTTCTTCACTTTTTGAGTACAATTAACCATTAAAATATAAAAACCATTAAAAATTTAGTAAAATTGAATCTGATGCATTATTTTCATATATTTTCATGACTCCAATATCAACCTTTTTTCTTAATCCCCATAAAATACAATCTACGCCTATGATTACACCAACCAAATATCTTGAGGTCCCAAGGTAATTTTTGGAATCATTCTAGTTTCTGATCCTAAGTCCAACAATTCATTATCAAAGCCATGATTATTTACTTTCACATCTAAAATTTTTTTTTCTTCTTCCATTTACAGGTTTTTTTTTTAAACTTTATGTTTTTAATTTTACATTTTTATTAACCTATTATATCCTCTTCTCTTTCTCCAAATAAATTTCCAAGTATTTTACTTTTTGATAACTCTTCCAAATCATGCACCACTTCTTTATTTATTTTTGTAGTCTCTCAATTACCAATGTTTCCATTTTTTCCCCTTATTTTTCACTTTCATCTTGAGCATCATGGGTGTTTGGTCTATGTAATTCACTAAATATTTGTATCAGTTTCTAGGACCAAAATAACCCTTTTATATAATTTTTAACTTTGGGAGGTATCATATATATCATTTATTCTATGTTCATGTTCTCATCTCTATAGTATTGTTCAACTCTGAGGTAATTGAATGAATCATGTGTACCCATTTCCTAATATAATCAATAATTTATATAATTTACCTCCATAAAATGTATTACAATGTGTCTTTTCTTACCAAATTAAATCAAATTATCATTTCCATATCCTAATTATATCCCTTTCCTCTTTGGTATCCTCCTATGACATGACCTATATTATCTCTATAGTATCCTATAAAATATCCTTAGTTATTTCATCCCTAGGACCAACTTTGGAATCCATTATAATATTTATTTTTTGGACCTCTTGGTCCTACATTTGCCTTTGATGGAGGTGATTTTTTATATTACATTTAAGTTTTATAACCATGCACCATTGGGTTTATGATATAACTCTGATCCACTTATAGTATGTGATAAGAAATTTTTGGTGTCTTTATATACTCATTTAATTCATTTATATTATTCCTCACTTCATATAAGTTAGTGTTTATAATATATTATAAAAATAGGCATATCCTCTTATCATGTTTGCCCCAAATTATACAAAATCCACACCATAGCCTTTATATATATATATATATATATATATATATATATATATATATATATATATATATATATATATATATATATATATATATATGTTTTCAATGATATTTTTTGTAATGTTACCACTCTTGTTTATATATCATAATGTGAGGTACATTTTTCCATGTGTCTATCACCACCACATACCTCACACCATTTTTTTGAATTGTGTAAATATGTGGTGAGGTAGAATATCCTATTTCTCATTTCATTAAAAACTATTTCTTAAAATTTAACTACAATAACTCTTGATTCGTGTTTTTTAACTCAATTCTGACTACATAATCATTATCCCCTCTTAATGATTTTAATTAAAAAAATTCTTCCATTTATAATGTCTCCAAAATTGTCTTAAACTTCATTACATCCATGAAAGTTCATATGTATGGAAAAAACCCATAAATGAACCATTTTATCCTTTATTTTTCATTTAAAGTTTCTTCCAACTTTTATACTTATTTACAATATTGGTGACAATACTTTTTTTGATGCCTCTATGTGTACCATAAATGTTGGTTAGTGTTTAATAACACTTCTCATTTTATAATTATAGGAATTTAGAGCATGAGAAGTAGGTTGTGGCAACTTGATGTTACCTATGATGAAATAATGACAAAGCAATTTTTAACTGTCCCCACAAATTTATATTAATTAACGGTTGGGACCCTTCATGGGCCAATCCTTTGTTAAATACAATTATCTATGCTAATGATAGTGAATTATGATCAAAACTTAAACTAAAAATTAGTCTAAATGGATATTTATAATGAAATATAAGCTACAATGATCTCGTTAAAAAGGAGCAAAGGAGAAGGATAAGGAAAAAAGACAATAAGTGATTGTTGATCCTTAAATAAAATATCATGATAAAGTTTCAATTATAATTGAACCTACATTTAACTAGTATATGATGCAAAGTAACATTAGCTTAGATCTCACCATACACCAGGTAAATTCCTAAGGATAATATGAACTCATATAAATAAGAACTATATTTTACTTTAAAGATTTGTTACCAAACTCAAATAACATAAACACATCTAAATATATAACAAATAAAATGAATCAAATTCAAGATCCTTCAACCAATTTATCATAATAAAAAATTAGCAACCCTGTATCATAAATGTAAATTTAGAATTCAAAGAAATTATTCAAATTCAAGATTTAGAACCAATAATTGAGAGAATGTTATATTAACAATTGACACATCAAATTTGGAAAATATTTGTAAAATTCCTTGACTATATTAATTACTCCAAGTATATAATTTTTTCTCAAAAATATCTCCCTTTACAATATGGTAATATTTCCTTTTATAGAAAGACAAGGTAGTGTACTCATCAGATGTAAAATACAAATGTACAAAAAGTAAGGATAACTATCTTTTTTATACAAAATTATATAATATAATTGGTTTTTCGAGATAAACTAACCTAGATGAAATATGCTAATAAACTAGCATATTCCTTACAAAATAATATTATATTTTAAAAATACTAACAAGTTTATACAAAATAGAATATCAACTAACTTGTGGGTGTTATTCTTTGAGAACTCACTTGATGATGCATAAGCTCCATATCTATTTGATGTTTTTGCTTGAAAAGATCCAAATATATAGGTCTCAAAAGACACTCTTATTCATTGTAAGCTAAATCATCTAATTCTTTATCATTCCTAATCATGGCTAATTAGATATTCTAGGCCTTAGCTCCCCTTTCTCTAGCATTAAGGATCATATAAAGGATCTTATTATTGTCTTCTCTTAAATACCCTTGGATTTTATTTCTAATTTATTAGACTACCAAAGTATCCCTATGCTTGAATTCATCATCCTAGATGATGCCTAGGATCATGGGCTATGTAGGGTCTTTAAGCATTATTCCAAGGAGTTATTCAATTCCCATTACCAACTCCTCATCATCCTTGATAAGCTTCTCCAAATCCTATGACTATGTATTTAAACCTTGGATTTTCTCAAAAAAATCCCAAAAATGGAAATCAAATTCCCTAAGCTAATTGACTTGAATCTAGGGATATGCCTTCTAACTCTGATGTTGATCAGCCCTATTATTTGATCCATTGAGGCTTTCCATTAGGCTATTAGACCCTTGGACATTATGTTTTATTGTGCCAATGCACTCTACCTCAGCTTGATTGATTTTAAAGCCTTAAAAATATCAAAGGAGTCTTCAATCATTTTTATCATTATTCTTAACACTGATAAGATGGCTTATCTTCAAATCTTCATTATCCTTTTCTAGGTTGGATATCTCTTACATCATCCCCCTAATTCTAGCTTTGACCTAAGTTTAATGGGCCTTAGCTAGGATTTCAACATCCTCTTCATGGATGGGTAGTTCACCAAGTTTCTTCCCTCTAACTAGAGTTAATCTTGCAAAAGGCTCAACCTTTCAGAAAGTGAAATCTTCAATTTTCATGATGGATTTTCTTATTGTTACTCTCTAAAATATAGTAATATCTATATTAAACTACACTATACTAGTAGATTCAGTATGCTCTAGAGGTTTTGGGACCTCTATTTAGTCACTACTTGATGTTACTAGAACATCAAACTTCTTTCCATCTAACCCTTTAGTGGTCGCTATTCTTATTTCCTCTTGTTCTTTCATCAATAACCTTATCCATGTCTTAATGTCCTCATGCACATTAACACTAATAGATTGGGTCAGAGCCCATGAGTGAGACAATGAAGGGTTCTTTTGCATCTTTCCATTAATGAACCAATTATGGATGATTGGTCCATGAATGGGGTATTCTTCACTTAAAAATTTGATCTCACTTATGGGATGAGTGAGGGTCAACTTTGGCCTTTTTTTGACTAATAAGGATAATTGCCAATTTTGATTTCCTCTTCCTTGGTGGTGCTATTGAGACTAAGTCTAGGGAAAATTCCTTTCCTTTATCTTCCTATTCAATGTCCTCTACTTGATCATATGGTTCTTTATCTTACTCTTCTTTTATTTTAGATCCATATGCTTCAATGAGGACCTTGAGGGAATCTTCCAATATTTCATCTAGATCTAAGGTAATCATTTCCAAGTGTTCAATAGGGGATGTTGGTATTTGAGGGAGAGCTAAAGATGAAGGTCCTTCAATAGGTGTCTCCTCCAACTTCTCCTTGTTAGTGCCTTGTATAATCTATCCTTGGGGTTGTGGAAACTCCATTTATGGTTGTTCTTTAGGTGGCCTAAAAGGTCTAAGAAGTAAATGGTACTAAATAGGATTCATTTTACAAGTGTCCCTTGATGGTTTTTCATCATCAGTCAATCTATGTTAGAGTTTAATATTGTGTTTTTTTAATTTGGTTAATACTTCTTCAAAATTATTGGCCTTGATGTGGAGAGTGTCATAAGGACCAATATAATGCTCATAAAATGCCTTGGGTAGTTATTTTCTCTTTAAATAATTGCCCATTACATCATTAAGATCTTAATGCCTGAGGTCATCAAAATGAAACACAAAGGAATCTCTGTACCTAGCCATGGTATTCACCTACTTCTAGTCCTATAAAATTACTCTTATAATTATTAAAGGAAAGGGATGGAAGAGGCCTTTAATTTTCTCCTTGCTTATTTCATCAACACCATGAAGGAATTAGGATGAAATTTCCTATTCTACTAGCTTGTTAGGAACATAAATAGGCAACTTGTATGGTTAGGTCAAAACTCCCTCAATTTTGATTACAGTGCAATCTAGGTAAAACCAAATATCTCCCATCAACTCCACATATTTATTAATCAAAGTATTAACCCTAGCCATAGGAAACCCTATAATGGATTCTACCAAAGTAGGATAGACACAGTCATAGATGAATTGCATGTTGTGTCTATACTTGAAGATGTGTATCTTAGAATAGTGATGGGAGATGATGTTTATGCCCTCAAGAGACCATTTTTTGATGTTGGGGATCTTAGTAAAAGATATTAGGGCATATATAAAATAAGACATCATGAAGGATTGTTTGATTGTCTTCTTTTTTATGGCTATAAATTGGCATCCTAGATGGCTGCTAATCATATCCCCAATTAAAGGAGTCAAATATTTCTCTACCATAAACTAGACATAGGATACCCAAATTTTGTTGACATATGTGGTTATAGGGGATTAAAATATTCTATTTAAAAAGGTCATCATTACCTTAATTCTTTGCCTAAATTAGACAATTTGGATTCTTCCCTTAAATTCCTTGAATACATGGTTCCCTTAGAGCAACCATGGCCTGAGTATGGTATCTAGGTCATTCTTACTAGTCCATTCCTTGATTTTGGGTAGGTTCACATGGGGTTTTGGGAGCTTATAGTACCTCTCAAAGGCCAATGGGGAAATATATGCCACTGTCATAAAGCTTCCCTCATGGATAATCCAATCATGCTTAATTATATAATCTAAAAAAATGGGAGCAAGTACATCAATATAGTGGAGGGCCTCTAGTTTGGTGGTGGCATGATGGAGGTTAGCCATTTTAACTACAACCAGGTCATAGTGTCTCCTACTAATAATGGTAATCCACTATTTCTCCTTAGTAATGACTTGCATATCCTCAATGGTCTAAAAGAGCTCATACCAATTCTTATTTCCATTGTTTAAGGATGTAATGTCTAGCTCAATATCCTTAAAAAATCTTCCATCACTATTTATGGATAGATATAACTCTATCTTATCTCTTAGTTACTACCTCTGAGCTGCCATAGCTTCTTATGTTTGCAAATTACTCATAATTTAGATTGTAATTGATATTTGTGATAACTCTTTTGTGTTCAAAACACAATTAAGCTTTTTTAAAATTTACTATATTCAATTGATTTTAGTTAGCATCTCTTTTATGCAATGTTTAGGGCTTCAAAGCTTTAATGGTGGTTGATCATTTGGAGTTTGGCTCATACATGCTTTAGATTTGATTTAGACCTTTGCCTTTATATGTTTGTATTCTTAGGCACATAAGATATCCTCTTTTATCACTTTTTGCTTGTGTGGTTATTATGTGGCATTGATCTGGTATCTTTCATAGTAGTTTTCATAAATGCCCATCAAATTACAAGTCATTGGCATTTAAAAATGCCTTTTTATTCACACTATTTTATCAAGACCCTATGAGTGACCATAAACCATTGATCATGATCTGGACCCTTACTTGTTATTGGTTTTTTTTGGTGTTGAGGTTCATGGTTATGCCATGTGTCAAGCCTACATGCTCTTGAAAAGCCTTTGAAAAGTCATTGGTGCTTTCACACTATCGGATCATTCTCCATGATGAAGCACAGACTATTAGATCCTAAAAGATGTATGATCATTAATTAGTGCATAATCATATTAAAAATTAGGCTAAAATTATTTTAACTAAGTTTATTTCATATTAATTAACACAAAAGACTTAGGTTAAAGCACTGTATGCTATGTTTTAAATCACAAATATTAAAGGACCCTTTGAAAAATATGCCCATATTGTCTAGGTAGAATGTTTAATGAGATAGAATTTGATGGTTGTGTAAATGTCAATGATGACCTTGTGGACATCAATGATGGCCTCATAAATGTCAAGTTTAATCTCATAAAGCTCTTAGGCTTGGTGGGCTTAAATTTTATGATTTCACAAACATTAATGATGACCTCATAGACATAAAATGATAGTTATGTAGACATCAAATTTAATCTCACCAAGTTCTTTTATGTGGGAGTGTCGTGTATCGACTCCATGGGGCTTCCTATGTTCTTTGAATTTTTAACATTATATGCACACCATCTGATCAATATCTACAATGAAGCAATATTCATCAATCATGATCCAAGTAGTGGTACACCATTAGTTCAATTCAATATGTGGGGAATATAGAGGTGCCACATGATGATCGCATAGAGTTCCTTGGGTCTTTTACTTTTTAACATTGTCTTTGCTCTGTTTGATCCAATGGACCCAACAAAGGTAAATTTATCAATTTTGATCTATATGCTTGAATATGATAAAATTAAGGGACTACATGCCTCGTTATGTTAATATTTTCTTTTCTCTATTGGATCAACAAGTGTGATGGGGTGTGGATCATTAGATCCTGCAAGATGCATGATAATTAAGTTAGAACTTAGGATGATAATAGAAACTTAGGATAAAGTATTAAATCTAAGGTCTCATTCATGTTAATAAAAATGAATGGGGCCTTAGCATTGAGGCTTTAATCTAAGTAAGAAATAATAAAGGGTACCACACTAGAAAATAAAAAGGACCCTGCTAGTATAAATTTAGATTGCATTAGAAATAAAAGGACCAAAGTGGGAGAAATAAAAAAGGACTAAGCATAATTTTTAAGATAAGGTTATGTCATGTTAAAAAACATGACCAAGTCTTAAAATAAAATTTAGGCTTGAGTCCAAAATAAATTTGAAATGTTCTCGACAAATGCTCCTACCAAATTTGAATTAGAACTAAATGTTTATACTAGGATTTTATAACATTAATCCATCATCAAGGACACCAAAAAACCTAAAAATTTAAGACACGAAGATAAATAATTATCAATATTAGGCAAACTTAAAGCAAAACCATAAACTATTAAACCCAGTGGATGATCTTCAAATTCTACCAATGATTTAAACATTTCATGTTTTCAAGGTTAATCTTCAAGGTATCTCAATGGTCCCAATTTTTTTCAAAAAGGTATGTTGATCTCAACACCTTCAAGGTTCCATTATCCTTATATATAATGTGTCTTTGTTTAGTCTCACTCTTTTTTGATATATATGGGTAGTGAAATTCATTTTTAAATTTTGTTTATATTTCATTCCATGTCATATTATGGTTTGAGATTATATTCATATCATTTCAATGTCTCATCTATTAGTGTACCCTAAAAATCAAATAATTTGATACGTGGATCATTTATCCCATGAATCATCTACTAAAAATCCATAAATATCAATTTTTCCTTTAAATATTTTGTATCTTAATGAAATAATGGTATTTTCATCTTGTTTTGTCCCATTATTTCCAAACTAGAGTTATATATTTTTTCTCTTGGATAGTTTCTCTTCTTCATTTAATGTCCTCACTATACTCTATGTAACTATTCCACACTTCTTCAATCTCTATTGATTCATTACTTATTCCTAATATTAGGATGGGGGATGGTGTTTGGTCTAGGGGGTTCATCTCCATATGCAATATTTTTCTAGTTTGGGTTTAAAAATTAGGTGTCTTTTGAATCCCTATTTTTATTTTCTTCTCTATGCTTTTATTTTACTTCTAATTTTTTAACTTATTCCTCACACACACACACACACACACACACACACACACACACACACACACACACACACACACACACACACACACACACACACACACACACACACACACACACACACACACACACACACACACACACACACACACACACACACACACAAACACACACACACACACACACACACACACACACACACACACACACACACACACACACACACACACACACACACACACACACACACACACACACACACACACACACACACACACACACACACACACACACACACACACATATAATGTGTATAATCCTTTAATAAACTAATTTATTCTTCTTCTTTATCGACATTACCTTCCACACTCTCATCTTTGTCATTTACTATGTCTTATTTTATCTCTTCACATTCTCTCTCTCTCTCTCTCTCTCTCTCTCTCTCTCTCTCTCTCTCTCTCTCTCTCTCTCTCTCTCTCTCTCTATCTCTCTCTCTCTCATTTTTTATTTTAGTTATTTAAAATTTTAATCTCTTCTTTTATTTTTATTTATTTCATATATATACACACAGACATATTACTAATACATTTACACTAACATGCCTTCTATTTTCATTCTATTTATCCCCCATTTCACAAGCTATCCCTTAGTTTCTTAGCTCCTTAGATAGGGATAAAACATGTTTTCAATGTCTTCCTCTTTCCACAAGGCATATAGAAAAAAAATCTGCTATTTTATTCCCAAAATATAATTTTATTATTAATGTGAATAACCATCCTATGGACATTAGCTAACCAAATTCTAGGTGATGCTACCAAATTTTGACATAAGTTCTATAATTAGGTTATAGCTATTTATGACATTCAAGTTAACTTAAATTAGACTTGATGTTAAATATAGGTTAGTATTTGTGGCTAATCCTTAATTATTATGTTTATTTATTATCCATTCATTCACATAAATGGTACACAAATATTTCCTACCTGAACTCTCTTTATATATATATATATATATATATATATGTATATATATATATATATATAATTAGAAATCATCTTCTATATTTTTTAGATCTTTTTAATTTATACCTCTAAACTCTCTATTAGAATATCTCTTTATTCATATATATATATATATATATATATATATATATATATATATATATATATATATATATATATATATATATATATATATATATATATAATTAGAAATCATCTTCTATATTTTTTAGATCTTTTTAATCTATACCACTAAACTCTCTATTAGAATATCTCTTCACCTCCTTCTATACTCCATCTTATTCCTCTTTTTATTGTTTTATTATATTTTATTATCTCTTCTTATTATGTTTTTGTCATATTATATGATGATGATATTCTCTTCCACACCATTTACATCATTATATACCATTTAAAATCCAAAGGTTACATCTCTTCACCTGTCATTACATCTATAACCATTGGTTTGCACTTATTTACATTATTACCTACAAATTAAAGGATACTTACATATATACCATGTTATATATTAATTTTACTTATGAAAACTATTATATATTCTTTATAAAAAAAGTATGAAACATGCATTGAGCTCCATATGATTTTGTACATTAATTGTGGTATTATTATTGCCTATCCAATAATATGTGATATAATTTTACCCTTTGTAGTGTTTATGTATGCCCATATGATTCTGATGAATAATCCTAAAAACATTATATAAATTTAATATAGTCATTCTATATTTTTATATTTTTGGAAAAACCACCAAGTGTGATGGTTCCTTATCACTTTGTCATTTACATTATATTTCTTAGTTTTTTTTAGCACATGAACTTGTTTCTATTTATAACTAATTAGATAATCCTATTTTTGTAATTTCATTCATGTATGATTGGATATATTTAATTTCAAATAGTTTTTTATTTATTTTTTATAATATAAAATTAGGTTAAATACAAATGGTGAACCTCACGCTAAAACTAGAGTTGCTAAAAACCCCACTTTTTTTAGGGATTTTCCAGTTTTAGATGTTGATCCTAGGTTTTATTCAGTACACTCAACATTTTAACTTTGTGTGAGAATTTTTTTATTATCATCATGGTTTACATTTATTAAATTATGGAAAATACTTTTTGTTTAATGAATAGTATATTATAGAAACTATAAATATAAATTCATAAAAATACCATAGCTTCATTACATAATTTGTAAACTAAATATCACATAATTAATGGAAGAGTTAATCAAATCCTTTAGAAATATCTTAACAAATGTCTCAATATAAACCCATCTCTCTAAGATACAATCATAGAAAATAATGATGAGATGAACAAGGTTCCTACTTCTATATTTTATAGTTATGTTTTTACATCCTCTGTGCCATGTAATGAATATTTCACTTGTATATAACAAATAACACTTATGAAAATTATAATGCCTATTTATATAACTAATTACATGAATAATCATTTAAAATAAATTATTTATTTTTATGACCATTTATAAACCCAAGCTAGACACTATGTTACATGCTATTGGGGATGTATAAATGCAAACACATATTTTAACTTTGAAATAATAAAGTTTTAAGGATCACATTGAAAAAATATAGATAATATAAATTCAATCCAAAAGGATTTATTAGACATGCCTATTTCACATTAGTTTATTTATCATTATTAAATTCCAATTATTTGATGGTCATAAGAATCCTCAGAAGCACATTTACAAAACATTTACTTCTATAGGTGATTGTGAGGCTTGTCCTTTGATGATGCTTAAGTCTTTGGATATAAATTTGGTTGGTTATGCTTACATTTGCTCTATTATTTATCTAATAGATCCCTAAATTTAATGGGGTGTTTTAAAATACTCTTAGATAAAAACTTACTAGTAATGGACCAAGAGTTACATTTAAAAGCATTCAACATATAAAAAAGGGTCACAATGAAAATGTGTGATTTCATATTTAACTTTAATTTTAATACACATTCATTTATTTACCAACCATGTGATATATAAATTATATATATCTTTATAAATAGTATTATAGAACCTGTAAAGATAAATATACTTGGAACAACATATCATTTATTTATTGATATTACATAAAAGGTTGTTGATTTAGAGGAATAACTTAAAACCAAGGTTAGAACCTCACATATTAAAATAATCAACATTACTGCCAATGTTCTAATTATAAAAATGCATAATACATGCATTAATAATTATTAAAATATGCCTGCTAAAAAATCAAACAATATAAAGTATATGAGATAGCATGGACTAATCTATTGATAGGGTCAAAGAAATAACAATGTTAGACATATAATAAATACCAAATAAATATACATGCCTATTCAAGAATAAATATAGCATATTTAAATGTTTATTTCAAAAAAAACATGATCAAATTACCACCTATGCCAAATAGTTTTTTGAACTACAGGCTAACATCTCATAAAGATAAATATTTTATATAATATTATGTAATAAAGGGTCATTTTAGAGATATATTACTTTATTTAAGATATAAAATAAAATAAATAATCAATCAAGATAAAATCAATATTCATCAAAATTATTAAAAAAAATTAAATATTGAAAAAGAAAATTGACCTCACAAATATTCTTATAAATTACAAAATTTTAAAATAAATGATCAATGTAAATGAGAACAAAATATTGATGAATACAATGACTTACTATATGATGAGACATATTTGGGGGATACTAGCCACACTTGTAACCAATATTAATACCTAAAAAAGGCATAACATGTGTTTTCATCTTTGAATATTTTGAAATATTTTCATAGTCTTGTACGTAAATTTTTTATTTTGTGTATTGTACATTACATGTGCCTTCCTCCTAGTGATTAATTTTTAAAAATTGAAAAATAAAATACATAAATTTATAAAAGAAAAAAAATACCAAAAAAATCATTATATTATTCATATGATATACATCATTCTTATCTATATATAATATATATTTGTAAACAATCATGATTTCACATGTGTTTCTCATGGTAAAATTTGATTATGTGGGAGACAAAAAACATATATGGATATAATTATACATATGTTTTATAGTTACATAGTCAAATAATTTTAGACAATCCAATTTGATATATAAATTTACTTACTTGCATCATATTTCTTATTCATTACTCACATAAGGTATACATATCTTAATTATGTACATGGATATATTCATGCTTATTTTTTAATCTTACTACATCATATGGATAAGTTTTACGTTTTTTTATCAAGATTTTATATCTTACCATCCTTAATTATATGACTATTATTTAGGTCTCTTTCTTGATCTTTTTAGCATTATTCCATTTTCTATACTTCACTTGGAACATGCCTTCTATTTGCATTACCATTATTTTAGACACTTGTTTCATGTTGTTTGCTATGTTTTATTATCCTTATCTATTTTAATTTTCATCCCATTCTTATCAATTATATTTAATCTTATATATTATGTCAAAATATCTATCAAGACCTTATATCACATAATGATTTGAATTATTAGGGAAGACATATGTTTCTTAGAATCCTCCTCATCTCATTATTCTAGTTTGTGAGTCTTTCTCCTTTTATTCCTTGTGTAACTTTGTGCATTTTTAAGTAAAAAATAGAAAACATGGTTTCATACACAATCATATATATTTTCCTATGGGTGAATCATACCTAAGCATGATATATATTGATTAAATACATGTAAAAATCTTTGCATATTTGTTGATCATATCCATACATGTTTCTCATTGATAATTATGATTTTATTTGAGCATTTATTTATCATAATATGTGCATGGGGGTATGAAATTTTTAGTTTATCCTACACATTAAACTAATCATATCTATATCACATTAGCAGACCACATTAATCATATGCCTTGATTTACTACATTTGATGGACTTTCATGTGCTTATCACTATTTACATCTTGGACTTTACTATTTTTCATATATATTATTCACTTCATTATATCTTTCACATTGGTGTACATAATAAATATTTTCCTATGGAAGCATTTTACCCACATACATTTATTATTTACATACCTTGTAAACATTAGAATTGCATGGTTTTAAATTTAAAGTCTATATCTTATACAAATAGTGATATAAGATTGGTTAGCACTAATTATTAATTTATTGGCATACCTTTCTATATTTGAGCATTTTTAAACTAGGAGGTATGTCATCTTCCCCATGTAAATAATTATCCTTAATTTATTATTATATTACTATTTAGCCTTTCCATCTAGTAAAATACATCATATAACATTACATTTGGATTATATCATATATTTTTGGACATTTATTACATATTTAGCTTGAATTATTAAAATTATAGATAATGATACATAGAAAAATATTCATGCATTATGTTTCACTATGATTATCATTATTGATATCTACATGTCTTATATACTTCCCATCAAGGGGATAGAACATTTCGACATTGAAAAAAATTAAAATTCAAAAACGTTAGGAAAATTCAAAATCATCAATAAAAATATAAATAAAAATAAAAATTAGTAGAAATAATTAATATTAAAAAACACTATAATTTTTTATTAAATAAAAAAATTTAGAAAATTTTTAAAATTCAAAAACATTGCTTTATACATGTTATATGTTTAACTATTATAGAATATATAAATATCCATTGTTTACACATAATTTTAATAGCATTTTCTTGATTAGATGCTATACATATTCACAAGCTAAATGAAAATGGATTTTAAGTGATTTTTTTTGGCATAATGTTATCATTGATGTTAATCTGATGTCATTAATGTTAAAGTGTGGTGTCATTGATGTCTAAATACATTTGGTGAAGATGCATGGGAATGGTCTTTGAGGTATGCATGAGTGAATGCTGATGTCCAATTAAGCAAGGATAGTTGAGGTATAACCATGAGGTTTTCAAATATGATCAATGGTAAAGGTTTTTTATTATCATTTTAATTGTTAAAAGTCTTGTATCAAGGTTGGTTTTTCTCTAGTGAAGGATAATCAAAGTAAGTTGTCAAGTGCTTAATCTTAGTGGTGTATTGAGAATGTATGTTCATAGATTGCCTAGCCTTATACATGAAGACGCATGGTGACATAGTGATTTATATTTTTTCATTCTTATAAAGGCTATAAATTTTTTATATCAAGTATCTTTAAGGAGAAGGTGGCTTGTGAAGCTTAGTTATAGTATGAAGAGTCATTATGTAAAGGTATAAGCTTGATTACATGATGAGATAAGGTTTTAGAAGGATGTTTGATAGTGTTCAAGCATAATAATTATTATATGACATGATAATTATATTATGATAATGATAGTTATGTTTTTATAACATGAAAAGAGGCATGAAGGTCAAATGTTTAAGTAACCTCAGACTAGTCATGGCATGTATAGACTTTGTGAGAAAGATTGAGTATGATGGCTTGGTGATATAAGTGAAAATAGGCATGAGTGATTATATAAAGATTATTTATCATGAATAATATTAACTGGAACACTTACAATAGTTTTGAGTTGAAGCCTATAAGGGTAAGTACTTTAGTCCAAGTCTACAACTAGACTAGTTCTAGACCCTGCCTAGCCTAATGAGGCATCATGATCTATTGTCAAGGCACATGAAGGATTTATGGTTGTTTTTATAAATGATAATATTTTTTAATGTAAATTATTTTTATATATCTTGTATATTATTTATAAGGATGCTTTTAAGGACTAATGTAGATTATAGGTCAAGGTCTAGAGAGCAAAGAGAGAGATGATGGCCAAATGAGGTATGAGATTCATATTTCAAGACAATAATGAGCATGTGAGAATTTTAAATGGTGTGATATATTTTAATAGGTGTGTTTACCAATTATGATGTTAAAATTTTAAGGTTTAGACATGAAAAAGTGTTAAGGTCTCTTTCATGCACAAGATGAAGAGTTGTCTACCCAAACATATTTTTCAAGTGTTTTTTGGCATGTGAAAACTTTGTATGAAGCCCTAATATATTAATGGTAAATTGGTAAGGTTCATAAATAAAATTTCCAACCATTATTTTCTATAATAAGGGGCTAATCTTTATGAATGATCATTAAGACTGGAAGATGGTTTAAACCCTAAAAAAACCCTAATAATGAACCAATGTGAAATATGTTGATAAAACCTACTTATAATGGTTTTTTATGTATATTTAAATGATTATATGTTGTATTTAACTCTCCATATAACCTCTAGGAGTGATTGGTTTGTTATGTGTGTGATTAAACCATATATGAAAGAGTTAGTTTCATAAAAAAAATTATCAGTTAGAGTTGACCAAGTCAAAGTTGCTAAATAGATGGAGAAAAAATATTTAGATTTTTATTTTATTTACATGGTTGTTTATAAGTATACTCTAGCCTTAAGGTGTGATAAACTAGTCATACAAGTTGACCAGTTGTTAACAAGCCTAATGATGCAAATAATGAGAAACCCCAAACAAAAGTGAGAAATTGATTAGGGATGTGTTATCATAGATTGGGGATTAATCCAAGTAAATGGATAAGTTGTTAAAGACCTTTAATTAATGTTCATGTTTAATATAATTTTTTGAGGTTAGTGAATATGATTGAAAAGTTGTTGACAATTTGACTTGTATAGCTTAGTGAGGTATATATATAGTGAAGTTATGATATTAGTCTACAAGACCAATATTGTCATTTTACCATGGTGTCCTTCTACTTGATATTGGTATAATGATCTAATATGGTCATCCAAATTCATAATAAGTAGTTTAAAGTGTTTACACAAGTGTTTAAGGTCATTATCATTATGAATTCTCTTCAAGATAAACTAGCAGTTCTGGGTAAGCAAGTAGTAGTGATGAATTTGAGACTATACCATGAGTTGGTGTACCTAATGCACATGATGTTTTTTTTTGTACATGTATGCAATATAATTTATTTTAATAAGGTTTTAAAGTTAGTGAAAGTGACTAAAATGGTAAAGCCTAGCTAGGTTGGTTGTTAGCTAATTGGGGTTGGTGCTCCATGTGAAGTTAGTGATTTACTAAACTTGATATTTTATATTATATGACTATATTCCATTTTCAAGGATCATTTTTTTTTAATTCCCATTGAGTTTTTCCCACACATAAGTAATTTTATCTTGTGTTTTTATGTTTCATGCATATGTAGATGGTTACTTAGTCATTATTTGATCTACATGATTGAATGAATGTTCATGAATGCCTAAGTAGAACTATAATAAACGTTTAAAATACTGATTACCCCCACTCTCAATCATTATTCTTAAAAAAATGATATTATATCCTACTCATTTGAGATAATTATAACAAATTGAAAATTATTTTAATAAGCACAAGATGTTTTGTGATCAACATGAAGAAGACAACATATATGATGAAGTCTACTATGATAGTGAAGAATGATAAGATAAATTAGACCTTTAATATGGGATCATAATTTCCCTTGATGATTTAAATAATAAAAATAATAATATTAAAGATCTTAGGAGTCAGTTAGAAGGTGTCAACACAAGGTTTAAGTCAAAAGAAGTTGAATATGACTAGTTAAAGACAAAGATAGATTCCTTGAAGGTTGAGCATCAACAACTCATAGAGAAGATGAACAAGTTTAAGAAAGGTCATGAGAAGATAAATAAATTAAAAAGTAATGATAACATAAATATTAATATGATAAGGCTAATTGCATAGCTTAATGCCATAATGTATACCAATTTATCTAGTGGTCATTTTTTTGCTTGTTATTAGTTTTGACATAAAGTAAATAACTATAGAAGGATGCCACTAAAGAATGAGTTTTCATGGGAATATGGTAAAAAAATAAAATGTACAAATAGAGATCATAGATCACTTCAATCAAAATTTATGTCTAACAAGACTAAGGTTATTTGTTATGAGTGTTAATGTTTTGGTCATAGTGTAAGATTTTGTAAGATCAGATTGAATAAGTCCTCAAGTCAAATAAGATGTTGGAATCTCCTAAGATGCAAATCATGGTATGGAGATAAAATAAGGTGAGAAATAGTCATGATCAACCTATGGTTAATAATAAATAATTTCCATGATATAATGGAAAAAATGTTTGGTATATGCTCAGATAAAGAAGATGAAGGATGATGTATACATCAAGCTAGAGGTGCCAATTGTATACACAATATTTTCAAACTTTTTCCAATTATTGATACTTTGTATCTTGAAGGAACCTGTTGAGTCTAAATCTCTCTAAGTGCATACCTTAAGGGGTGCACCAACAAAGGAGTGGGTAGACCATCAGTGCTTCACAAGACTATTATCCTTTTTTCCAATTTTTATCTACACACTTATATCCTAAAAACCTTTTCCCTAAGATTATTCTTATCTTTTACACCTTCCTCTAGTCATTTTCCACTTTAATATATCATTTCCTTGCCTAGATCCCTAGTAGTTTTTAAACTATGTCATTTAGGTTGACCCTATATTGTTTTGTTATTAGCCCATAGTGCTGACAGTTCTTTTTTATCATGGGTTAAGTAATACTAGGTTGACTAGGTCAACCCTATAAACCATAATTTTTTTAAGGGTCTAGGGTTATATTTACTTATATATACAAGTTCATTTCACCATTTTTGAGAGAAGAGAAGAAGAAGTAAGAGTTATTTCACATTTGCTTATCTACCATTCTACATACTTTCTTTGGAGATATGGATCTTGTCTTATAGAGAAGTATTTTGGATGCATTGATAGGATATGTATCCTAGAGATGATTTGTCTTTGTCATCCTTACATACCAAAATAACCTCTTGTGAATCACCTTAGTCAAGGGAGAGATTGACGATTAATGGGTTCATCTTCAATGGTAAGTATTCCTAACATTGTTCCTTCTTTGTAAGAGTATATAGATATTCATTTTTACTTATCTTTCATGCATTAGGATTCCATATACATTGGCATCAATATATGTATTCTATGCATGTTTAATTTTATTATTTATAACCCCCACTTTGTGCCATAGGATTTGGTGAACACTATACTATATTTGCTTTACTTGTTATTAGCTTAGTGAGATATCAAAACATAGGACTCCCTTAGGATTTTTATGTGATTATGCTTGACTTGACACTTTAGAACCCTCCCTAGCATAGTGTATTATGTTAAGAGTTTTCTTAATCAGGTATAGTGGATCCCCATATTGGTCATGTTACTAATTATCTAGTATATCCATGATTGAAAGTGTATGGTATGATTTATCTTCTCTGAGTTAGGATTGATTTATAGACATGATGCATTTCTTATTACATACATTTTGGTGAACCTGATGTGAATCTAACCATTACAATTTTTATCTCATATTTTTCAAATTATATCATTTTATTATCATTATTTTAGATAACAAAATAGGTAAACACTATTGACTTAGTATTACAGTCAACATCTAGATACCAAAATACGTCAACACTATCTACATAGTTATTTTTATAGGCTTCAGTAGTAGGGTTTTATAAAACTAGGTCAACCTAGTCGACTTAGTTGGAATAAATTTCAAGTAGCTTAAATATAAATTTTGAAAATTCTAAGCATCTTCCAAACCCACCAAGGTTTCTTTCTATCCTTCTTTATCATTTCTATAATTTCTTATAGTTCTATTTTTCACAATTTGTAATATTTAAAATTGCCCCTATACAATGAACTAGGTTGACATTGTCGACATAGTTCTATATTCTATGTTTTATTTGGAAAACTAGGTTGACACTATTAACATAGTTAATTTTCATACCCTTAATTTTAAAATATATAATTGGCACTATCTAATCTATTCTATATTCTCTGCATACACTATTGACTAAATTGACAATGAACTATGTTTCAAAGTTGGAATTAATAGTTATATGCTAGTAATTAGCTCACACTTTCACTTCTTGTTACTTGCATGCTTAGAAATGATCACATAATATAAGTAGGTGTTTTTTAATATAATATTTAATTACACTAGTTTCTCTTTTATGCACACACTATCAAATCACAAAATCTTAAAATTCATTTTAACATTTTTTTACCAAAGGCCTACCTACTTGGATTTCATCACCAAGTGGGAAGTTAGCTTGGTTTTCTAGCCAAGTAAAAACGTTGATTAATGGTATATTTTATCTAAGCAACTAAAAATTTTATCGTTATAGTCTGTGAAGTGAGGGGTTAGGACCCAATACCAAGCTAGTACCATTGCCAATATAGATCCCTTTTAGCTTAATTGTCTTGAACCCATCCATAGATTTATTTATACTTCCTTGATTACAATAAACTTCTTATCACACTTAAAATAATACTATAATAACCTAATAACATTCAAGATGACCACTTAGTTAGATATTAATTTCTAAGTTGATTGCTTTTTCTTTGCTCAAGTGTATGTTGTATTATAAAAACTTGAAATAGCTAGTGTTGGTTCAAGATTATGTGTTGTGTGCCTCAATTGGATGAAACTTATTAACCAAATTGATTATGTGTTTCCTTCCATTTATGATTTAAAATTACATTGTAAAAATTTTCCTATTTTTAGAACATTATCATCTCTATCGACAAAATCACTTATAGACTAATTTACCTCTCCTCCTTATCATACTTATTCAACTGGGTCGACTTAGTATCTTTCTAAACTTCTTCAACATATTAATTTTATTATGTTGACTTAGTATCATTCATAACTATGCCCTTAGAATACTATGTTGACTGTGTTGACTTAATATCATTCATAAATATGTCCTTATCATACTAAGTTGATTGTGTCAACTTAGTATCATTTAGGATTGTCTCCCTAACATACTAGATCAACTATGTCAACTTAGTATCATCCAACACTATCATTTTTAGCTAATTTTATCCTTATTTTTCCTTTTAGCTTTTTAATATCCACTCCTAAGTAGCATCATGAAGCCTCTTATCAAATTATTTATTAATAGTCTCAACCCATTTTGAATGTACATGGATTTTTCCCACCTACCCCTCCTATCTACCATAAAAGATAACTCTTTATGGTGAAAATCTTCATCACATGGTTCTAAATATTCTCAATATCAATCTACCCCATAGTGTATAGTAGATCCAGATAATCCTATTAGACAAATCTTAAACCATGACATTAATATACCTTATACCATTTTTACACCTTATAAACCTAGAAGTTGTAAACACATCAACCCATCTACATATGATATTATAACCTCACACTATGTTCCACCTCTTACAACAAATGTTCACAATCCTCTTGTTATACCCTTAACAATATCACCAAGCCTTATCACCTCCAAAAGTAACACAGTTGAAAACACTCAAATTGATAATCTAGATGATTCTCATTTATTCAAAAACCTTGATGATAATACTATATACACTCCTACCAAGAATGGTGGTTTTACCAAGCTTCCTTCTTCTACCACACTTAAGAAAACTAACACTAATATTTGGAATCCTTCATTTATAAAAACTCCTCCTCCAACCAACAATAATAATACCCCTCCTATCAACATTAATACCCCACCTTCAAATACTAATACACAAATTGACACAACTCAAATTTTGACATAAATAGTTCAACAAATGAACATCATGCAAATAACCAATCAATCTCAAATGATGTAAATGCAACAACATTTATTAAACATGACTAGTCAACCACCTCAAGTCATCATGTCTCAACCAAATTAAAAAAAATCCCTCTTTCCCTTTGAGATGCTAATGGGAATATCATCCCTCAACCTTTAATGAATAACAAAATCCTTCAACATCTTCAAAATGAACCTTTAGATCCATTAATTGCATCCATAAATATTAGAAACATTTATCCAACTATTAAATATAATGGGACTAAGGACCTTACTATCTTTCTTAAGTCTTTTGGTAATCTCTATAAGGAATGGGTCCAAACAATCACCTTTGCTACCACTAAGATCTTAGCCAAAACGTTTATGGGTAATGCACTTGAATGGATCAGCCAAATTCCTAAACATTCCATCTATAACTAGAGGATTTAATCAATGCTCTAGTGAAGGAAATCCCACATGATGACCTTCCTAAAAAATCACCTTATCCATTTCATCAATGTCAATCAAGTTCTTAATCAATCTGCTCACACTTTCATTAAATGATGGAAGTATCTTGCTCATAAAGTGGACCATAACATTAATGATTCTACTCTTTTAAATCTATTTATTACTTCTCTTAAATCTCCCCTTCAATTCAAAGTTTGAATATTTTCACCTAAAAATTTATAAGGAGCCTTAGACCAAGCAAAAAAAGAAAAAAAATCTTATGACTCAATTTGAAACACCTCAAACAACTATTAAATAAACTTCATAATTATTTTCTCATAACGTTGATTCATCCAAGCCTCCAAAACCTATAAGTTGAGCATCCAATTCAACCAATTTTAACCCAACCCACACATTCTTGAGTTTTGAATAACTTAAGAAGAAATTATCACCATCTAAACCCATGAGATTTGATCCTTACAAACCTCCTCGCAAAGGGTACAATCCTGATAAATTTTATTGGTGGCATGATAATATACATCATTCTCATGAGTCTTGTTGTGATCATCACTAATTTATTATTTATTATTATTTTTTTCCATATTTCAATCTTTATACTCTCATAAAACAATGATAACAAGACTATCTTCAATCTTCTCAAATTCCATCTCAAGAACCATAATCATATCAATACCAATTACCTAATGAATAACAAAAATTATCCCATACCTACATCACATCCACTAATTTTGTTTCAACCATAGTTGGTCCTTATTTCTACACCAATAATAAAAGGATATCTAAAATGAACAAATTTAAACATTTCATTACATCCATTGAACCTAAATATCCTAGGTCATATGAACCAAAAGAGTACTTAGTTAAAATGCCTACTCCAAATCATATCATACATGGTCCTCCTTTACCTCCTTTATCTCTTCATAATATATTACACTCAACATCCCTAAAATATAATAAACCAATACAATTATCTATCTCTAAATGCACCTACCAACCCAATGCAAATTATTTTAATGATTCAATATTACCTCACTCCACCTCACATGTTGGGGCATCTTACGATGGCCATTCACATGTCCCTTAAAACTTTAGGGCATCTTGAAATGCCCATCCCTACATCCACTTACCCATGGGATAATCTTAATATTCCCACACTTATTCTAAAATACATAATATCAGCTAAATTCAGCTTCAAGAAACCTTCCATGACTTATAGACTTGTATTTCACATTCTCATTTTTGATACATATGTTAGCATAGATCATACTTGTTATTTTCTTTATCTCATTTTTTTTTTGTGTAATTTAATTCTTTTAGTTTTACTTACTAATCATCATGGTTGCCTTTGGGTTATTTCATTTCCTTACACACTATATTTTTCATTTGCTTTAATTTTTGTCCTTATATATCTCTTTCATTTTTGTCTTTTTATGTCATTGTTTTCTTTAATATCTTTATGCTTATTTTTTCCCATATTTTGAATTCACCTCATTAGTGTTCACCTTATGAGTTGAATTATAAGATAATGGATAGGACATATCCTTCCTCACAAATTACCACATTAAAAAATCTTTAAACCACTTTTTAGGATGACTACTACATTCATTAGTGCTTCTATTAGATCCATTGTAGGTTAGCATAGATTCTCTAATGACATGACTATCATAAACATATCCCTATCCATTTTCATATAACTCTTTTACCTCATGATTATCTACAATCATATTCATAATTTTACTACTTATTTCATATATGTATCTCTCTTGATCCCCATATTTCCTTTATTTGCTTTCATTTGAGGCTCACATCGGTCAATTTTGAGATTTTACACTTACTTATGGGAAAGTCTAGGAGTCTTTAGACACCTTGTTCTTTAGGTCATTTTATATAGTGACCAAGTGTAAGTTTTCTTATGTTTTTCATCCTTAACACCCATATGGAGGAGGAATAGAAAAATCCAAAACAAGTTAAAATCCAAATCATACAAAACAAACAAAAGGCCATAATCTAGAAGGTAACATTAATTTTTTCCAAAAGTTAAATCTCACTAAAAAACATGATTATAAACACATCATTTTTATATTCAAAGATCAAACTCCATAATTAGTCTCAAAATAGATCTAAGGTCCATTGGGGTGTGGTAGGCCAGTAGATTAGAAAAGGAGAATGAAAAAAATTATTTTAATGCTACCTATTGTTTCATGTAAGTACCCAATATTTATAGTAGATAGATGGATATATACGGGGTCATGAGGAGTGGGGAACACATTGTAAGAATCTAGGTCCATTTTAATTTTTATGCATATATACTTCATGGGATGGTCTATATACTT
The DNA here is from genome assembly GCA_037957365.1 of Torreya grandis. Taxonomy (NCBI): domain Eukaryota; kingdom Viridiplantae; phylum Streptophyta; class Pinopsida; order Cupressales; family Taxaceae; genus Torreya; species Torreya grandis. Next base: position 158,813 of record JARHVA010008043.1, on the reverse strand, counting down.
CACTTGTTAGCCCAAGGTTCGTGTTCATTAGTCAAAATGTCCTAATTCCTTGGTGTTGATAGTTCTTAGTCTTTCTCACTTTCCTAGTGTGTCTCATTATTACTAAGGATGTTCACATCAACCATATGGTGCATAACATTACTTATTCACATCATATTTTCCTTATATTCCCCTTATTAGATATTTCTTTTAGTTGATCACATACACCTTATCATGCCTCTTGGTTTATATATTGTGATTTGTATTTTAAGACCATGGATAGGATTAGGCCTTCCTCAAAAATACCCTTACACCATTTTATTACCACACCATCTCATTATCATACTATTCATGTAGTTAGGTGGTTGTGTTTTCTTACAATATATCTTCAAACAAATACATAGTTTGAGTTTTCATCCTTTAGATATTTTTATTTTTTTCTATTTATCATCTTCTCATTTGATTTTTTGGACTTTACTTATCTTAAATATGACATTTGAAATAATTACATATTTATCTTTATGTATGACTTCTTCATGTTTGTCTTACACCTTACTTCAAAATTTCATTTTCAATCATCCATGTTTTTATTTATGTTTGATCTGACATGCTTATCTTACATGGGGTTACTTTTCACTTGATTACATATCTTTATTAGATTTATCTTGCATTGATATTTCATTTTTTCCATTCATGTTTTACATGCTTCCTAATGTGACTAAGTATGTTATACATTCCTTTTTTCCATTTACGTTTTACATGCTTTCCAACATGATTCATTGTGTTCAATAATAATTTGTCATTCATTTGCCATCATTTTATCATTTATTTGCCTTCAATATTTTAACCTTGCCTTAACAAACACTAGGATGACCAAAATTTCCTTATTTTGACAAGGTTGACTTAACAAACTAAGTTAACCCTTTAATTTTTGCCTCTTAGTACTAAGTCAACCTAGTGGATGTTTCTACTATGATGGCAGTCATGTACTAAGTCGATAAAATAGATTTTCTAGTATGTTAGCAGTTATATACTAAGTTAAAAAGTTAGAAAACACACTAGGTTAGCACACACTTACTAGGTTGGCAGTGTTGATTTTGTAAAACTTTAGCCTATTAGGTTAACTAGGTCAACCTAGTTGTTTTTACCTGTTGACCCCTAACATTTTCTATCAATTTATTTGTTTTAACCATATCTTTGTTCTAAAAATCCATTTTTAAAACCATAAAATTTTTAGGAATCATGATTATGTAGAGAATATTTTCCACTACTATATGCCTATATTCTTGAAATTTTGATTTTTGGCTATCTTTCCACTAACTTCTATAGGTTTTCTTCATATTTGGATGCCTTCATTTCTTTCCCTGTCTCCTTATTTATCTACAACACTAAGGTAAGTAAAGGTATGCATTTTTAAATTGTCTTTTCATTTATCTTACTTTCTCCTTACTAAATTTTACATAGCATCAACATTATGTGTTATCATGTTTTACTCTCGAAGCACCATCCTGTATTACACTCATGTGACACGCGATGAGTTTTGAGTGGGACATATGCATACACATAATATTTTGAAAATTTTATCAATTACTAACACTTTGTATCTTAAAGGAACCCTTTGAGTCTCAATTTATCTAAGTGCATGGCTTAAGGGGTGAATTGAGAAAGGGGTGCAAAGGCCATTGGTGATTTCTATGATTGTTGTCCCTTATTCCACTTGTTATCTACACACTTATATCCTAAAAACCTTTTCCCTAAGATTTTTATTCTCTATTTCACCCTCCTCTAGTAATTTACCACTTTCATTTATCTTTTCCTAGACTAAATCCCCTTTCTATAGTTTTTAAACTATGTCACCTAGGTTGACCCTGTATTGTTTTGTCATCAACCCATAGTGTCAACATATTTCATTTTTAGCATGGGTTAAACAATACTAGGTCAACTGGGTCAACCCTATTGACTAGAATTTTTGTAAGGGTCTAGTATTAGAGTTTCCTATTTATAAAAGTTTATTTAACCATTATTGAGAGAAGAGAAGTAAGAGGTATTGTGTATTTAATTATCCACCATTGTACTTGAGGAACAAGCGTAGGGTTTCATACATTCTTTGGAGATACGTATCTTTTTTTATGGATATTTTAGATGAAATGATAGTTTTAATAGCCTAGAGCTGATTTTTATTTGTCATCCTTACATACCACAACATCCTCTTGAAAATCACTTGGGCGAAGGAAGATATCAAGTCTTTGTGGGTTCATCTGCAAAAGTAAGTATTCATAACTTTGCTCCTCCTTTGTAAGAGTAGATAGATATGAATTTTTGCTTTTCTTCTATACATTAGAATTTTGTATACATTAATTTGAGTATATGTCTTCTATGTATGTTTACTTTTATTGTTTCTAACCCCCACTTCATGCAATAAGCTTTCATGAGCACTAGACTAGATTTGCTTTATTTGTTATTAGTTGAGTGAGATATCAAAACATAGGACTCCTTTAGGGTTATTATATGATTGTGCTTAATTGGAGGTTTTTTAACCCTCCCTAGCATAGTATATTATGGTAAGATATCCTCTAATCAGGTCTAGAGGATCCCCATATTGGTCATGTTCTTGATTATCTAATGTATCCCCAGTTGGAAGTGTATGGTATGATATATATTAAACAAATTAAGATTAATTTATAAACATGATGATTTTTTGATTGTATACACCAATCATAACCAAAAGGATTCTAAATAAATAATCTCAACCTCATGATTATAAGCTGGTTGAGAAAATTTCTTGTCAGAATATGAAGATCTAGGAATCTCTTGAATTTATGTTGTTTTACTGCTCTATTGAATGCATGACTCCATTAGGATTCATGGATACACTCATTAGAAAGTAGAAGCATGGTGTATTATTGTTGAGCTCTGATAGGTGTTGTATGGTATGAAGACATGTTGAAGATTATTGAGTCTAAGCTAGCAGTGTGTTTTTTTGGCATGTTGAGCGGTAAGTTTTTGGTATCTAGTTATGGTTGAGATAGTTTTTTGTTTATTTTTGGTATTGGTACCAAAGTGCTTAATCTATTTTGAAGATGGTCTATGTGTACTATTGATTCATGTAGTGAGAAAGTTGTGAAGATAAAGGGAGAGCATGGTTGTGTAGTTCTATATGATCTTTCTTTGTTGAGTTGTTACATTGATTGATATATGTTTGGTCTAAAGGGGAGACAGGTAGCTCTGAGTTATTTTTCAAGAGAGTGGTTGCATTTGTTATCTAAATCACTGTAAGCATGGAGTTAGGGGGAGCATGATTTTTTATTTTGATTATCGAACTAGCTATGAGAAAGAGTTGAGTGTTCAATGTACATCAAGATAACCTTAAGTTCATATAGGACCAAGGCATAAGGTGTATAGTCTCAATTTTCATATCATGAAGAATACAAGTTATGACAAGTGTATGTCATAATGAAGCATGTAAGCATAGACTTAGTTGAGATAATGATGCAAGAAAGATGTCATGATGAGGTGTATGCCATAGTGTCTTGATAAAAATGAAGTAGATATATTGATGCAAGAAGAACATCCAAGATAACATGTAGACATGACATGAGTTATATCTTCTCTAGCATGGAGGACTAGATTGTTTCCTTAGAATAATATCTTTGATTACAGACAAACTTGATAGACATGGTAGACAAGCATTAATTATAGAGATGTTTTATACTCTTAGGCATTGAGTGCAATTATCCTAGGCATTTGAAAATGACCTTTTGGTCAAGTATCATAGGTTTATATGCTCAGTATGACCTAGTGGTGTGAGGTGAAGGTGATCAAATAAGATAAAAGTCTAGAGAATAGTGAACTAGGTGTTTAAAGACCTAATGAGTAGTGAACTAATATAAAAAGGGTTGTCATGATGTAGATATATTAGATATGGATTATAGATATAAAAAGATGATAGAAGGCATCTTTTTGGTGTGAACAAAGGTTGAAATTCCAATCAAACATGAAAAAATATAGAAAAAGATTGTTATTAATTATATGACTCAAAAAGAAAGTATGAACATAGGGTGAGATTGTTAGTTATGTGATTTAGAGGATCAAGTTAGTTTTGAGGTTGATAAGTACAATCAAAAGTTGACATGGAACTCTGTATGTAGCTTAGATGTAAATGACATAAGAGACATGAGTTCTTGAGGAAAAACTCAAGCATTCCAAAAATTGACGGTGAGTATCTGGTCATCATTTCATTATATGGTTTCTTGAAGTTTAGGTCCAGGTATTAGATAGATTTTATAGACCCTTTTTCATTAATGTCAAAGGGAGAGAAAGACATGTTTAGAGGATAAGATATTGATCATATTGTAGTATGTTTTTCCATTAGTGACAAAGGGGGAGCTTTTGGGCATAATGTTATCATTAATATCCATTTGATGTCATTTATGTCAAAGAGTGTTATCATTAATGTTTAGATACATCTGGTGAAGATGCATGGTGAGTGGTATTTGAGGTATGCATGAGTGAAGGTTGATGTCTAGGTAGGCAAGGATAGTTGAGGTTTTAGCATTAGGTTGTCAATGATGATCAATGGTCAAGGTTATTTCTCAATATTATCCTTGATAGAAGGCTTGTGTTAAGGTTGGTGTTTCTCTAGTGAAGCATAATCAAAGTAAGTTGTCAAGTGCTTAAGCCTAGTAGTGTATTGAGAGGGTATGAGAATAAGATGCCTAGTATTGTGCATGAAGAGGCATAGTGGCATAATGATTTAGATGTTATAATGCTTGTAAAGGATATATAAGTTTGATATCAAGTATATTTTAGGATAGTGTGGCTTGTGAAGTGTAGTTATAGTATAAAGAGTTCTTATGTAAAGGCATAAGATTTTTTGAATGATGAGATAAGGTTGTATAAGAATTTTTGAAAATATTAAATCGTAAAAGTGATTGTATGAAATGAGAGTGAGATGATGATGATGATGATGATGATGATAATAGTTAGAATGTTGAGAACATGAAAAGATTCATGAAGGTGAAATGCTTAAGTAGCCTAAGACTAGTCATGGTATGTAGAGACATTTCTAGAAGGTTTGAGTATGATGGATTTGTGAGATAAGTGAAAACAATAATGAGTGATTGTATAAGGCTTATTTAAAATGAATAAGAGGCATTGGATAACTTATAAGAGTTTCAAGGTGAAGCCTATAGGGGTAAGTACTTCAATCTAAGTCTGTAACTAGATTAGTTCTAAACCATGCCTAGCCTAATAAGGTATCATGATCTATTGTCAAGGCACATGAAGGATGTATGGATATATTTTTTCATGGTAAGATTTTTTATGTCATGTACATAAGTTTTTAAAATCTTGTATAGTGGATAGAAGGATAGTTTTAAGGACTAATGTAGCTTGCAGATCAAGGTCTAGAGAGAAAAGAGATAGATGGTTGCCAAATGAGGTATATGATTCATATTTCAAGATAAGAATGAGAATGTGAGAATTTATAGTTGTTTTATATATTATCCTATGTGTTTTTACAAAATTTTAGGTCAAAATTTGAAGTTTTAGGCTTGAAAAAGTGTTTTAATGTCTCTTAAGTGCACAAGATGAAGAGTTGTCTACCTAATAAGGTTTTATATGTGTTTGTTGGCACATCCATAACATACATGAGGACCTAAGATATTAATGGTTTATTTTAAAAGGACCTAGATGAAATTTCCAAGCATTATTTTCTATAATATGTGCCTAGGCTTTGTGAATGATCATTAAGACTAGAAGATGGTTTAAACGCTCAAAGAACCCTAAAAATGACCCAATGTGAAAGATGTTCATAAAAAATAATTATAATGGTTTGATATGGATATTTAATTTTTTGGAGGATATATTAAACTCTCCCTGTAACCTTTAGGTGTGATTGGTTTGTCAGGTGTGTGAGGAAACCTGACAATAAATAGCTAGTTTCTTAGAAAATTATTATAAAAGTTAGATTTGACCAAGTCAAAGTTGATAAATGGATTAAGGAAAAATATTGATAATTTTATTTTATTTACATATTGGATTATATTTATAATATAGAGTTAAAGTGTGTTAAATTGGTCATACAAGTTAACCAATCACTAACAAGCCCAATGGTGAAAACAATGAGAAACCTAGGCAAAAGTGAAAAGTTGATTAGGGATGTGTTATCATGGATTAGGGATAAATAAAAGTTTATGGATAATTTTTTAAATAATTTTAATAAATTTTCATGTTGAATTGAATTTTTGGAGTTCAGTGAATATGGTTGAAAATTTTCTCACAAGTTGACTTGTCTAGCTCAGTGATGTTTGCATATAGTGAGATATTATGAGATTAGTCAATAATACCAGTATTTTAATTTAAAAATGGTTTCCTAATATTTTATATTTGTATATTTATCTCATATTATCATAAAAAGGAATCAAAATACACTGAAAGTGTCTACATAGGTGTTGAAGGTCATTATCACCATGATTGGTCTTTACAACAAATTGGTAGTTTTGGGTAAGTGAGTAGAAGAGATAAATTTGAGACTATATGCCATGATTTTCTATACCTAATTCAGATGATGTTATTATTTTATACATATATGTCATATACATGATTTGAACAAGGTTTGAGAGTTAGTGAAAGTGATTGAAATAGTAAAGCCTGGTAGGGTTGGTGCTTAACTAGTTGGGGTTGGTGTTCCTTGTGAATTTGGTGATTCACTAAACTTGATATTTTATCTTATAGGACTATAATCCATTTTTATGTATTAGTGGTTTTTATTCCCCTTCAGTATTTCTAACATATAATGTGTGTTATCTTGTGTTATTATGTTTCATATATATGTGAATGGTTACTTAGTCATTATTTGATCTACATGTTTGAATGAATATTCATGAATGCTTAAGTGGAATTGTAGTAAAGGTTTTAAAGACTAATTCACCACCCTCTCACTCATTATGATTCAAAAAATTGGTATCAGATCTTTGTTCTTTGAGATAAGTCTAATAGCTTGAAGCTAATCCTAAGAAGTACAAGATGTCTTATGATCAATAGGAAGAAGATAACATGTATGATGAAGAAGTCTAATATGAGAGTTAAGAAGGATAATTTAAACTAGACCTTAAAGATGAGATCATAAGTGCCCTTGATGATTTTAATCATCAAAATAAGACTATCAATAATCTTAGGAGTTAGTTAAAAGGTGTCAACACAAGTTTTAAGTCAAAGGAAGTTGAATATGGCTAGTTAAAGATAGAGATAGATTCCTTGAAGGTTGAACATGAGTATCTCATAGACAAGATGAGAATGTTTGAGAAAGGTCATGAAAAAATATATCAATCCAAAAAAATTATAACATAAAGTGCAATATGAGAAGGATAATTAGACATATTAACTCCATAAGGTATAAAAATTTGATCCATGGTCATTATTTTACTTGTTATTAGTTTAGACATAAAGTAAAGAACTGTAGAAGGATGCCACTCAATAATGAGTTTTCATGGGACTATGGTAAATGAAGTAATTATCTGAAAAGAGATCATAGACCACATAAATAAAAATGTATGTGTAACAAGAATAAGTTTATTTATTATGAGTGTAGACACTCAAAAACTATACATGATAAATTTCAATGTCAATCTACTTTTTCACCCTTGTCCAACCTCATATCTAGTTGACCACCTAGTCAAATAGACTCATTTACTAATGTGACCCTATAAAACCCCTAACTTAACACATTTAATTAAACCTTTTAATTCAACCCTTTTCTTGCTTTAACCGATTTTATTCTATCCCCTTGACCATTGATGGTCAGCCTAACCATTGATGGTTGGCCTAATCATCGATGGTCAGGTTTCCAAGCTTGATTTAAAGATTTAAAGCATTGAAAAATTTATGTGAGATAAGTATCTCCCTAAATGGCAACTTCATTTTCAAACTAGCTTTAAAATGCCATGAATCAGTAACTTTATCCCTTATCAAATTATTAATTTCCTCCATCCCAATTAGCAACTTCATCCTACAAAAGGAGAAGAGGAGGATGTAAAATGGGAGCCACAATCCAATACAATCCATAATATTGCATTCAAGCTCTCTTGAATATAGGTATCCAATATCCTTTTAGAAATCAAGTAACATCTTTAGACACCTAAAGCTCTGTTAGAATCACTTTCAAAATTTGAATTATTGTCACTCTAGCCAAATTACTTCAGCCTTCCACCAACAAGTTTTAGGTTACTCCTTCCTAGTCAAATAGGAGTTAGTCTGGATTCACATGCACATTTTAATAGGTATTATTATACATACCCTATTACTAGTTTCTTTATTTAGTTTCAAAATTAATAAATGAGTAAATATTAACTAAAACATTTTACCATGCTTGGTAGGACCTTGTATCCCTTTTATTTCCTTTATTGTTTTCTCATCAAATGAAATCCAAAAATTTATTTTTGGGCCTAAAATAAACCTCTTCCATACATTTATTTCTTGCGTATCTTAGTTCATCTAGTAACTTAGGAGGCATAGTAAGTAATCATATATTTTAGACTTATTATCATACACTTAACTAGACCAAAAATTAATTAACACATCAAAACATACTTGAGATAAGGCCTAACTAGGATTTCATCACCTAGCGGTAACCTTACCCCTTTTTGGCTATCCTACTTGGATTTCACTACCAAGGGGAGAACCAACTCAACTCTCTGGTTGAGTACAAACTCTAAACTCAATATATTTTTGCTAAGCACCTAGCACTCTTACTACTATAAGATTGTGAAGTGAGGGGGTAGGCCCCAATACCAAACCACGTACTGAAGTTCAACATAGATTTATCTTGAGTGATTAAACAACCTAAAACCAACCTTAAATTTCCTCTTTAGTACCCTTTCTACAAGCCAAATTCCCTCTTCAGACTTTTTAAGGCATAAGCCAAAATCAATCTATAAAGAATCTTAAGATTTAATGCACTTTTAATGTATGCTTTGTTTGCCTTTAATTATTTTCTTTTGATTGATATTTTTTGAGGTGTGAGTTTTGCCATATTATTTCCCATTTTATCACATGGTCTTTACTAGATATAAATGAGAAACCAAACCAATCAACCACCACCTTCTTCTTCTTCCTCCATGGAATATAATTCTAATGTTGAGGGTTCACCTCATTTTTCTCCCCCTCCTACCAGAATCCCAATTATTTTTTACGGTGATGTGGATTTTGATACCTTATTTAAAAATAATGTAGTGGCCCTTCAACACTGTACCTCTATTGACACGGTTCCTCTTATGGACCCTCCTTACAGTATGCCTACCCATCTTATGGTGGGTGTTACCTCAACCCAACCCTTGCTAACCCAAGCCTCTTCCTTTTATAACATCCCATCTACTACCACTACCCAAACCCAATCCAATGCTCTAGCCTCTAACTAAACACCTCCTACCATACCCCACACTTTCGATACAAGTTCAAATTTACCTTTAGGTACCTATACTACACCTACCATGGGGTTATTTTCTACCCTTATGTCCACCCATCCCCTTATCTCAACCAATCCACCAACTTATACCCTATTTTAGAACTTGGTGCTTTCTATAACTTAAACACTTCCACCCATTAGCACTAGAGTCACCACTCAGCCTAAACCTACCCAAACTTAACCCATTACCTTAACCATACCTTTAATTCAACCCATATCCATCCCTAAATAAGTACCCATAACAACCTATCAATATGTCCTCAACCCATAGGGACACACAACACCTTCCACCCAGGCATTTGTGATAATCAACCCTTATGTGGCACCATGTCAACCTCTTGTGACCACTTACCAATATGTGTCTTCTTCCACACCTTCTATCACTTATCCAAACATAGTTACTAAGAAACCTTAATAGAGTGTTGCCATTAATTATGTAGCTTCCCAACCCCATCTAGATTTGATCAAGATGTTAATGGTCAAAATGACCAACCTAGAGTCATCTATCTCTAAGTCTCATAACCTTTCATCCTATGACAAAATTTGTAATGAACCCATTCATCCATCTATTCCCATCCATTCTTATCCTCCTCAATGGAGATTGCCCAAGTTTTCCAAATTCTAAGGCAAGGAGGACCCCCAAAAACATTTGAATGCATTCCATCATTCTTGTTATTTGATCACATATTATGATTATCTCCTTATTCAAACCTTCCTGATATCCTTATCAGGACCCACCCTTGATTGGTATAGTACTATTCCCATGCACTCCATATTTTATTTTTCCCAACTAGCTCAAATATTTTTAAAGAATTTCTTGGTAAATATATCTAAAAATATTTCTATTATAGACCTCTATTCCATTAAGTAATTTGATGATGAATCAATTGTTGATTTCATGGCTAGATCGATAGGTCTCATCAACCACTTGATTTCTCCTTATCCTAACCTAAATTGATTTAACTCTTCTCTCAAGGTTGTGCCTAAACATATTTCCCCCACTCTTCAAGTTTAAACTTTCAAAATGTTTGATGAGGCATTCACCATGGCATGTAAACTAGAAAAATGGGCCATTAATGAAGGTAAATTGAAATTATAGAACAAAAACTCCATATTTAAATATAATGACCCTTCCTCCACAAAAACCACTAACCAATCCAATACCAAATTATGAGCATACACAAACTCAGTTGTTCTAAAAACTACTCCACCTCCAATTTTCAACCAACCAACTCAAACCAATTCTTCTAACCCTCCCTATCAACAAAACTGAAACTAAAAATGAGATCCTCCAAAATAATATACTCTCATTAGAGAATATTATACATTGATTTTGGATAAATTTCTCAAAACTAACCCCATCCAACTCCCACCAATTAAACCACCCCAACAATTTGATGCTTCTCACCCCATACCTAGGTGGTACAATGATAATGACCATTGTGTCTTTCACTGATTCATAAGACATGACATTAATAAATGAAATACCCTCAAAAATATTATCTAAAACTTGATTGATAGTGGATAAAATGCTTTTGATAATCCCAAGCCTTTTCCCAATCATGCTTCTTATACCTAACATGATAACCAACCTGAATCATCTCACTCTCATGAAGCACATACAATCAATGTTATTGATAATGAACATATTGTTGAAGAGACCATTACCTCAATCACCTAAATGAAGTAGTAAACTCACCCCCTAGTCCTTTAGATACTCAAACATAAGAATTAATCCTCTCTCTTCACTTGATGAAACCTTAGGTTTATATGCCTCTACTTTCATAGAAACACCCTCTGATATAACAACTTCTTCTTCCACTCCATCCATTCAAATGGAATAACTACCCTCCATTCTTCTAATCTCCCACATAAAGGGTGTAACTCTATCCATTCCTTCACTTGAGGACAACTTACCTACCTCCCTTATCATAAAACTATCCATTTCCTCTTTGGAAACCATTTTAGAAGAGGGGATTACCTCATATACCCAACCACCAATTTTGGAACCTTCACTCAAAGGCAATAATGAAGGAGCCATTTCCTCTTCTTCACCTAAGGGCTTAATTTTTGAAACCAAGGACCAAGGAACTAAACCCATCTATAAACCCTTTTTTGGACTATTTCAAAGTTTAGATTTCACTTCTCAACCCAACTTTGATAGAGCCACCTTTTGGAATCATCTTGGGCTCCCTTACCAAAACAAATTTGAGTCATCAACTTCACTTAAATCTACCCTTAAATCTATTATTACCTCTTCCAAAACCATAAGTTAACCATCCTAACAACATCTACGTAAAATAACCAAATCACCTTATGATTCTCTCACTAAACTGATCAAAAACCTATAAAATCTTCCCACACCTAGTTACACTCACCCCCCATTTGAATTTGGACTTAACCCATTCTAATACACCCAAGAAGAATCCAATGAAACCAAATAAGAAGAGAGAGTTACCCAAACGTCCACCTTGAACTAGAACCATACCACCTCCTTTCCACTTACCTTCCATCTTAAGAACCAATCCTTTTATCATTCTAGTTACATATTCTTATTCTAAGAAACCATCCCCCTTTCCTACACCTATGCCTACACCCATCAAACCCTCTAGTTGTCCATCATTTTTAACTCACCCATCTACCTATACTTTCCCATATATAGCTAAACATTCATCATCCAAGTCTTCCATATTCAAATCTTCAACCTCCAAACCAATCATAACCAAGCAAACCCAACCAAAATCACCTATTAAAACCATTCCTCCAACTACAACTTACATGGCAAAGTCTATGCCCAAAAAGGCTCCTATCCCTAAAACTATGAACCCATCACCTCTAATGTTTTTAAATTACTCCTACTTAACTATCTTATAGAGGTTGTTTAAAACTTCCTCTATTATCTTACCACCTATCAAACTATTCTACCCTTCTAATACCAAACCTTCCTAGTTAAATGATAACTTGATCTATGCATATCATAGAGTACAAAAACATGACATAAAGAACTAAAAATTTCTTCAAGCACTATTTTATAGCCTATATGATGAGGATGATTTATTGTCAAATGAACCCTTCTTACCCTATTACCATTCTTACCATCCAACTAACTTACCCAACATTTACCTACTCTCCCACTTCCACTCCTACCCAAGAGTGAGGAGGAAGAACTGAAGCAAGCATCAAACCCAACAAACCCCCTTATCCACACTATTCATGTGGTTATTCGATCCCAAGCCCAATAGAGAGATAAGGGAAAAGATAAAGCATCCATCCTATGCACATACCCTTTAACCCCTAAATCCACCAACCAAACCCAAACATCTCCATCCTCACCTTCACAACCACCAAAACCTAAAGTATCCATTTTGGGAGATTTTCCCTCTAACACTTTTGCATATATACAATGGTTAGTGTTGAAAAAAATTCACCAAACATCAATGAAAATGAGACTCTATGCACTAGTCAACACCTCACCCCACCATCACAAGGCACTAATCAAGGCTCTACAATCTATAGAGGTTCAACTGGATGATCCTCAACCACTTGCACCATTTATAGGAGCCCTCCAAATTTATATCCTCATCACATTTTAGGATTTTGAAATACCTCCCACTCATCTTGAGGATTCTAATCTTCCCCTTTTTATTGCTGCATACATCAATCAAACTTGCATCTAAAGGGTGATGATTTATGAAGGAGCTAGCATCAACATTATCTCCTCCCATGTTTATGACCAACTGTAGTTTCCCAAGAACATCATGTCATAAAGTATAGTAGTCCTTCACTCCTTTAATGATACCATGGATGCTACCTTATGGACTATTATCTTTAATATCCACTTGGGGCCTTATACCATTCCAAAATTATTTTACATTATAAAGGGTGAGTTCTAATGCAATGTGTTACTCAGATGCCCTTGGATCCATGTTATGAGTTGTGTCCCTTCTACCTTACATTGATATATCAAATTTGAACATGAAGGTCATGTTAGTACCATCAAATCTGACCTTAGTCCATTTTCGACTTGTAATATGACATATCAACCTAATAAAATTCTTATTCCTCATTCATCTACCTTATAACTAACTTCTAACAAAACCACCCTACCAACCATAACCGGAAACACATGTACTCATAATAATGATGAAGCATCAACTAGCTCAACCATCCCTTCATGCCAAATTCTAGTTAAAGACCCCTTGAAATCCATGTTCTAATGCTTCTCTTTTAGGGAATATCATCTTTTATCTCTCGATGCTTTTCCCACTCTAGAAGAATATGGGAACCTTAAATATGACCCTTCCTACAATCTCAACATTGAAACCATCATCCCTTTGGGGCTCTACAACAATCAAATAAATTTTGTCTATGGGGAACTTGATCAACTACTTCTTATTCCCACAATTACCCCATTCATCCAACCATTCACTACTAATTTTCCCTATTTGGACAAACCAACCTTTGGCAAATCTTACCTTTAGAAGTGCACTTATAAGGGTTTTGGTCTTGGCCTCTATGAATAAGGACCTCATGAGTTACCCATAATCAAAACTCAAAAACATCATGAGTTCTTTGGACTTGGGTTTGTACCACTAGAAGAACCCACATCACCAAAACCCATTTCCACCATCGATAAAGAACTTCCATCCTCACCTACACCATCTCCCTCAAAATATGAGGACTTTAATATCATCCCATCTAACTTTATTTTATCAATACCATTAGTTTAGGCCCCTTGACCTATCAAAAAGATGGCCAAACTAAAACCCTTCATCTCATTCATCCTAAAATTATTGAACATGATTCTCCTACCATCAACACCATCCAACATCATGATGATGATTCTATTCTCACCTACCTCGATGTGGGGGATTATTTTATTCATAAATCCCTTCCTCTTAATAATCAAACTATGTTAAATAAATCCACCATTGATGTCAACTTGGGTACTCAAGATAATCCTTGTATCATCAAAATGGACCAATCTGTAAATTCTATAGAGCAACAAGATTACCCTTCTTTCCTTAGAGATTGTAGCATAGAATTTTCTTGGTCTTATCAATATATGATTGGAATTAACCCTTATATTTCCATCCATAAAATTGTTACACATCTTGAGGCTAAATTGGTTCAACAAAGAATTCATAGAATACATCCTTGGATAGCCTTCCTTATTAAAGAACTTTAACATCTCTTATCTATCAACTTCAATAAACCCATTTACTTCCAAATCTTGATTTCCCCCAAAGATCATCATAAAAATTCCTTTATTACCCCATGGGGAACTTTCTACCATAGGTTCATGACCTTTGGACTAAATAATGCTAGACCAACCTATCAATAGACCATGACCTATATCTTTCACAATCTCATCCATAAAATCATAAAGGACTATGTGGAAAATCTCCTTGGGAAATCCAAACACTACAAAGATTACCTAGTTGTTTTCACCATCATCTTCAACTGATTAATCCATTACCATTTTAGGTTCAATCCTTACAAATGTATTTTTAGAGTCTTATCAGTAAATCTTATTGGTTTCATCATCTCTCTTTATGGAATTAAAATAGATCCTACCAAAGTCAGAGCAATCTTGGAAATGCCTCCTACCAACCTTATGTAACTCCTTAGCCTATAGGGTAAAATTAAATCTATCCATCACTACATCTCCTATTTATTAGATAAATGTCAACCCTTCCACCACCTATTAAAGAAACACACCTATTTTAAGTGGACCAAGGATTGTCAACAAGCCTTTGATTCAATCAAGTAGTATCCTCTCTCTACACCTATCCTCATCCCTCATAAGGAATATTAGCCTTTTTACCTATATATGTCCACCATAAACCATTCCCTAAGGGTAATGCTCTCTCATTGTGATGAATAGAATAAAAAAAAGATATCTATTACATTAGCCATACCATTATTGAACATGAGACATAGTATACCCATCCTAAAAAACTATACCTCACCTTAGTTTTCATGTCCTCCAAACTCCATCACTACCTTCTTAATCATAAAAAATATGTCATCACCAACACTGACCCCCTCAATTATATGAAATCTAAGCCATACCATAAATAATGTATGGTTAAGTGGCTCATAATCCTAGCTAAGTTTAATCTTGAGTTCCTATCACAAAAAACCATTAAAGGACAAGCCATCACTAATCATTAGTCAAAGCTCCTTTACTAGACAATCAACCTCTTCCTCTTACCTTTCCAAATGAGTCAATCATAACTATTTTTTAGAAGGAACCCACCTCCCAAATGACCATTTTATTTGATGGCCCTAAATGACAACATGGTGGGGGTGCCAAAGCTATTCTCAATCCCCTTAATGGTGAACCTCTTCCCCTTTATTTTAAAGTTGACTTTGAATGCACCAACAATATATCCAAATATAAAGCCCTAGTCATGGGTCTCCAAATTGCCTTAGCCTTAGGATTTAAAATAATTAGTATCTTTGGTGATTCCCAACTAGTCATCAAATAGGTCAATGGATCTTATCATTATAAAAATGATACCCTCTTAAAATAAAAATACTCATGGATGTACTCTTATCATCTTTTGATCATTACACTATCTAATTAGTTCCTCAATCTACCAACAAATTTTTAGATACAATGGCATCCATTTCTTCCTAAATTCCATCTCAACCTACTAAATCTAAATTATGTCATCATCCATCATTTTATCATACCCTCGTATATCAGTTCTAATATTCCTATCTTTTGTTGTGTGAAAACATCTCCTTCTGATATTTGGTATGACCAACATTTTGACTACCTTAACCTTGGCATTATTCTTCCCAACCTTTCAAATAATTCTTTAAGAGATTTTATTTAGGGTACCTCTCATTACACCATACTAGGGGGAATCCTTTACAAACATGTATTTGTTGACATCCTTCTCCATTATCTACATATTCATGAAGCTTCCCACCCTCTCAAGGAAATGCATGATAAAAATCAATGGGGGACACTTTAGTGTCCTAGCTATTGATAAGTGTATTCTTTACCTTGGCTACTATTGGTCCACTCTCAATCAAGACTATTATAACTATGTAAATAAGTGTGTTAAATCCTAAAAACATGATAACTTACATCATGCAACTCTGCATGGCCTTCAAGTATCTACAGATTATTATCCCTTCTCACAATGGGGTCTTGACCTTATTAGGGAAATCAATCCCCATTCTTCACAGTGACACCAATATATCCTTACCACCATTGAATATTTTACCAAATGGGTGGATTACATCAATTTTATCTCAACCAAAGCCAAAAAAATTATCAACTTCATTAATCACCATATCATCTACCACTTTGGTGTTCCCCATAGGATTATCAATGATAATAGTAAATCTTTTAAAAACTCGAAATTCCAAGGTCTCTATAATGATTTTGGCATCAAATTATGCTTTTTCTAACCTTATTTTCCATAATCCAATGGACAGACAAAAGCCTCTAACAAAACCCTCATTAAAATGTTAACCAAGGTAGTGAGTGTTTTAGGTGAGGATTAGCAATTACATATCCATTTCACTTTATGGGCTTATTTCACTAACACTTAAATCTCTAGAGGTTCTACCCCTTTATATTTCATCTTCAGTGAGAGGCAGTCTTACCTATCAAAGTCTAGATTCCATCTCTTTGCATATCTTTACAAAAAATCATTTTTTAGAGTGGTTATCATCAAGAAAACCTCACACATCTTGAACTACTAAATGAATGTTACACCATAGCCTTTACTCATAATCGTGCCTATCAAGAATAAATCAAGTGTGCATATAATAAACACATGAAAGAGTGAGTTCAACATCAGAAACCTCATCCTTAAGGAAAACTAACATGTAACTAATATGGAGAAAAAAATGGAATGTTTGATTTCAATTGGCTTTGACCCTATATCATAACCCATAAGTCTAGATCAAGTACTTATCATTTGTCCTCTTTCGAAGGCAAACTAGAACGTAAGCCTCTTAACACTTTAAATTTGTGTCCTTTCTATTAGTAAAATAAGGATCAAACTCACTTTTGTGTTTAACTTAGTCTCATCCCTTAGTTTACAATATTTTCACCTACCTATCCCTAAACCCCTTGGGGATAATTTCTTACAATATAGAACTATGTGATTATCCATCATAATTATAGCCTAATCCTAAGTAGGGTACCATGGCTCTACCCATGGCATGGTTCTCATGGATACTTTTCATCTCTAATAAAATGGAATCCTATGATTAGTTGTCTTTCTAACCACCCACTCATCTTTCATTAACCTTTTGTGTTAAATTATTACCTCCATAAAGGTTAACTTTTAAGCCTAAATAGATAAGTCCATGTCCAACCTAGAATTCAAGATCATTTGGCATACCAAAATATTAGCTAGGTCCATATCTCTAGAATTGTAAATTTCTCCCATGAAGGATAGCTACCCAACACCTAAAATTTTGTTAAAAATAGATTGTTCCCCTAAAGTATAATTATAAAAATCCAATTTTAGACCATTCCCTTGATGGATGGCTAAGAAAATCCAATTTTATATCATTAGAAGATGTCATCATTGATTAGCTTCAATAACTTATCAAAATAGAAAAAACAACAATCAATCCTACATCAAAATCAAGGTAAGTAAGCCATAATCAGCTCTTATAAGTGCCATTTGTAGATTTCTTGCATTGATCAGTTTATGCATTATCCTAGTATGACATAATTGGATTTTATATATGGAATTTATAGAATTCCTACATTGATTAGTCTACATATCATATTAAGGCATGGACTTGTCTATTACAATTCTTTGGTCACCTATAGAAAGGGAAAGCTAACCCATATCAGGTTACCTTTTCACCCATTTAGCATTCAACCATCTAACTATCACCTCCCTTCCCTTCAATCCCTCTCTAAAATCAAGGGATGATTTGTTTAATTGATGAAAACTAATCAAGACACCCTCTTTCTCAATCAAATCATGCTCTTGTGAAGCATTTGATAGGACTATGTTCACTAATTCAATCCAACTATGTTTTCTTATTGTTCATTCCTTTCCAATCCAGAACATCACACCTTTTAATTTCCTTATATTAGTTCATGTGGACATATGTCTCATAATTGTTATCTCCTTGTATTATTAATTTTGTTACCTACACCTAATTTATGTGCTTTTGTTATTTACTCATATCACATATCATATCCTCACATGCAAACATCATTCTCATCAATGCAATCATAACATTCTAAACCATAAAAAGAACAAATATAAACCACATCCTACCTATAAACAAAACATCAAGAACCATAAATCAAAACATACCATTATAACATCATAACAACATATTATCCTCATCAAAGTCATCCACATCATCTCTACAATAATTCCTAAATGTCATCCTATCTATGAACTACACATCCTATCTATAAATCTTACCAATCAACACACTTACATTATCTATCACCTAACCATAATTTTATCTTTAAAACATATTGTCATAAATAGGTCATGAACAACAACATCAAAAATCATTTGTCAAAAACCCACATTTTAGTCAAAAACATGTTTTCAACCATAATCATATAACCAAATAGTCACCATCATACCCATCATCAAATACTTAAAATAAAAAAATCAACAATAAACCTAAATAGGAAACATCATATATGTCATCCATAAACATCATTACATCACATCATAATCTACATCTATCACATCATAATCAATAAACATCATAAACATCACAACATAATCATCATGTCATCAACATAATCATCATGTCATCAATATAATCAAATGTCAATGATACAATTATCATAATCAACATGATCATCATATACATCAGTAATAAAATACATGACATAATGTATCCATGTCTCTCTCACTCATATATATCTCACATCATCAGCACGTAGGTTAATATCAAAATCAAAAACATATAATATATAAGGCCATAAATGAGGCCCCTAGCACACTAATATTGATGGGCCCACCTACACCACTATCAATAGCTCCATGTTCACCTTCCCCTATACTAACACCTATACTACCATCTAGTGGTGGTCTACCTAAAATCCCTACCTACCCCACTATCAAATCACACTATCTTATAGTAGCTATAGATGGACCACCTACTTGGATAGCCCTATACTCTCTATATCTCATCTCCAAAGGTAATTTACCTATCACTATCACCTCATAATATCTCAACTCCTTGATGGTGGATAGGTATCATGTCCTCAAAAATGTGTCAAGTGGTCCTATTACTACTATTGTGGCTACTCCTACCATATATCTCAATTAGTTTCTCTCTTGAGTCACTAAAAAAGAAGATACTTGGTTGATCTTACTCACCAATCACTATAGTAACCTACCCCTATAAGGTGATAATGTATGCCTATAAAGTGGTCACCTATCCCTATAGCCCAATAATCTAGGCTTATACTACTACCAGTGTCATTACCACCTGACTATCCTATGTTAGTGCCCCTATAGGGTCCATATATATAGGTTTCTTCCCCTTATCACCCCATCTAAAGTTATCCACTACATATTTGGCCTAGTACCAAGACACATCCATTTACGACACCAACATCATTTATGGGAGATCTTGCCATTAATTCCTCTTAGTCTAAAATCATGTCTTGTGGCTATAAATCTAAGAGTAATAACTCATCATCCTCCCTCCTATATTAAGGGAAATCTAATGGGATCCCCTATACTAATCCAAAACTCCACTACACTCAGTTAAATGGGATCATCTCAATCTCCCCATCTCTCCTCCCATAAATTTAATGCTAGCCCTATAAGGATAATGTGTGGTACCAATACTCAATCCAACTAGGCCAACCCACATATGGCCTCCATATCACATCTCTTACTATAAAACCCTCAAATTAATCTTGGAACCAATCAATGTCTCTAGCTCCTCAACCTTTCCTTATTAAAGCATCAATATACCTCCATCACATGAAGCTGACTAGAAAGACTACCTGGGTAAAACCCTACCATGGTACCCCTAATGATCTCACAACCTAAATATTCTCATATGCCTATTAATGGAGCATAAAACCAAAATTGATATCATACCATCTATGTGCTCAGAAGGCCCAAAGCTCCCTATAGATCTAGACTAGTCACACTAGGGCCCATCCAAACACCATCCTTATTATTATCATCTCCACCAATACCCCAAATAATAGGTATGTAAATCATATATAGCTTGAATCTATAAATGTGAAATAATTCACCACCATAGTCATCATCATTACCAAAAATCTATCCCTTAGGGCCCTCTAGTATAGTATCTTGATCCCAAACCCACCTACATACCACCTAGCATGAACCTGATCTACTCCATATAAGAGATCAATGTGGTAGTCATAATCCTCACTCTTAATATGATAAATGGGATCCATTTTAATTGGTATCCATGTGATCCTAGTCACATCCTCTAACAATATTTACATCTCTCTAATAGGCAACATGAAGGTGTACATCATTGGGTCCCATCTCTCAATGAGCATAATGAACATGACTGCATCCCATGGTAGGTGTTGATAATGAATCATACCTCTTAGGCCAACCATATCCATGTGCATCTACTCCTCTATGATCATTTCATCCCAAACCTTGATAAAGATATTAAGGACTTGCTCCATCATTTGAATCTAGCTGTGAGCTTGCACAATAACAATATTAGCATTCATACTTTATTTTTTATATCACTAACAACATACACTTATCTCTTTTTAACCTATTCCCACCTCATCCATTGCCTCTATTATATTCCCTCTAGTAATTAGCCAAAACCTCTCCCTCACATATAACATGCATCTCTCCCAAAAAAATTTCCCTAATTATCTAACCCCATCCCTCAAAAATCATTTTGACCACCTAAAACATTTCTCTTAGATAGCTTCTAGTCATCCTATCTACATTTTTTAATACTACCACTCTATACATCCCTTCAAACATGTCACCCATTTATTAACATTTGCACATTTGGCACAACTTTTCTAACTTTCATCCCCTACAACACTTTCACTCACTTTACCACTTGACTTTCCTCAATTCTACCCAACTTTCACCTTTTTGATCATTTCCCACTTTTACCCATTCTCACTTAAACCATTCTAACTTTTGAGCCTTTTATTAACCTTTTAATACTTCTAAATAAACATCCAAACTATAAATTTTCAACCAAACTTTAAATATTTTCCACCTTTTACCATACATTTCTCACAATCCTTCAACCACTGATGGTTCCTTAAACTATTGACAATCCATTAGGATCCTTTTACCCCTAGGTTTGATCATCAACATTCAGGTTGAACTATTGATGATCATTGCGTATGACCATTAGTGGTCCAACCCTTAAACCCTTGATCTCTTCTACCTCCACAAACCCACTCCCTCCCCCATTCAACTTACCTAAACTAACCTATTTTAAATTTCAAACCTAAGCCACCATCTACCTATTAAATTCATCTACACATTTGCCTAATTCAATAAAACCTAAAAACTAGGGCATCCGATCTCCTAGAACTAGTCTAGAACCCTATTTGAATTATTCAACACTAATTTCAATAAACCCACAACACAAGAAAATTAACTATCTATTCATTTCATAACACCTCTTACCACATTTTTTGAGTGATGTCATGGTCTAAGCCCTCATCTAGCCTCTCAGCTATGCCCTCATCCACCCTCCATCTGGTCTAACCTTGTGCTCCTCAAACATGCTCTCACCTAATCCACTACCACAAACTCAACACACTCACCATAAAGATGATAAATCACATAAATTAACTAGATCACAAATTTTAAACAAGTCAAACTAGTAAAATCAAATTCATGTTTTACTTTTAACTTATTGACTTTTTAGGGTTTTCCTGACCATCAATGATTAGGGAAACCATCGATGGTTAACTTTGGGGAAAACCTTGACTATTGATAGTTAGGGTGTCCCACTTTTCTTTACCCTCTTTCAAAAAGACCCCACCTTATTACCACCCCTTTTAAATAACTACATTTTGCCTAAATTTATTTTGGATATTATGTTTAAGGAACCATGTCTGTAGTGTCCACTTTCCTAGTGCATATGGAGTTATCTCAACCATTCCCTACCAACCCATACCCAAATAAATAATAAGTACACCAAGTATACCTTGACATTAGCCATTTTTCACCTAGACCATTCACTTATTTTATGACAACTTTGCTTGGTCATTTTGACTACATTGACCAACTCTACCATGTTCAACTCTTAAACTTTGCATCATCTCATGTATGACTCGCCTAATTGTGTTATTTATCAAGATCACTTCCTACCCTAGATACTTATAACCAACACCAAACTTGTATACATGGCTTGATAGGACTAACCTAATCATTTATAACCAATGTTGTGGACTAGTTACTCTTATCACATGTCCCTCAAGAATGGAACTTACTTTTACCAACATTGGCAACTTTAGTATTTGCATGATCTTGGCAATCACCCTTAGTCATATTTTGTGCTAATGTTTACATCTAAAATAGCCAACCTCCTATGTCACCCAACTTGTGACTACCTATTTACCATTTATGTAACACTAACCTAGTTTTTCTTTTGCCTCATCCACTCTTAGTTTGAAGGGGAACACCTCCTCCCGTACTCAGGGCAACCAGAGCTTGACCAATGATCTATTTTTGTTTTACAACTTATTAGATCAAAGTTATATAAAAAAGGGGGGAAATGTAGAAACTTTAAAACTACACATGATATCTTTTGATGTTAAACTTATTTTTGACCCTCATCCAACCTCACATCTAGTCCAACACATAGTCAATTAGACTCATTTGCTAATGTGATCCTATCAAACCACTAAATTAACACATTTAACTAAACCATTTAATTTACCCCTTTTATTTATTTAACCCATTTTATTCTGGCCCCTTGACCATTGATGTTCAACCTAACCATTGATGGTTGGCCTAGCCATCAATAGTCAAGTCTCGAATATTGGTTTAAAGCTATAAAGCATTGACAACTTTGTACGAGATAAGTATCTCCATAAATGGCAACTTACTTTTAAAAATAGATTTAAAACATCATGAATTTGAAAATTTATCACCTATAAAATTAGTAAATTCCTCCATCTGAATTAGTAACTTCATCCTACAAAAGGAGAAGAGGAGGAAGCAAAACTGTATCCATAATCCAGTATAATCCATAATCTTGCATCCAAGCTCTCTTGTATATAAGGAACCAACATCCTTTTAGAAAACAAATAAAAACACTAAATACTTAAAGCTCTATCATAATCATTTTAAAAGTTGAATTACTATCACTCAGGTCAAATTACTTTAGCCTTCCACTAATAAATTTTAGGTTATTCCTTCCTAGCTAAATAGGAGTTCCCATCATCATCTAGATTCATGTGTGCACTTTAATAGGTATTCTTCCACACACCCTAATACTAGTTTCATTATTTGATTTCAAAATTAAAAAATGAGTGAAAATTAACTAAAATTATGAGTGTGAATGTATTGGTCATAGTGCAAGATTTTTCAAGATCAGATTGAACAAGTCCTCAAGTCATATAAAGATATTAGAAGATCCTAAGAGATATATCATGGTATGGAGACCAAAGAAGGTGATAACTAGTCATGATCAGCCTATGTATCTAGATGAACTGATTGTAAAGATAACATGCCATGAATGTTTGGTATCTTCTCAAATAGAGAAGAAGAATGATGATGTACACATCAAGCCAGAGGTGATAATCATGACCAAAAGGATCCTAAAGAAAGACTATCAACCTCATGATTGTAAGTTGGCTAAGAAAAGGTCTTATGATAATATCAAGATTTGGGAATCTCTTGAATTTGTGTTATTCGAGTGCTCTATTGAAGGGGTGACTACCTTAGGCTTCATGGAGACACTCATCAGCAAGTGGAAGCATGGTGGATGATTGTTAAGCTTTGATAGGTGTTTTATGATATGAAGACATGTTTAATACTGTTGACTTTGAGTTGGAAGTGTGATCTTTTAGGATGTTGAGAGGTATGTTTTTGGTATCTAGTTATAGTTAAGCTTGATCTATGTTGAGTTTTGGTATTGGTACCAAGGTGCTTGATCTTGTTGAATATGGTCTATGTGTAATATTAATTCATGTAGTAAGAATTTTGTAATGACAAAGGGGGAACATGATTATGTAGTTATGTATGATCTTTATTTTTTGAGATGTTGAATTGAGTGATATATGATTTGTCTAAAGGGTAGATTGGTAGATATAAGTTATTTTTCAAAATAGTGGTTTCCTTTTTATCTAAATAGAGGTAAGCATGGAGTTATGGGAAGCATGGAGTGGTTACTAGTTGTGAGAAAGAGCTGAGTGTTATGTGTTCATCAAGATGACCTTAAGTTCATATAGGACTAAGGCACATGGTGTATAGTCTTAGTTTGCATATCATTGATAAGATAAGCTATGATAAGGGTATGCCATAATTAAGCATGTAATCACATACCTAATTGAGAGAATGATGTAAGAAAGATGTCATTATGAGGTCTATGCCATGGTGTCTTGAGAATAATGAAAGAGATAAATTGATGCAACACTAACATCTAAGATAACATGTGGACATGATATGAGTGATCTATGTTAGGTTGTGGAGCTAAAAGCTTCACTAATGCAGACATGGAAGAGGTTATTGAGAGGTTGTTGAGTTGCAAGGCAATCGATGTCAGTCTGATCAACTAATGTTAGTCATATATAGTGAAGATAACAACTGACATCAGTCAGGTATCGGCTAATGTCAGTCATCTCCAGCTAGATAAGGACTGACGTTAGTCACCTGTGTGGTTCCAGAACTGCCAGTTCATAGATAGTTAGTTAACAAACCAGGTGTATGCATGTTAAGAGGCCAATTATAGACTTGAGCTGTGGATCTAATTATTGTAATTAGATGTCTAATTATTGTTTGCATGAGATCTATATAATAAACTCATGGGATGTATTGTAATTTGTGCTAGAGAGTAAGAGAGAAAAAATTAGCTCCTTCAGAGGGAAGAGAGCAAGGTGTGTTCCTCCTAGTGCCACAATGCGAAGTATGGGTGTTGGTTTAGAGAATCACAAGGATTCTTCATGTATGTAGGATCTTGGTTGGCAGGTGTGCAAGGCCATGTTTGGAGATCTACATGGTAAGTAAGATCATTGATATACCAGTGTATGTGTGTGTGAGGTCTAAGGTTTGTAGGTGTGTAGAACCAAGTTGATCTATAGGTGGCAGCAAGATCAAGGTGATAGCAACACAACAAGGAGCAAGATCAAGTGGGATCTACTTGGAGTACAGTGTGTACTCAGTTGGAGAGCAAAGTGGAAGGCAAGGTAGATCCTTCCAAAGTAAGATTAGTTGAGTTGCAAGTTGTTATAAGTTCATGGGAGATCTACTTGGAGTACGTTGTGTACTTAGTTAAGTATGTGTGTATACTTGGTGTATTGGCAGTATTGTTACTGACTGGTTGATTGGTGGTGTTGTTACTGGCTGGTGGAGGTGAACACCAATTTTGTGTTTGAGTTGTGTGTTGGGATCGTAAGAGAGAGAGTGAGCTCTTGAAGAAATTTACTATTTATGCCCTAGAGGTGTGGGAGCCCTAGAGGTGTGTAAGGAAGAAGATTGTGGCAATATTCTTTGTTGTATTTCCTTCTGGAAGAGTATTAATACAATTGGGTATTATCTCTCATATTCTATGTTGTTTTTTATTTTAGTTACTTATTGCTTCTAGATATTTTTGCATGTTTAGTTGCATGGTAATCAATGGTGCTTCCAGGTCCTAACAGTTGGTATCAAAGCTAAGGTTACAGGGAGTAGGTTTTGTGTTTGATTACAGGTCACTCTCAAGGGTTTCTAATTGAGTGGGAGTATAGCAATGGTAGAAGAAAGTACACTAAGAATGGAGGAATTCAAAGGCACAAATGGTCAATTATGGTGTTATGGAAAGAAAGAGTAGGAAAAGAAAGATTGTTAGTTGGTAGCAGATCAGCATGAAGGAACTGATGAAGCAGATGTTATAGGTGTTGTTGCATAGGATGCTCTGGGATGTTTCTTGGATAAAGTAGAATCTTGGTTTATAGATTCTGTTGCCTCTTTCCATACAACCTAAATTAGAGGGGTTGGTGAGCCTTGTCATAGCATTGACAAAGGGGAAGTGTGGCTAAAATTGTAGATGGCCAACACATGGGTGTTGAAGGAGGTCATGCAGGTCCTAGTCTTGGAGATGTAGCTAATTTATTCAAGAAAGTTGGGTGATGAGAGATGCACAAGAACTCTCACAGTGGATTCTTGGAATGTTACCAAGGATGCACTTGAATTAACATGTGGTAAGAAAGTAGGTACTCTTTATCTACTTGCTTGTATTACTGATTCCACTTTTGTTGCATAGGTGTGGCTTTGTAGGCTTGGTCACATAAGTGGGAAGGGAATGGATGTTCTTAAGTCTTATGGTAAGAGTTCAGCTTTGAAGATCATAGACCAAGATTTTTGTGAGTAGTGGGATGCTACAAGAAAGGATTGGATTTATTGCAGGAAAAGGAAGTCTGATGTATTTGATAAACTTAAGAACTAGAAAGCCTTAGTGTTCTTGGAGGAGATGATGGATAGAGATTAGTGGATGGGGCTAGATACTTCTGAGTAGGGTAGTTTGGACATGGATATGATTCAAAGAAAGCTCACAGGTAAAAAGTCATCACTCACAAGTGAACACAGGCACCGGCGTCAGTCATGGGTAATCGATGTCAAACAGATAGGCACCGATGTCAGTCATGTGTAAACTAGAGAACTCGATGGTGTTGGGTAGGTGGTGACTGACGTCAGTAGGATAACTAGCATCGACAGTCAGTCAATCCATGGAATCAATGTCGGTCAGATGCAGACTGGGTGGTGACCGACATCGGTCACTGGAATAGATTTTAGGTGGATAACAAGCTATCAAGGAGTCTCAAACACCCATGGGGAGGACTAAAATGGTAAGTAAGCCTCAAATTCATTTTTCCTCTTCTTTATACTCATTGCTCACTACAGAGTAGGAAGGATCTAGGAAATAGTGGGAGCATGGCATGATTAAGATGCAGAACCAAACAAGAGATTTGGTAGGGTTGCCAACCGAATGAAAGCATTGAAAGATGAATGGATACCTTGGTTAAAGAATAGAGAGAATAGACACATGAGATAGAAGGCTAGGTCATATGGTCTTGAAGAAGCTGCAGGGTAGTGGTACATGTTTTGATAGGTGGATGACAAAGCAGGGATTTAGTCAATGTTAGTGTAATCATTGTGTTTGTCTTACTAGGTTAGATGATGATTTCAACATTATCCTATTACTGTATGTGGATGGTATGCTTGGAGCAGGTTTAGACATACAGGGTTGTGCTAAGCTAAAGGTAAAGTTAGTTCAGTGGTTTGCCATGAAGGATTTGGGAGCAGTGAAATTCTTTGGCATGAGTATGCTAGAAATAGGGAGATCACAAGCTGATGTTGTCACAGGATGATTGTGTGAAGGTAGTGTAGGATGTAGAATCAGGCTTCACACCTATGGATGGATAGGTCATAGAATAGGGTCCCTAATCACATGATGAGGCTGAGTACATGTGTACTCCCTGAGTTTGCCCAAGCAATGGGTGTTGTCAAAAATTTTGTAGCTAATTCAGGAAAGAAGCACTGGAGGGTAGTTTAGTGGATTCTCAGGTATCTAAGAGGGACCAAAAGCAGGTGCATG
This sequence comes from Torreya grandis, assembly GCA_037957365.1. NCBI lineage: Eukaryota > Viridiplantae > Streptophyta > Pinopsida > Cupressales > Taxaceae > Torreya > Torreya grandis. The sequence goes on along the minus strand of JARHVA010008043.1, from coordinate 130,618 downwards.
TGCTATGCAAGGTCAAGTTATTTTTCTACATGGGTTTGTAGATGTAGATGTGGTAGGTTACTTAGATGATATGGGTTGCACCACAAGATGTGTGGTGGTTGGTCTTCAAGGTTGAGCTTGAAGAGGGATACAAGCCAGGAAATAGATTAGACGGGGTATAGGTATAGGTACAATGCAACTATTTATCTCCAAGTGGGAGATTGTTAGGTTGTGGAGCTAAAAGCTTCACTAATGTAGACATGGAGGAGGTTGTTGAGAGGTTGCTCAGTTACAGGGCAACTGATGTCAGTCTGATTAACTGATGTCAGTCATATACAGTGAAGATAGCAACTGACATTAGTCAGGTATCGACTGATGTCAGTCATCTCTAGCTAGATAGGGACCAACATCGGTCACCTGTGTAGTTCCAAAACTCCCAATTCACAAATAGTTAGTTAACAAATTGGGTGTTTTCATGTTAAGAGGCCAATTATAGACTTGAGCTACAGATCTAATTATTGTAATTAGATGTCTAATTATTGTTTGCATGAGATCTATATAATAGACTCATGGGCTATATTGTAATTTGTGCTAGAGAATAAGAGAGAAAAAATTAGCTCCTTCAGAGGGAAGAGAGCAAGGTGTGTTCGTCCTAGTGCCACAGTGCCAAGTATGGGTGCTAGTTTGGAGAATCACAAGGATTCTTCATGTATGTAGGATCTTGGTCAGCAGGTGTGTAAGGCCGCATTTGGAGATCTACATGGTAAGTAAGATCATTGATATGTAGGTGTATGTGTGTGCAAGGTCTAAGGTTTGCAGGTGTGCAGAACCAGGTTGATCTGCAGGTGGCAGTAGGATCAAGGTGATAGAAACACAATAGGGAGCAAGATCAGGTGGGATCTACTTGGAGTACGGTGTGTACTTAGAGAGAAAAGAGGAAGGCAAGGTAGATCCTTCCAAAGTAAGATCAGTTGAGTTGCAGGTTGTTGCAAGTTCATGGGAGATCTACTTGGAGTATGTTGTGTACTCTGTTGAGTATGTGTGTATACTCAGTGTACTGGCAGTATTGTTACTGACTGGTTGACTGGCGGTATTGTTACTAGCTGGTGGAGGTGAACACAAACTCTATGTTTGAGTTGTGTGTTGGGACCGTAAGAGAGAGAATGAGCTCTTGAAAAGATTTATTGTTTATGCCCTAGAGGTGTGGGAACCCTAGAGGTGTGTAAGGAAGAAGACTGTGGCAATCTTCTTTGTTGTATTTCTTTTTGGAAGAGTATTAATACAATTGGGTATCGTCTCTCATATTCTGTGTTGTTTTTTATTCTAGTTACTTATTGCTTTTGGATATTTCCACATGTTTAGTTGCATGGTAATCAATGGTGCTTCTGGGTCCTAGCAATCTCTACTCAAGCATGGAGGACTAGATTGTTTCCTTGGAATAATATCTTTGATTACATATAGACCTAATAGACATGGTATACAAACATTGATTATATATATGTTTTATACACATAGGCATTGAGTGTGATTTCTTTATTCATTTGAAGATGACCTTTGAATCATGTATCATAGGTTTATATGCCTAGTATGCCCTAATGGTGTGAGTTGAAGGTGATCAAATAAGATAAAAGTTTAGAAGATAGTGAACTAGGTGTTTACAAACCTAATGAGCAGTAAACTAATAAAAAAAGAGCTGTCATGATGTATATGGATCAGATATGGCTTATGGAGCTAAGAGGACGATAGCAGGAGTCTTTTTGGTGTGAATAAAGGTTGAAGGTCTAATCAAACATGAAAGAGGATAGAAAAATATTGTTATTAATTGTATGACTCAAAAGGAAAGTATGAACATAGGGGGATCTTGTTAGCTCTATGATTTAAAGGATCAAGGAATTTTTGAGGATGATAATAAAAATCAAAAGTTGAGATGGAGCTTTGTATGTAGTTTAGATGTAGATGACATAAGAGGCATGATTTATTGAGGAGAAACTCAAGAATTGTAGAAGTTAAAGACATGTTTTTGATCATCATTTAATTATATGGTTTTTTGAAGTTCAGGTTTATGGCTCATATAGATATTTATGGACCCATTGTCATTAATGTCAAAATGGTATAAATACCTACTTGGAGGAGAAGAGATTGATCAGATTGTAGTATTTTTTGACATTAATTACAAAGGGGAGATTTTTGGCATAATGTTTTCATTGATGTCAAAATAGTGTCATTAATGTCAAAGTGTGTTGTCATTGATGTCTAGATACATCTGGTGAAGATGCATGGTGAATGGTATTTGAGGTATGCATGAGTGAAGGATAATGTCCATGTAAGCAATGATAGTTGAGGTATCTGTTGACCATTTTTACCCATAGGCTAAAATGGGTCAACCCCTTATAATCATAACCTTGTATAAGGTATTTTTATAATGTCATATGGCATGATTGTATATCATTTGATGTCATTTCATATGCTATTCTAGTTTTGGTCATAGTCTAGCTCAGTCCTTGTGTCATTTGGTGTCTTAGGGGTCATCTTTTGGTCATATATGCAAGTGGTAGGTCTTCATGGTGATCAATGTAGTTAGACCATGGAACAGGTTTTTTTATTTATAAAATAATTCATCTAAGGTTTCAAAGATCAAGAAATAGCTCAAGAATGAAAACTATCATTAGGACGTCACATGAAAACTAGAATGGAGTAGCTTACTTGTGCAATTTTTAAATATTCTTAGAAAGCCTCGCATGATCATCAGACCACATGTGACCAATGTTCTTAGTGAAAAGATCAGTTATATAATTTTCATACCTTGATGAGCCTTTTATATCAAGATCTAAGCCTTCAATGTTTAGCATGTTGAGTCTAAGGAGCTAGGCCATCCAAGACATTATCTAGGAATAAACAAACCATCTATTTTGAAAAAAAATTATCTTCACTCAGGAAGCCTTATGCAACCATAATATCATGTGAAATTTTAGTTCTATATTATAATAACATACTCTAAAATTTCTATGTTTATGTACACTTTGTCGCTCAAGTTATAATCTTACGAAGTTGGACATGTAGCATAAGATGGTCATTCTAACATCAAGTTTAAACTCTACCAAAATAATTCCTTTTGATCTTAATTTATATGGTCATGTAAGCATAAATGATGGTCACATAAATTTCATTTTATGGGAGTGATGACATCATTTTTAAGCTCATGAAGTAGTCATTATATTTAAAATGACGGGTCCCAAATTATCTAATGATCCACATTACATCATACATCTTGATCCAATAGTGTGAGATGAGTCAAATAGTTAAGGAATTCAAGAGGTTGACATGTGTCATAAGTGTGTGAGTTAGGGTATTGATAGAAGATCTTGAAATAAATGTGCATTTAACACATGGCATAATATTAGACTAAGTTGACAAGTCAAGGGCAAGATCTATGGTTGGATCTTGATCATAAAGATAAAGATCAATGGAGTGAGCAAAGTTCAATATGTCAATGAGCCAAATTAGATATCAAAATTCAATTAGAACAAAGGAGATCATAGTACTTTTGATGAAATTTGAGAAACCATTTTTGATGGAGGTAAATGGGTATTTCAAGGTCATCAATCTACCATTAAAGCTTGATCTAACACCATAAAAAAATAGTGGTGTATTAAGGAACAAAAAATTTATAGGGATGCCATTGAAGATCAGTATGGACCTTTGGTTCATAGATTTATTACATACAGGGTCTATCTTTTAAAGGTTATAGCATTTACTGATGACTATGTTCTCCATTACAAAAGAAGATTCCATACATATATAAACCCTCAGCTCCTATAATGACATAATGGATCTATATGGACATAATAAGAACCAAGCATTGAGAAAAGTGGCATAATATAATGACTATAGGAAAACTAATAGTTTGATATTGGTTTTCCATCTATAATGGACCCATGGACATAAGAAAAATTTCAAGCATGATTCAATTTTAAAAAGTTCAAACATTTCAAAGGATTCCATAAAGGAATACACATAGGCTCCAATGGTTTTATCTCTAGGACCAATTGCATGAAAGGGACCCTTCCCTCCACTGTACACACCATGACAAAACAATTTGGTGTAGCTATCACTAAGATAAATGTCTAATATATGGATATAATTTTTATAACTACATTGATGACAAAACATAGATCAAAACAACTTGATCTAGTTATTACAACCATATGGAGCATTAGTGAGGGAATAATTAACTATTATAACTACTTTGGATGACCCAAGTCCATGATGAAATTCTAAGGAAACATATTGGTAAAGGTAGTTATAACTACATTTAAAATGAGGTTGAACTCATTTGATTATTTTTGGTGGACTTCTCTTTTCTCACTTGTATCTTTAAAATGTTATAATTAGCTTCCATTTTGGCCTTTGTAAAAATACCACACCATGTATGTCAAATTCCTACAAGACTGATATCATATTTTGCCTTTAAACATTAATACAAGTTTATTTCTAAGTTTTGAATAATTTTCTAAGTCTACAAGTGATGTATGGTGATGATAAGTGATAATTCTCTATCCTTCCATCCCTTATCCTTTCATGTTTGAACAAGAGATCCTAGTCTAATAGGTCATATAGTGTTTAGTCTAGTGTGTAAATCTTTTTCAAGTATATAGTTATCCTCAAAGTGTGTAATCTACCCTCTAGTTCATTTACCTTGTGTTGCTCATATCTTACCTCTATATTGAAATAGTCATGTTAGAACCCATCAAAACTTAGAGACTAGTCTATATGCTTTATTTCATCATTGTAGAGATATGAGGGCCATCTGGAAGACATTTTTTAGTGCATTACCTCCTTTAGAGTAGGTTAAATTTATGCATTCTCTAACTCTTTTCCCATAATTAAGTAGTATTTTAAGTGATAATAATTATGAAGTATATCTAGGGAGCTATCCCTTAAATCTAGAGGTTCATTTCCAATATAGGTAGACCCACATACCTAGAAATGTTCCCATGTTGCCCAAATTTGGAAGAAACCTAAATAAATCCTTCTAAGATGAAATATTTGGTGACAATAATTTTGGCATGCCCAATGGGACCAAGGTTCAAGAGAGTGGAAAGATTGTTGGCATGTTTTTTCTCTATTAGTTTTGTAAGCAAGCAGCCTAGCACCATGGTGACTCTAAATGATAAGTTCTAGTTGTAATCAATCCATGTATCTTTAGTTAAAGTTTTAATAAATTTTTATATCTTAGTTAATGCATGAGTTTAACATGAATATGATGCAGGGGCATCTGCAAAACAAGTCATATTTAAATTTGAAATTTGATTTATTATATTTTCCCTCCCATATGCTTTTACTGAGGGGTAATTGTAAAAATAAATAAATTAGTAAAATTAAAAAGGTAAAATAATTGTGGAGTTGTTGAGGAAATGAGGGGAGTGGTTGAAAGATTTCAACTATAAGATAAATCTTCCCAATACAGAATATGCTAGTAAAATTTCAAACTATTTCTTGTTTTAATCCTTAGCCCAAATTGGGCGCAGAGGTTAGAGAAGAGATTTTGTGGTTTATTAAAAGGAAAGGAAAAGTCATTAAGAAGGAGAGGGGAAGAGCAGAACGCAGAGAGGAAGAGAGAAATATTATGGTCTTACCCGCCTGGGACGATGCAGCTGTAGAAAGCCAGCAGCGAATACAAAAAGCTATATAGCATGAAAGTTGACATAGATATAAATAATAAATGAACAAATCTATGAATAATGAGTCTGCAGGTGCCGTTGAGCGTAGAAGTGAATGGCTATAGATCGGGCAGATTTGAAGTTGGAACGCTGATGGAAAGGATGTAGAAGACCCCATTCAGCAATTTGATACAGGGGCAGAACTTCCATTGCTAATGATTCTGGAATGTGGAGCATGCGCACTTTAAAATGATATAAAGTTTGTTACAAATGAAGAGAGGCGTTGGGAAGGAGCGACTTTTGGATGTGTATAATTTAGAGATTCCGAATAGAACAATGCAGTAGAAGGCCGTTAGATAGTATTGATAAAGACAAAAAATTCTGGGAACAATAGAATTGAACCTGAGGAGAAGGGCATCGATGCTAAAACACTGTTTCGACCATGAATACCAGGTAAAATGAATACATTACTTAATCTCAAAGATGAAGAATTTGTTTCTTGTGATATTCTTCATGAATGTGTGGCTGAAGACATGCGCAAAAAGTAGTTAGTCTCTATTAATTCAAATCTAGTTCAGGGTGTAAACTGCCACGATGGCACGTTGTAATTCTTCTTTCCTGTTGGCACAGTGAGATTGGATCCATTTATTACGATAAAGAAATAGAACCTTTGAAACTTTGCAAATAGCTGTATTGTACCGTGGAAAGTAATGTGATGGGTAGACAATTTCGTTTACTTTCAATTAAAATTCATCATCCGATATTGTAGCTTGCCACAGTTGGAACGCGTACATATGTTTTGCTTTTCCCTTGTGTGTATGAAACAGCTGGGCTGGTGTTGAAGAAGCACCGTGTTGGATATGTTAGACAAATCAGGAGCTGAGTCGAAAGAAAAGAAAATGCCTGACTAGATATTCTTGTAGATAAGGAAATACAGCTCTTGCAAATGTGGGCGCCATTCGAATTTGATGTCACTGTATACAACTAGTTGCAAAGTGAATTTTGGGCTTCATAATTCTATGTACAACTCTGTTGATAGATTCAATAAATGAAAGTCTTGACCTGATTTAATTGTCTAGTCGATTTATTCAACTCAAGATTTTTAATCTCCTATTACATTTCTGGGCAAATACTATGTGATGCATAGGTTCCTTCTGGAAGTTTAAAAACTGAAGCCACGAAGCTATACTATATATATGAATATTGGCAGCTGGCATGATTTCTCAAAGCTTTTTAGAATCTACGGGCTCTGCAAGGTCAGTGTAATTTTTATGTGGATGAATATTAGTATGTGGACAGTGCATCATTTTATTATTATTTTTTAAGCTCATCATTTGGTATCAGAGCTTGAAGCTCTTGGGACTTAGGAATTGATCATAAGTTGCTACAGAATTTGAAATGGGTGCATTTGTGAATGATGTTGCAGTTGTGAAGGATTTGGCAAAGAGATCAACAGGGGACAGCACTAGAAGACTCAGCTGGAGGAAAGGTATGAGTAAGCTTTGTTGTTTAAGATGAATTATTGTGTTGAGAAGTAAACAGGTGAAGAGAAAGGCAGCCAAGCCATTGAGGCTTAAAAAGAAAAGAAGCCAAGGAAGGCTTAGAGAAGAAGATCCAAGAAGAAGCTTGGATAGTTTGCCAAAAGACTAAGGTGAAATAGACTTAGGTGAGGTAAAGGATGAAGTTTGCAAAATTGAGAAGCTCTAGAAGAAGATCAAGTGAATGCTCAAGAAGAAGATCCAAAGCAAGGTAAGCTTGGATTTATGATTTGTATTTGATGAAGTGTTGTATAAGAGTTGCTGCAGGATTGAGAGAAGGATCAAAAGACTAGGATGCAAAAGGCCTAGGTGAGATCAAATAGATTGTCAAAAGACCAGTCAAGGAAAAGGCTTGGGTGAGACAAGGGATCAAGAGACTAAGGTGGAAAAGACTTGGGTGAAGATCTCAGAGATGGAAGCATTGTTGAAAGCACTGCAGAGCAGCAAGGTATATGAGGGCAGCAAAAGGAAAGCAAGCATCAAAGGTATGACTAATGTTGAGTTTAATAAAGAAATTGCTAGTTTGAAGAAAGAATTAGCTAAGATTAAAGATGAGTATGAGTCTTGGATGCAGCTGAATAGGAAAGCATGGGTATGGCCAATAAAGAAGAGGATAAAGTGGCCAATAGATCTCCTAAGGAAGAGGAGAAAAAGGCAAAATGAGATTGCCATGAAGAGGGAAGCCCAAAGAGGCAAGATGATGAGGTTGCCAAATGAGCAGCAAGAGGAAGAAGTTGAGAAGAAGGTTCTCATTGAGGAGAACAAGAGAGAAAAGAGAAAAGATGAAGTGCCAGGAAGAGCACTTGAGAAGATGAGAGTGTCCATTAAGAGGATACTCATGGAGACATTATGGTCTCTTGTTTTTGTATCTAATGCTGTTTTTAAATGGGTAAATGCAGGTATGAGCAGCCTATTGAAGGTCAAGAGAATGGCCTTGGAGAATAAAGAAATTGGTGCAGGAGAAGACACCAAATGCATAAGTGAATGTGCAGGAAAGAGAAGAGAGTTTGCTGCTGTTGATAAGGTGCATTGGTTAATGCATGAGAGAGGAGAGGTAGAAGAAGAAGCTGAATTCCAAGATGCCATTGAATGCCAGGAAGAAGAAAGAGGACAGCCAAGCACAAAGGAAGAAAAAGATTGCTCCGTGGAACAAGCTAACAAAGAGGTAAATGAAGTGTTAAGTGCTGATTTTGATTGTTGTTATGAGCATGAAGATATTAATGCACAGGTTAGAAGGGGCAAGAAGAAGAAGAAACAAATGTGGGTGCCTAAGAAGGCAAAGAATGAAGCAGATGTGAGTATTGAGACAGCAAGATCAAGAACTCAATGGAGAAAGGTGAAGAATGACACAAGTACATGGCAAGGTAATGATATTTTTGAATCATTTAATAATCTTTTTATGGAAAATGAGGAATGGAAAGTGGCTATAAGGACTAATATGCAGCAAGGAGAGACTTCCAAAGGGATGGATGATGAGAGAAGAAAAGAATATGTAGCAGAACAGACAAGATGGCTTCAAGAAAAGATTGAAGAAAGCAAGGAGAGACAAGGTAAGGGTGTTTCAATTGTATTTGATGAGTATATTGATGAAGAAGTTGATTTATGTGAAGACAAGCTAAGAAAAGAAGAGATAAGAGGTAAGGGGAAAGTAAGCCTTATGTGTGATCAGCCCAAGTTTGATGAAGATGGTGAGATAGATGAGATCTCACTAAAGGAAGAGTTGAAGATGTTGGAGCAGCTGTTGGGTGATTCAAGAGAGATAAAGGAAGGTACAAGCCATGGTGAAGACACCATTAGGAAGAATGGAACAAGACAAGAGCAAAGCAAAGAGGCAAAGGCAATTTTGATCAAGAAAGAAGAGCATGGAGGCAGCCAAGAGGCTTCATGGCCTAAAGATTTTGATTCTAAGGTGGCTTTGAATGTTTTGTATGCAGGTATGAAGATTTTTAAGGTGAATGACATACATGAGCCATTAGAGAAGCTCATGAACCAAGAAGAACAACAAGAAGATCTAGAAGACATGAATGAAGATGAAGAAGCATGGAAGTGGGAGATTACAGCTGAGAAGGAGATGAGGAGAAGAACATACCAGAAGAGGAAGAAAAGCAAGATGAAAGGCAAAGACCAGGAAAGACAAGCATTATCATTGACAAGAAGAACTTGGGATCCAGGCACACAGTAAAGGCTAAAACATGGAGACACCATTTCATTTGAACTAAGGTTCAAATTGTTTCTAGAGGGAGAGTATGATGTAGGGGCATCTGCAGAACAAGTCATATTTAAATTCAAAATTTGATTTATTATATTTTCCCTCCCATATGCTTTTACTGAGGGGTAATTGTAAAAAAAATAAATAAAAGTAAAGAGGTAAATGTGGGCTGTTGAGAAAATCAAAGAATGGTTGAAATGATTTTTCAACCTTAGCATATTGTTGTAATTAAAAACTGTATTTTGTTTTCAGCCCAAGTTGGCATAGAAGTTAGAGGGGAGGTTGTTAAAAGCAAAATATAGCAAAAATAAGAAATATTAAATATAGAGGAGAAGAAAGAGGAGAGTAGGGATGCAGAGAGGAAGGTGACGTAGAAGAAGGAGAAGGAGGATCTCCAGGAAGGAGGGAGAAAAGGAGAAAAGACAAATCCAAAAAAAAAAAAAAAATTGTTGTTGAATGAGATGCCGAATGGAAGAAGCGTAGGCATGTTGACAAAAATGTAGTTTGGCAAAAATGTATCTCAGGCTTAGCATCCGATGAAAGATCCATTGCACTCCAGGCCAGGTTATGGGAGCCGAGCATTGGAATTGAGCAGTTTAGACATCAAAGAGCTAGCAGCAGCTGCCTTTGCTATAGGATCGAAGTCATTCCTCTGTGTTAGTTGCCGAGTCAAATACCCCTGGCAAGGCAAAATTAGACAGGCAGTACATGCCCGCATATATATGTCCTATCTGGACGTGCATATAAACGCATATTTGTAATCTGTTGAAGACCGTGGGTTTCATCTCTTGTGGTGAGCTGTAGTGGTGCACAAGAGACAGTACTCCACAGAGTATTGTTAGGTGCAGAGCATTCTTCTATCAAAATTGCAGCCATCCCATCTCTTTGAGTGGCAATACAGGATGAAGTGTCTGTAAGGCCAAAAGTTGGGAAGAATTGATTGGCGTCTGCGTAGGAAGGTTATGCACATAGACCAAGCCAAAAATGAACCCGCGTGGAATTAAATACAGTCCTGATGAAGCTGGCTGGGAAGCGGTGAAGATTACATGGTTGTTAGATCACAAAATGCTATCTTGCATCGATTCAAAGTATACAAGGATTGTTTACGTTGAATGGCCTGAACGAATTTTTACCTTCCATTTGTAGTCATTTTCATGGATGGACAAGAAGCTACAGACTGAGCAGGTGTCGATAGAACCTTTCAAAGGAGCTCAATAAGCATAGTCCTCAAGCTGTCATCAGGCGATTTGAGCAAAGAGAGCATGCAGCAGATAGTCGGGCAGTTGCAGAGTATCTTAAAGCACTTGTTACCAAAATTTGTTATGTGGGGCAACTGGAAAGCTGCACACAATGGCTGTGATTAATCTGGAAGGTAAAGATGACTTCCACACTCATCTCTTAGTCTTGATGGCCCTTTTGTTAGTTGACTATCTGTAACTCTTCTTAACGTGTTTGGAGCTGAGCACATGCCCCATCTTGCATGCTTGAGATTCTGCAAAGAATTTGCATCTAAGGGAGGGCCACAAGCGAAGTTTGGAATCTCAGGCTCAGGCGTGGATGTTTCTGCCTTGATTTTCTTCTGCCTTTAGCTTTGCAAAAGTTGCATTTGCTAGTGAAGAAGCAACTAATTGTAATGAAGGAGAACTTGCTGTAGTAGGCAAAAAAATTGATTCAAGAAAAGGATGGAAATGCCGACCGTTCATGTGACCAGCGGCCTTGTGAAGAAAATGTTACCAAAATTTGACTGACGGTAGTGTGGCAAATACATTGGTAATTGTAATCTGTGAAGTTGTTGAACCAAGGGTTAGAGTAACTGAATATATATCTCATATTAAATATGAGGCACATTCTATGTTTGTAAAGAAATTCAAAGCCATTCTAATCTCCAATCTACCTGTAAATTGGCTGTCGATTTTGTATCTTCTTCTGGATTGATGGAGTATATTTACATTGAATATATGGCATTCTAGACTGTAGATCAACGAACATAATTGTATGATTGTAGTTATTCTTTGTGGTTGCGTGGTGTTTGAAACCAATTGCTAGAGATTCTTTGGTATTTTAATTTTTTGAATTGGCAGTCAAAGATCGATATCATCAGAATATATATGGTAAGTAATCCTATCATAAAACTACTTATCAACATTGATATGAAGCATAATATACTCCCCAAAAGTTCTATCAAAATGGTTATCAATCCTATCATCCATAAAAGCCCTATAATCCTCCATCTTCCACCCCATATAGACACCAGGTTATTCGAAAACCCTATGAGGAGCGCTGATAAGATACCTATCAAAAAATTCCTCCCTATTATTCCCAATGTGATTCCTATCAACCATGCCATGTTACCTATGAACCTTAAGATTAATTTTATGAGTCTTGCATCAAGGAATCAAATGTTTACATGGATTTTACATAAAGGTATTACAAGGCAAGATATATATTCTTATAGTTTAAAGTGCAAAAAAATGAAGATGGTCTTAGTCCCTATCATTACCATCCTCCTCCTTCACTGTTACCATCCTATATCAAGTATTTTTTGGCATCCATACCATATTTAATAGATATTAAAGAATAAATGAGTACACGGTATGATGAGTATGATGTACTCCCTGATCATCTCATGGAATGGTTGAGAGATGCTACCCAAAATAAAATAAATAAGTTAGAGACATTTTAAGAGCTAGAAGGAACTCAATGGGAGATCAAGGAATAAATGGATTTGGAAAATAAGTGACTTGAATACTCAATAGATAATTTAATTATGTGGGAGAATAAAGAGCTAAAAAATGAACATATTATTGTCAAAGAATTTAAAGAAATCTATTGGCAAGATAAAAATCCTACTTATGTAGATGCTTGTTATTATAACTATCCTAATAATTCACTTCTTTATGAGATTAATAGTTCTTTTATCTTTCCTAAATCTATTGATAAGCCTTCCCCTTGACCTCACACTTCATCCCTAGTTCATCATCCCCCCATCACATCTCATCCTAAAAATACATCTCTTATTCCACCTCCTTCACATGAGCCAATCTTCAGGGAAGAAAGTGAAGGGGAGAAAATTCAAGCTAAGGCTAACCAAGAAGATGTCATGAGTGACTATGAGGATTAAATCACCATAGTGACTCCCCTTGGTAACCACAAGTGTAACTCTACCTTCTTGGATGAAGAAATCACATTGAATATCTTATTATAGCTAGTGGTACATAGTTTGATATGGAAGAGGAACATATTAAAGACTCTTTTATAGATATACATGAAGAGTGTGGCCAATACATAAAGAGAAATGCATTTTAATAAGGCTCCATGTCTAATCATGGAATTATAGATGACCATCTCAAACATGAAGTGGAGTGTACTATTAAGGAAGAAGGTCAAATCACTCCTTAAGAAGTTGTAGTCCTAAGAGAGTCTCATGAGACCAAAAAATATGAAATGGATATTGAAGATGACACTCATGAGGTGGATGAAGAGGAACTATGGAAAAATATTACTGATATATGCAAACATTTTGTTAAGTTGGGTAAGTCTCTTTTTTGTATCCAAAAGATTACATATCTGATGACAAGTTTACTACTAAGTCTAATAAGTAGGATCATGTTGACAAGTATTCCATAAAGAATAAAAATTAAGGTCAATATATTGGTCAAGAATGTATTATCATAAAGAAATTTGATAATGTTGGTGTCCAAGATATTATAGACATGAAAAGTGAGGTCAAGGCAAAGGTTGAGGTTCCTCAAGAATAGTTACGAGACCCACTTGGTATTGAGCCATATTTAGAGATATGGTAACATGAAGAAGAGAACGTTTATTCTCCAAAACATGAGGTATGTTATTTCAAAGAGGAGAGAAATTTTGAGAGGATTTTCATATCTTCAAATTTGGACATTAAGAGCCAAGTACATGAGAAGATGGAAGAAGGGTTTTCCATGGAAGATAAAGATGATTGCTATCTACAAATGAAGTTATTTCAAGAGCTTAAATATATTTTACAAGTTGAGGGTTAGGTACTTGAGAAGGAGTAGAAATGTTTTTCCATGCAAGATAATGATCAAGATTGGGTAGACTATTCAGAGCTCTTTGATGAGCTTGAAGAACTTGCAACTAAAAATAAAACCAATCTTATTGAGGATACTATGGAAACCAAAAAGGAAAACCTTATTCAACCACTATTAGAGGTCATATATGAGGAACCATATGAGAAATTTGAGGCTATTTAGATACAATAATATTTTATTTCCATATCCAACCTATTTGGAGCTTCTTGGCTCTCATTGAACATCATGCCAATGAAGTTGGCAAACACTATGAAGAAGATGGAGTCATAAATGTTAAGGATCAAAAGGCTACATGTCTCATTCAACCCTTCATGCCATAAAGTAAGAGAGTTTTAAAAATTCCAATTTGATCCTAGAGGAAGTTTTCATCTCAAGTTAGTTTGTGTGTAGGTCAGTTTGTTTAGGTGTGTATTTCCTTTCTTGTTGTGTTGTGTTCTATAAGTGGTTTTGAATCACATGTATGTTTCTTATCTTATGTCTTGATTATTATTTGTATTTACTTTTTTTGTGTGTGTTGATCAAGGTATTTTGTATCTCCATATTTTATACATATTACTCCATATCCCAATGGATAGGATTAGGCAACTGGTCATGTCATAGAAAACATACCACCCTTGGGAAATCACCAAAGATGTTAACCATTTTTTCCCACAAGCCAAAATGGGTCAACCCCCTATAATAAAAAACTTATAGAGGGAATTTTTATAATGTCACAGGGAATAATTTTAGATCATTTGATGTCATTTCATATCCCATTCTAGCTTTGGTCATAATCTAGCTCTGTCCTTATGTCATTTGGTTGCTTAGGGGTCATTTTGGGGTCATATATGTAAGTGGTAGGTGTTTATGGTGATGAATGTAGTTAAATCATGGAAAAGGTTTGATTATGCCTTAAGGAATTAGTCTGATCTTTAAAATATCAAGTATTATCTCAATAACAAGCATTGTTAATCCAAACCATCATTAAGCCAACACATGGAAACTAGAATGGAATAGCTTGCTTGTGTAATTTTTAAATATGATAAAAAATCATCGTATGACAATTAGACCATGAAAAACCAATGTCATTAGTGCCAAGATCATGCTCTAAAAATTACATATCTTGATGATACTTCTATCTTGAGATCTAATCCTTCAAATTTCAACTTACTAAGTTTGAGGAGCCAGGCCATCCAAGATGTCATATAAGAATGAACAAACTAGCTTGTTTGTGCATTTTTTTAATCTTCACTAAAAAAGCCTCATATGACTAGTGGATCATGCACAATTTTATTTATAAATTCCAAGAACATGATTTAAAATTTCCATATTCATGCAAGATTTCTGGCTCAAGTTATAAGCTTTTAGCATTGGACCTATAGCATAAGATATTTGTGCTAACATCAAGTTTAAGCTCAAGAAAAATAAACCCTTTTGAGATTAAATTTGGTCACACAAAAGTTAATAACAATCATATGAATATAATTTTAAAAGAGTAAAGACATCATTTTTAAGCTCATGAAGTAGGTATTAGATTTCAAACGGTGGGTCCCAATTGGTCTAACAGTCTATGTTGCATCATACATCTTGATCCAATAGTGAGATATGGTCAAAAATTCAAGGAGCTCAAGAGATTGACACATGAAATAAGTGTGTGAGCTAGAAGACTAATAGTGGATCTTAAAATCAAATGTGTATTTGATACATGGTGTAAGTTTGGATAAAGCTCACAAGTCAAGGGCAAGATCAATGGCTGGTGCTTGATCATATAGATCAAGATCAATGGAGTAAGCAAAGGTCATTATGTTAAAGAGCCAAGTTAGATATCAATAGCTAATTAAAAAAAAATGATATCCTAGAAATTTTGACTAATGTTGAGAAATAATTTTTGATAGAGGCAAATGGGTATTTGAAGGTCATCGATCTATCATTAAAGATTGATCCAACACCATGAAAAGAACATAGTGGTGTAGTCAAGAAAAAATAACTTGTAGGGATGCCATTGAAGATAAATATATACCTCTAGTCCATATATTTATTACATATAAGTCCCGTATTTTAAATTTTGTAGCATTGTTTGATGAATATGTTTGACATTATAAAATAAGGGTTGATGCATCTATAAACCCTCAGCTCTTGCAATGACATAATGGATATATGTGGACCTAGTAGGAACTAGGCATCGAGTGGAGTGTTATAATATGATGACTATAGAAAACCAATAGTCTGAGATTAGTTTTCCATCCATAGAGGACCCATGAACATAAGAATAATTTTGAGTATTATCTAGTTTAAATAGGTGCCAACATTTCAAGGGATGCCACAAAGGCATACACATAGACTCCAATGATTTCATGTCAAGGACCAACTACATGAAATGGACCCTTCCCTCCACTATGCACATCATGACAATCCTATTTAGAGTAGTTATCACTAGGATAAATGTCTAATAGATGGATCTGATTGTTTTAAATACATTGATAGTATAACTAGGCTAAAAAACACATAATCTCATCATTGAAACTATATAGAGCATGATTAAGGGAATGAACTATCACAACTATTTGAGATGAGCTAGATCAACTAGGAATTTCCAAAGAAGCATATTGGTAAAGGCAGTTATAACTATATTTCAAATGAGGTTGAACTCATTTGATTCTTTGAGGGGGACTTATCTTTTCTCACTTCTCTCTATAAAATGCTATAAGTAGTTACCATTTTGGACTTTGTAAAGAGACCACACCATGTATGGTAAAGCCCTACTAGACTGATGTTATATTTTGCCTTTGAACATTAATATAAGTCTATTTCTAAGTTTTAAATAATTGTCTAAGTTTTCAAGTGATAATTCTATATCTTCCCTTCCCTTATCCTTTCATGTTTGAGAAAGAGTTCCTAGTTTAATAGGTCATATAAAGTTTAGTGTAGTGTGTAAATCTTTTTAAAGTGTACAATTTTCCTCAGAGTGTGAAATCTACCCTCTAGTTTATTTACATTGTGTTTCTACTCATACCTTACCTCTATATTTAAATACTCATGTTATAACCCATTAAAACCAAGAGACTAGTCTGTATGCTTTGTTTCATCATGGTAGAAATATGATGGTCATGTGGAAGACATTTTTTGGTTCATCACCTCCTTTACATTAGGTTTAGTTTATGCATTCTCTAACTCTTTTCCCATAAGTAGTATTTTAAGTGATAATAATTACACAATATATTTAGGTATCTAACCCTTAAATTGAGAGGCTCATTTCCAATATAGGTATAGCCACCTACCTAGAAATGTTCTCATGTTACCCAAATCTAGTAGAAGCTTGAACAATTTCTTCTAGGGTACAAATTTGGTGACAATAGTATCAACATGAATTTTTCAAAGATGATTGATTGTCAAGATTGTTACTTAGTATTGTCCTTGTTAGAAGGCTTGTATCAAGGTTGGTATCTCTCTAGTGAAGGATAATCAAAGTTGTCAATTGCTTGAGCCTAGTGGTGTATTGAGAAGGTATGAGCATAGGATTCCTAGTCTTATGCATGAAGAGGCATGGTGTCATAATGAGTTGTATTTTATTAGGCTTTTAAAGGCTATATAATTTTTATATCAAGTATCTTTAAGTATAAGTTGGCTTGTGTAGCTTATTTATGGTATGAAGAGTCCTTATGTAAAAGCATAATCTTGGTTGATTTATGAGATAAGGTTGTATAAGGGTGTTTGATAGTGTTAAAACATAATAGTGATTATATGAAATGAAATTGAGATGATGATCATGATATTGAGTTGTTGAGAACATGAAAAGAGGCATGAAGATCAAATTTTTAAGTAGCCTAAGACTGGGCATGACATGTAGAGACTTATGAGAAGGTTTGAGTATGATGACATGGTGAGATAAGTACACAATAGTATGAATGATTGTAGAATGTTTCTTGAGAATGAGTAAGAGTAATTGGATCACTCATGAGAGTTTCAAGGTGAAGCCTACAGGGGTAAGTACTTCAGTCTAAGTCTGTAACAAGACTAGTATTAGGCCCTACCTAGCCCAATGAGGCATCATGATCTATTTTCACAACACATAAGGATGTATGGCCATGTTTTTTCATGGTAAGGTGTCTTATGTAATGTAAATTAGTTTTTTATATCTTGGATAGTGGATAGAAGGATAGTTTCAAGGACTAATGTATCTTTCACGTCAAGGTCTAGACAGTAAAGAGAGAGATAGTGTCCAAATGAGGTATGTGATTCAAACATAAAGATAATAATATGAATTTGAGAATTTTTAGTAGTGTGATATATTTTACCAAGTGTTTTGACCAATTTTTAGGTAAAATTTTTAAGTTTTAGGTTTGAAAACGTGTGTTAAGGTCACTTGAATGCATAGGATTAAGAGTTGTCTACATGATAAGGTTTTTCAAATGTTTGTTGGTACATGTAGCATCTACATGAGAACATATGATATTAATGGTAGATTTGGAATGTTCCTAGCTCAAATATACAAGCATTATTTTTTGGAATAAGGGGATAAGCTTTATGAATGATCATTAAGACTAGAAGATGGTTTAAACCCTCAGAACCTTAACAACGACCTGATATGAAAGATGTTGATAAAAAAACTCTAAATGGTTTTTTATGTATATTTAAGTGATTATAGGTTGTATTAAACTCTCCATAGAACCTCCAAGTGTGATTTGTGTTTTAGGTGTGTGAGAAGACCCTACAGGAAAGTGCTAGTTTCTCAAAAAAATTATATAGCAGTCAGTGTTATCCAATTCAAAGTTTATAAATAGATAGAGGATAAAGCTTGATAATTTAATTTTATGTAAATTATGTTTTATAAGTATTATCTAGCCTTTAGGTGTGTTAAACTAATCATACAAGTTGACTAGTCACTAACAGGCCTAATGGTGCAAATAATGAGAAACCTAGGTAAAAGTTAGAAGTCTATTAGGGATGTCTTATCATGGATTAGGAATGAATCCAAGTGCATGGAGAATTTTTTAAATACTTATAATACATTTTAATTTTTAATATAATTTTTGGAGGTCAGTGAATATGATTGAAAAGTTATTCATAAGTTGACTTGTCTAGCTCAGTGAGGTATGTATATAAAGAGGTTATGAGAATGGTTTGTAAGACCAATATAGTCATTTCACCATGCTATCATTATATTTGATATTGGTTTAATTATCTCATATTATAATATATATGCATCATAATTATTTGAAAGTGTCAACACATGTGTTGAAGGTCATTATTACCATGATTGGTCTTCAAGACAAACTCATAGTTTTGGGTAAGCAAGTAAAAATAATGAGTTTGAGAATCTATGCCATGAGTTGGTATACCTAATTTACATGATGTTATTTTTTTGGACATGTATTTCCTATCCATGTTTTTAATAAGGTTTGAGAGTTAGTGAAAGTGATTGAAATGGTAAAGCCTAGCTAGGTTGGTACTTAACTAGTTAGAGTTAGTGTTCCAAGTGAAGTTGTTGCTTCACTAAATTTAATATATTATCTTATAAGACTGTAGTCCATTTGCATTTATTAGTATTTTTTCTTCCCCTTTAGTTTTTCCCACATATATGTTGTGTTAACTTGTGTTTATATGTTTCATGCATATGTGGATGGCTACTTAGTCACTATTTGATCTACATGTTTGAATGAATGTTCATGAATGCTTAAGTGGAATTTTAGTAAATGTTTTAAATACTAATTCACCCACCCATCTTAGTAATTTTGCTTCAAATAATTTTCCAAAATCTTGGATGGGTTATTTCATAGACATCATGTTCTAGCTTGGGGGAATTGTCATTTACACATATTTTTTGCATGGTGATATCTATAATTGCTTCTGATTTATTACATTGATTTATATTATATAAATTAATACATATTATGTTTATATATATATATATATATATATCTTATATTACAATGATTTTATACATTATAGTTATTGTATAGTTACATTGACTATTGTGCATGAATGTTTACTTGTGTGTATATCATATTACATAGAGGATATTATTTTCATCTTGTCTTGTGAGTCTCATATTATGTGTCATCTTAATAACTTATCTTATCACTAATTTTGGCATGGTAACCAACATTGTGTGGTCTTAATCGGAGTGAACTCAATCACAATACAATGGTTATATACATGATGTCTATCATGAATATTGTAATATCATAGTGTGGTGCCTATGTTTTTATGGTTTTCACAATGCATCTATGGGGATATGATAATTGTGCATGTTATCATTACCTTATATATCCCAAATATATGTGTACTTTTGACATTTGGGGTAATAATAATTATTTTTCCATGTTACTTTACCAAAGGATTTATCATACCCTAATGCAATGTGCTTATTCGATATTATATTTCTCATGCTAAATTTCCTTTTACATGATCATATATGGCATCTATAGATGTTGATTCATTACGAAAAGTATGCAACCTATTCATGTAAGTGATAATGAGTTCAGAAAATTTATCAAGGTATTTTCAAAATAAATTTTCAAAGTGCTAATGAGTTGAGAAAATTTATTTACTTCCTTTATCAACAAGTGGATTGGGTGTTGGTGACTCTTAGAGAAGTGTTCAGCTATGCTTAAAATTCTTTTCAAAATTATAGTTGGGTTCAAATGACTCTTATATAAATATTATATATGTTTCAAAATCTATCATAATTCTTGATGTTGTGGAATTTTGAGAAATACCAAGTAGGTATATTAGATCATATGCTCTATTTTAAAATTTAAATAAAACATATAAAATATTAAAAATTAAAAACATATCATAATAATTTTAATGCCTATAGTATTTTTCATTTATTTTAGGTACATCATTCATAAAGTGTGTTTGGAATCTCATTATTTAAATAAAAATATTTATCCTTCCCTAGATAAGTGAAGGTGAATGCTTCACATTATTTAAATTTATAAATTAAAGCATGCATGAATCTCAGTCATGTTACCATATCAATTTGGAGGCATTATGTATACACATAAATTTGACACAAGACCCTTATTCCTCGTATATTGTCCCTAATTTATCATATTTTGAAAGCTTGTATATTGTATCCTTTCAATAGGATAATATTATCCCCACATAGTTTTATACTTAGTCTGTTGAGCGTAAAAATAACCTCAAAACTTATTAAAATTGTATCCATTAAAAAATAGGGAATATTACTCACCTGCTAGCTGACCCAAACTTGAAAATAGATCTTAAATTATCTACAAAACAAATTCATGTATTGTATAGGTCCATTTGAGATAAATGCACATATTGTGCATGTTTGCACTTTCTATCATTATGGGTCCATTTTCACTTTATAATTGATCATGTGGATTTAAGTTGTCCTTTTGACATTTATAATGTCCTCTAACACGTATAAGTTATCTTTCATTACCATATATACATATATATATATATACATACATATATATATATATATATATAAAATTTATTATTAGACCATTTTAGAGAGAATTACAAAAAGATGAAAATAATATAATTGAGGGAGATATACATATCACACATAAAATATAACATCAAAGGTCAAGCCTAGATTGAAGCATCAAATACTTCATACCTATGACATTATAATTATATATTGATCTCTCATAATCTCCATTGTAATAAAGGAGGGTATTATATCATAATAATTACATTATCACTTCTAGGGAAGAGGGGGTTAAAAATGATCACTCTATATATTTCTTCCATACATTCACAAAAATACATGGATGTTTTAGTTTTTAAGTGTGTTATATGGGGTTTATAATGCTACCATAATGGTTGTTTCAATACATTAATTATATCTTTTTTTACTTCTCAAGTTAGGTTAATGAGGAGATATTCTATTATTTTTATTCTAGATAATAAATATGTGAAGGGAATAGATGGGCATAATTGGAAGGTGAAAGTTCACCAGTGACAATAAAACTAGCTTTCTAAACCATAACAAGAGACACATGGCCAAAGGGAGACAAATATAACTAGTATTGGGTTGTCATGGTTAAGTCTATACATGGTGCACCCATATAGTGTATGGGTTTGTCTATAAGAAACACATATTTTTAAAAATATATAAAGAGTTTGCATACATTCATATATTTATTTTGTAATATATAATATTATTTTTTTATAACAACAAATAGATGTCAACATTCCTTGTCCCTTTGTCATTCAAATTACATAGCTTAGTTTTATTTTGGTACTTGGATTTATTTCACTTCATATCATATTATATAGACTTGAATTTTGTACTTTCATTCATGTATGCTTATATTTATTTATTAATAACTAATTTATTCCTTATTTTGTGAACTAATTTATTCTTTTAATTTTTTACTATGGAGGGGATTATTTAAGGTAAACACCAATGGCTATGACCTAAAATGGGGAAATATAGGGAGACATATGCACCTGACTTAAAAAAGACCTAAATAATAGAATACATCTAGATTAATGTAATTGATGACAGTTTTTAAAATTTAAATTTTTTAAAAGGAGCAATATTACCATTTTGGACCAAATTACCCATACATAAACAAATGCTCGAACATTTATAAAATAATTTAATATAAAATCCTTTGGGGGAATTTTTGTTTTCTACCTTATGAAGCCATAAAGTAGATATTGTAAGAACACACTTAAAAGTAATGATAAAAAATGATAAAAAAAAGGAATACTACACATTTATATCTTTAGGACTTAATTCACCAAGCTTTGAAACCTAAAAAATCACTTATTTTTCTTACACAAACATGATTAAGTGACAACATTTTAAATGATGAATATGAATTTAATGAGTATAAAAACACCTCCTTTACCTCCACTATACAATGAAAGTCTTATGTTTTTTTTATACTATTTTATTATTTTTGGGAAACTGGTGTTTACTTCATAAATAATAAGGGGTCTAGAGTAAGGGAGAAATAGAGTTTAATAAGGTAAAATATAAATTTTTATCAAATAAATGAAATGAGGAGAAGAAATATAATTATCTAAAAATATGCTAAAATAGGTGATTCAAGGGCTAAAAATTGAGATGCAAGACTTGGACACTATCTAGAATCCAGATTTGGACTTCATTTTTTGATTAGATAGGGGTGTCAAAATTGGATAGGAGTGGCACCAGTGCTATTTTATACCTATACTGCTATTGTCTTGAGGATTTAATCTTTTTGAGTTTTTTTCTCTAGGTCAGTGTGAGCCTATGTACCAAATTTTAGAGGTTAGAAGTCGACATATGTCATTGTATGTCTATTTTAATCTCTAGAACCCTATATTTATTTACACACATACAAACAACAAATTCATAAAAATGAAAAGGGGGAAAAACTAGGTTAGGGAAGGAATGATTACATGATCTATAACCCTTGCTATCCTAATCTCTACCTATATTAACCCTCAATCTAGGGTCTCAGATAAAATGTGGTTCTTCCTTAGGGAATTTGCATAATAAACACACATAACAGATGTAAGAATTAATTTCATTTAAGCCCTTCCATGATCAAGCATGCAATTCTATGCATGATTCATAATGTTGAGCTATATTATTGACTAATTTTTATTAAGTCTAATGTGCCAAAGTATTAAGTTCTAGATATAAAATGCCTTGTTTAGTCCTTTATATATGAAACTCTTTATTTCAAATTTAGGAGCTTTATTTGCATTTGGCAGACATGGGAAAACTTAAGGATGAAGATAAGAAAAAGGGTAAGAGTCAACTAGTAAAAGAAATTGATCATTAAAAGTGAAAATGTCTTTGGAAAATAGAGATGGAAATAGGATAGAAAAATTGACTTAGATTAGGTGGAATGACTATTTAAAAGGCTTTGGATGATTTGGAATAGGCAAAAAGGTGTTTAAATCATGTAATAAGATTGATATGACTAAAATGAAAGACATGGTCAAATTTGAACAAAGCTCATATTCTTCAGTTAGAGTCTCTTATGAAAGGATTATGAAAATAAATGATATGTGTGGTTGCTTGACCAATTTAGGGTGTATACATTTTCCTCCATTTTATTCTAGTGATGCAATGAAATGAAGTACTAGAGTAAAATAAAGAAAATAAAAATGTATACCTAAACCTACTTGTATGGAGATAAGTGTGATGAAAAAGGGTCCAACTCAGTTCTTGGCCATGGAAGTAGTTGGAGAGCCCAATAGTGCCTAGATAAAGTAGGAAATTCCTAAAATATATGCCCCCTATACTAAATCTAAAAGTGGAATTTGTATAACATGGAGAAGGAAGGCAATGCTTGCCCTCTATGTTAAATCTGATTAGAATGAGAAATGCTCAAAGCTCCAAAACTAATGTCTACCCTTTGTCACACATAAAATCATGTAATATGGATTATGTGTATATAATTTGTATGCTATGAAGAGAATAATATTTCATGCCCCCACTCTAAATAATCTAAACTAGAAATAAGAAGTGCTTAGAGGTCCAAAACTAATGTCTATCCTTTATCCCATACAAACTCATATACTTTGGGTATGTGTAGTACTATGGACCAATCATTGTAGATGATCATACATTCTAACTTGGTGACATCTTGGGTACATTTGGGTGTAATTTCAAACTATGGTAAATGTGTAAGAAGAGAATGACATGTATTTATAATTCTGATCTATATAATCTTTAATGATGAAGAACAGGAACATCTATGCCATGCCCCCAAATCTAGTATATGAGTGATGTGTATGTATATTTTAGAAATATGTATAACCACATGTGAAATGAACTATTATGCCATGTCCCATGTGTAAAATTGGAGATCAAAATAATGTGCTTTGCACTATACCTATAATATACTATATGGTCTTATAGCTGTGTCATGCTATATGAATTTGTATATATGATACATGTAGTAATGTACATGCCCCCAAATATGGTATCTAGTTTTAATCTATATCAAAATCTTTGTGAAAATATATAATATAAACCATTGTATATATTACTAATCTGTGTATCTGTAAACTAAAGATATGCCCCTCTGAATGTCTTGAGTAATGTTGAGTGACCCATGTAATCTGAATCATTATATATTTTGATTGATCTAAGTTAAATCTAATAATATGAATACTAAAAATGTAAAAACCATGTTGAGTGACCCATGTAGTCTAAATCACTATATATTTCAACCAATAGAATCTAAATATGATAATTTGATTGTTGTATGTGTAATAATCATGGTGTATATATCTATGAGAGTGGATAGGCATGTTGGATAAGTGTAGGAATATGAATAGTGGGAATGATGTGCCCTTTTTGGGGAGAGGGATGAGATATGTGATAAAGGAAGTTGATCAAAAAGTGATGACTAGTGGTATAATGATAGAAGTGAGGTTGAAATAGTATGAATTGATTGAGAAGTTACTTTATTGATTAGACTAAGTTATTTTGAAAGTTGTATGAGTTATTGATTGGTTAGGTTGAATTTTTTGATAGTTGAATGAGTCTTTGATTTATTAGGAGAAAACTATATTTCTAGGTAAAAAATTGGTATAGATATGTGTGTGCCATAATAGCTATATGATCTAGTAAGAGAGTAAGGATCATGTGATATTGAAGGTATCCTTTTTATGTTTCTATGTAACAAAATGGTTTGTAAAATTGAGCTATGGTGTTGAAGTTATAATAAAAATGGTATTTTTCTTTGAATGAGAAATTTGTTTAATATAGGAGAATTGGATTGATTATCAATTCATTTGTACATTGACTAGGTTGAGATTTGGATCTATGTAGTAGGATATATGCCAAGGAGATGAGTACCTACAATGAGCTATTTTGGGTAGTTGGCAACCCAGGTAGAGGCTAATGGGGAGGTTACCCTAGTAAGTAGTTGAAATGTGTGATTTTTGCCCATTTAAAAGCCTATATTTTATGTTTTTGAGGTGTTTCAAGTAGCCTAGGAAAATTTTAACTAGTTCCAATACTCCTATCCAACACTATTGTCTAGGTTACAACACTCTTGTCTAACATTACTATCATGTACCTAGTGTTATTATCTTGGAGGATAGATTTTTTGAGTTGTTGCTTAGTTTAATTGTTATGTTTTTTCTTGGTTATTGATTTGACATGGTTAATTGATGTATATGTTATTTTCTAGTGTTTTTTCAAGGTGAGGTACATATGAGAGAGTTCTATAGAGGTCAAACTATGGATACACTATAGTTTTTGCCATTATTAGCTGATGAGAGGGTTGTCATGGATATAGTAGGGTTGGGTCATGTGTGTGACCTAGGTCCTATGAAGTGGGATAGGTATCTGATTATTACCTTATATGAGAGGTGGAATATAAATACATGTACTTTATGACTTCTTACTATGGATATTATGATTATTATAGAAGATGTGTATCATATTCTACATTTACTAATTAGTGGATGTTGGGTGACATTGTAGGATGACATGGGTGTAGATGCTATTGACCATGAATATTTGTATTTTGTTGTTGTGACCTCAAGAATACATAGGAAAGGCAATGATAGTGATGTATTATTGTCATTTATCATCTAGTTGAGTGTTCTACATCTATGAAAGTGGTTGGCCATGCGGTTGGCTTCATTTTCTGTTATAGATGAGAGTGGGGTGTCGATTACATATAGGATGCATAGGATCATGCATAGTATAGAGGTGTATGATACTATGTTCTCATGTGGTAAGACTATGCTTGACCACTTATATAAATATCTTTATCAATTTACTTAGGAGGCATTTAGTGGTGGTATGAGTGTAGCTACTTTATTACATTATTGGGCTTATGAGCATATAGTGGTTGTACAGTCGATAGGATTGTTGAGGGAGAGGTGGGTACCCCAACAACCATATGGGGAATGGTGGATGAGTACATTATATATCTAGTCTTCTAGGATAGATAGCTATAGATGAATTTTAGATAGATTGGTGGCTTGGGATATCGTATGAAGTCCCTATAGAGGATTCCCTAGGTGGCTTGAGGATGGAGTGTAGTTATGGTACATGAGGGTTAGTTTCTGGTTACATGACTGGTGGGTTTGATTGTATGAGAAATTTTAGTATGAGTGTATGACTAGATATTTTTGGGTACCATAAGAAGTGCCCCTAATAACATGGGTGTGGTGGAGGAGTGCACAATCACCAATTAGGATAGGAGTGCATAAAAGGCCTACTAAGGCTATGTTAGCACCATTACCTTTGGATGTACAAGATATTAATATAGATATTATCGATGTAGATGATATTGGATGCACAAAGGCATATAACACATGGTGGGTGAGGCATCGATGGGATCCACTATATCTTATTAGTGGAGGGGATGCCCTTGAGTATGAGGACCCTACTTTAATTCAGATGATGGTAGGTAAGCATTGATTATATTTGAATTGTTGTTCAAGTTTGTGCATGTTTTAACTTGTTTTGAAAATGCATGTCTAATGTATTGCTTTAATTTTGCATGCAAGTGGAGCGGAATGTTCTTTGGATGAAGCACATGCTAGGGCAAGAGGTGGACATGATGGGTTTTGGGACATCATCATTAATTCTACACTTTTCAAGCTCACATGACATGTTCCTAATGGTGTTGTAAAGGAGGGTTTGATAGAGTGAGTGATAGTTATAGCTATTTTTTATACTTATTTATTTGATAGGGTTGTTATAGATATAACTACATATGTTAAGGTAGTTATAGATAGAGATGAATTGAGGGATGAGTGAGATAAGCACAAGATGGCTCCACCTAATTATGGATCAGTGAGTACATAGATTATGGATGAGTACACTAATTTTTAGAGGTAGTATGAAAACTTATGTGAGGAGCATGGTCAGTTACTAGAATGAGATAGTCAGGATAAGAGGTATACAAGATCTTGAGGAGATGCGGGGACTTTGAGTGTTAGTCTAGATTATTGAACTAGTACTAGAGGAGAGAGTGAGACTAAGAGTGAGGGCATGATTCCCATTCATGGTTGATTATATTTGATATAGTGTATATGTATTTGAAAACTTGGTTATATATATATATATATATATATATATATATATATATATTGATGTTTGTTTGATTTTGGTTTAGGCATGTTGTGTTATGGATTTTGGAATAGAATGGTATTGTAATGTGTCAATTAGAAATAGCTGATCTGATATTGATATTTAAGGTTGTATATGTTTGGTAAAATGGTACTTGGGATATGTAATTTGATTGTTTTGTTGATAAGTGTTTTTCTAGCTTATGATTTAGAATTATATGTAAGTAAAGAACTTTATCTAGTTTGTGATGATATGTGAGCAAAAGTAATGTTGTTTTTTGTAATTGGGAAATTATTGTGATGAATTGATCTTGTTTGAGGTTGGTGAATTATTTAGATGGGCTGAGTTGGTTTAATGTTGGTAAAATAGGATTTGGTAAGGTCTAGATTTTTGATAAGTTGGTTTTGGCTATGGATAGTTAATTGGGAGTTAGGAATGTTAGTTGTTAGTATGTGGGGATGTAAGATAACACACTATGCATATTACTTCTTTGAGAGTGGCTCAAGAATACAAAGGCTAGCTAGACCTTTAAATCCATCATTTCCTTGTTTAGTGAAGCTATAAACTAATGCTAGTATAAATGTGCATCATATCACTCTATATTGTATCACTATCTAAACCCTATTGGCTAATTGAATAAATGTACATACTACTCATGTTGTGTAGGAATATGTTCTATATCTACTACTATTTGTTGTGTACTAACTATAGATAGACATGGAGATTATGTAAAATGTAAATTTATTAGACTTGTAATGGGAAATATGTGCTATGAAGAAGGATCATCTATCCATAATCATATACTTTATGGCCTCTATTGAGATGTGTATGATTGAGCCATAGATCGAGATGAAGCTAAAACTTATGATATGAGCTCATTTAATCTCAACCATAGTGGATTACTACATGATATAGGACCCAAAAATATTTCTCATGTATAGTACTCTATGATGTGGGTTTATTTAATATTAGCCATAGAAAATTGCTACGTGAGATAGGACCTAGAAAATTGGGCTATAGTGAATATTTCTCATGGGTAGTAATCTGTTATGGTGCATGTGACTCTATTGGATATCTATATGGAACTACACTATGTACTCCTCATACTATAGTGCTATATGTAGGCTACTCTCACTGTAAAATTTTCCAAACCTTTTGAATAGGTGGAATAGGAGATCTCCGATGAGGACCTATTCAAGAACCTACATGACACTCATGATGTGTGATCAATGATTCTTGTAAAGGAATGTCCTAGGATGACTCAATCATAGAAGAATGAAGTCTTTGATTACATGATGGAGGATATCTTATTACTCCCTATGTAAATGATATGATGTCATTATCCACACATCTATTAATGTAATATCGAAGTCCACAACAATCATTATCTTTGTGTCTATGGATACAATGATAGTTATAAAAGGGCCAATGTAGCTATTTTTGTAAGAGATATGGATCTCATCAATGAGTAGAAGATAATGTGATTAACCTTATATCTTGTGGTACTAATAATATGATATATGGGATCTCTTGCTTTGAATCAAACTATAATTATGCCTTGATATTGTTCTCTATAGTGCATATTGTAAGATGTACTCAGGAGATTGGTTCCCTAATATTAAATAGTTGCATTTTTTGTTATGGTATCATATATTATTTAGTATATTATATATTTTGTGTGCTAGGATTTTACACATTTTTGTGAAATATAGAGTAATTTGACCAACTAAATCTACCTAAATCAATCCCAATTTATTTTCTAAAGATAAAATTGTATAGAATAAGTATCTAAAAGAAGACTCTATCTAATATAGTAGATGCTCAAGAAGAGATTGATGAAGCCCTTTAAGAAATATATGTTGAATCTCTATATCTACTAGTTTGTATATCAATCTTAACATGTGATTCTTGAATCTTAAGATATAATCACTAACTATCCCTAAAGTATTTTGATGTAAAGTTACAAGTTTCACATATGTGACATGAGCGCCCGTGTTTGATAGGTAATGTTTGAGAAATGCCTCCTCTAATTTATCATATGTGTGTAAGTAACTAATGGGGAGTAGATGAAATAACCAATTTTGTGCTTTCCCCACTAATTTCTATTGAAAAAACTTGAATAGAATAAAAGGAATCGCATGAGATGGAAAAGCCTTCTGAAAGGCTTGAAGGTGTATGAATGGATCTCCAATTCCATCAAAGTGAGGTAATGATGGTATCTGGTAATGATTAGGAAATGAATCTTTTATGAATGTCCTCAAAATTTGGTTACCATGTAGATAATTAACATCCATCCAAGACTTATTATCCTTGTTCTCCAAGGTAAAGAGATGTACTTGGTTTTGTAATTCATCAACTACATGCATCAAAGATATAATCTCATGAGATGGTACATTATCATACCTAAGTGGTTCATTTAATTGTTGAAATTGATTGTTAATTTTAGCCATGGGAATGATACATTTAGAAATTGGATCATAATGAGTGGGTGTGATCACTTCAACCTTGGGAGGAATGGTTACTTGGACCTTACTAGAGGGATGTGGGCTAACATTCTCTTTAGGTGAAGGGTGATAACTAGGTTATATTTTAGTGTGGGGTGGCTTGGCAAATTCATTGGCATTTTTATGTTTTACTATATCACATTATAACTAAATAAAATATGTGTTATTGGCATTAACATGTGCATTATTTGAAATATAATCATGCATATAAGTAGAAGTAACATTTGGAAGTGCATTATGTTTGAGAGGAGTGAGAGAAGAGTTGGAAACATGAGATGCATATTCTTCTTCACTATGTGCATGTTAATCATCATTGTTATATGCATTGTCATCATTAGAATATTTTTCATAATCACTCTCATTTTCATATTCATCTACATGTTCACTATCATACTCATTATCACTTTTAGTTCAACTAGGGAGAGGTGTAAGAGAAGAATTTAATTCTTTTGTAATATGCAATAAAGTATCATTTGAAATTGTAATATCATGTGCATCTATGTTATCTATGGATGGAGTGTATGCATGATTTTTAGGTGCAATATGAGGGATAAGATAAGAATATTTTTCATTTAGACATTCTTTTGACAAAGTAGAGTTAGGAACATGAGATGTATCATTTGAACTATGCATTGGTAATTTGATTCTATCACATTTATATTGTTGTAATTTTAACATAGAAGTAGAAAAAGAGAAAGAGAGATTAGGTTCACATGGAATCAAATTATCATCAATAAGTGGTTCACTTGGAAGTGCATGACTAATATGTTCATTTGGTGCAATGTGCATATGAGAATGAGGTGAAAATTATCTTTCTCATTCATCAAAATTATTTTCTTTAGAAGAGGGAATAAAAGAGATAGGTTTGATAGAAGAAGATGAATATATTTATACTTCACTATAAATATCACATATATCATCATATTCCTCATTAAAAAAATAGTAGTTATCTTCATTTTAAATGAAATCATTTTCCACATTTTTAGCTAATGTGCAATTTTGAAAAAAAATGCATCTATTATCATAATTATGAGAGAAATTTTAAAAATTGATGTATGGGATGAGAGGGAAGAAGTGACTTAGTGGCCATTTTATTTATTTCACAAAGAGAATAATGAAAATTACTATTAAGAAAAAAAATGCAAAAATAACTATGAACATAGAGATTTTGAAAATACTTTTGCCTATCCAAAAAAAATTCAAATATTCCAAAGTTTTTTATAAAAATTGTAAGGGAGGAAAACTTGGGGTTCAAGGACCTAGTGTGAAAATATAGGGTTTGGGGATAGGGTTTTATAATTTTTGAAAATTATGAAATAATTTTAAATTTTAAAAATAATTTTGAATAGGATAAGTGCCCAAAAATTTATAAAAAAATCAAAAAATTGAAATTGAAATTTTGCACAAAGCAACTACTAATTTTTAGATTTTGAAAATATTTTAGACACTCAAAACAATTTGTAAAAATTCTAAAATATTTTTCTAAAAATTGCAAGGGAGGGAGGCTTAGGGTTTGAGGACCTAGTTTGTAAATCTAGGATTTTGAGCTATGGTTTTAGAAAATTTGAAAATTATGGTATAATTTCAAATTCTAAAAACAATTTTGAATAGGATAAATGCAAAAAAAATAAAAATAAATAAATAAATAAATAAATAAATTAAATTAAATTAAATTAAATTTTTGCACAAAATATGAAGGAAAAACCCTAAGGGTACCTAGTGTTTTATATTTGTTTGAAGTAAGTCAAGTTCACCAAATGTTTTATTATTTTTTGGAAAATAGGGTTTAGTTCCTAAATAGTAAGGGGTCTAGAGTAAGGGATAAATTTAGTTTAATAATGTAAAATATAGATTTTTATCAAATGAATTACATGAGGATAAGAAATAAACTTATCTAAAAATGGGTTAAAATGGATGATTTAGGGGTTGAAAATTGAGATACAGGATTTGGACACTATCCAAAATCTACATCTAGACTTTGTTTTCTAACTAGATAGGTCTGTCAAAACTAGATAAGAGTGGAACTAATGTTATTATCCACCTTTATTTCTATTGTACTTAGGATATAAGCTTTTTATCTTTTGTTCACCATCTCAGTGTGAGCATCTATACCATATTTTAGAGGTTGAAAGTCAACAAAGCTCATTGTAGGTCTATTTTAATCTCCAAAACCCTATATTGATCTACACACATGCAAAAAACAAATGCATCAAAATCAAAAGGGGGAAAACTAGGTTAGGGGAAGAATGATCACATGATTTAGAACCCCTATTATCTTGATCACTACCTACATTAACCGTCAAGCTAGGGTCTCAGATCAAATGTAGTTCTCCTTTAGGGAATGTGCATAATCAACACACACAATAGATGAAAGAATGGATTTCACCTAAGCCCTTCCTTGATCAACCATGCAAGTCTATGTGTGATGCATAATGCTAAGATATATTGTTGACTAATTTTTATTAATTCTAATATATCAAATTAGTAAGTGCTAGATATAAAATGCCTTGTGTAGTCTATTATATAAAAGACTTTTTATTTCAAATTTGGGATCTTTATTTGTATTTGGACATGGGAAAACTTAAGGATGAAGCTAAGAAAAAGGGTAAGACTCATCCATAAAAATAAGCTAACCACTGGAGGTGAAAATGGATTTGGACAAGAGCACTAGAAATGGACACTAGTGGAATTGACTCCGTTGTCTGACCCCATCACTCCTATCCTACAATCTTGAGACTTGGGGGATGGAAAGAGGAAAGAAAACCTGACCTAAATAAGGTGTAATGAGTATTTTAAAGTCTTTGGATGATTTGGAATAGGTAAAAAGGTGTCTAGATCATGTAACAATATTGAGATGACTAAAAAAAAGGCTATGGTCAAATGTAAACAAAGTTCATATTCTCTTGTCAAAATTCTCCTATGAAAGGAATGTGAAAAGAAATGATATGTGTGGTTTCTTGATTAATTTAGGGTGTATACATATAATATCAAGGGAGATATAAATATTGAAGTTCATTCTAAAGCATTTATGTCTTAAATAAATGTCCCTCTATAGAAAAAATAAAATATTAATCACTACTTCATTGGGCATTGAGAATTGAAGTTATAACCCTAAGTTCATATGATGATATGCTCTTAATCCCATATCATCTTAAATAATTTTGATGAATTTATACATAAGAAAAATCAAAACAAAATTATATTTATATGTATAAAATTATTTCCCCCTCAAAATATGATTGGAGTGCTTAAAACATGATGAGATTGTGTCTCTGGAAGAAGAAACAAATTCCTTAAAAGGCAATGTTATGAAAATTAGTGGAACATATTTAGTACATTTGCCTCCAATAAATAGGATAATTAAAATATCTTAAATGTATAATATAATAGTCATAACATATCATTAAATAATAAAAAATAATAATATGTATCATTTGATAACATATTTAACTTTATTTTTTATTTAAATGATCTCAATAGATAGAAATTTTATAATAATTTGATATGTTTAATTTATTACAATTCAACACTAATCTAAATGTAAAATCAGATTATGATTTTATAATTAAACTTATTATAACTAGAAATAAACCTAGGGATTAAGATGATTAGTGTGTTACTATTATTTGAAGGTTAGAGATTTAATACAAGTTATTAAAAATAATGGATTATAATTCATTTGT
Source organism: Torreya grandis (assembly GCA_037957365.1). Classification (NCBI taxonomy): domain Eukaryota; kingdom Viridiplantae; phylum Streptophyta; class Pinopsida; order Cupressales; family Taxaceae; genus Torreya; species Torreya grandis. The sequence continues at coordinate 96,967 of JARHVA010008043.1, read as the reverse complement.
ATGAAGAATAAGAATGTTTGGATTTATATGGATGAATATATCAACCTTTGAATGCTATCATATGACGTAGGATTTTTTTTTTTTTTTTTTAATTTTTTTTGTTTATGAATATGTGATTTATTATTTTGACATGGGTCATTTCACCTACTTGAATATGTCTTCATATGTGATATCAGGTGTCCATTATGTGCATAAATCTAGAAAACTTGTCCCCCTATCTTCAAAACCCTAGCTACACTTTTGACAATAAGTTAACTTGTAAAAACTAGAAAATAAGTGGGTTGAGATAATATTCACCACTACCCAATGAAATGATTAGTGTTACATACATATTCAGACTCTAAAGAGAAAATTTGAATTGCATGTAGGCCTCCTTATTAGGTGTATGTGTGCATTAGTGATCCTTTAATAAATGTAACATGTAATATAGATTTTAACACTTAAAAATGGCAAACTTGTCTTGGCTTAGGTGTTTTAAACTTGGATAGGCCTTTCACCTTATGACTAATTTGTTAATTTTTAAGTTTAGGGAAGTAAATTTGAATGTGAAATTTAAATTATATGATTGTTTAGTACTCACTTTAAAATTCTTGATGATTTCAAATGATGCTAGATAGTCTTAGACAAACTATGTATTTATATAATACTCTTTGGGTAATTTATCACACCACTAACATGGAAAATTTATGAGCTAGATCATAAATATAATTTTAAATTTGAAAAGTAACTATTTATTGGTGTGAGGGTAGGTCCATCATAGTTTGACACTTATAGAACTACACAAGTGTATGAGTCTGCCAAAATCATCCAAAAGGTGAGAATACTAATCTAATGATTTTCAGATAGTATGATTTTGAATAAGTTAGGCACAACTAAGATAATTATTGTAAAAAATTAGGAAGGTTAGACACATATAAATCATGTGGATATAAGAGAAGGGTATACAATATCCATATGTGGATACACAAGCAATATAAGGTGAAGTTGGGTTAAGACTAACATTTCTAGGTGTCTAATACTATATTTTAGTGTCTAAAAATTCTCCCATTTTATTCTAGTATTGAAATAAAAATAATGCTAGACCAAAAGAATAAATAGATTTACCTAAGTGTGTACAATACACTTTTTCTTTGGGATAAATCTCTAAATGTGTATCTTGATCAATGAAAATTTTAGTTATAGATGTCCATATGTGAAATGATATCTAATATAAATGAAACTTTTGAAAATTAAAAAGAAAATAAGGAATGCACCTATAAATGGGTGAGCCATGTTTCCCTATGATGCATTAGAAATGATGATTATTTCTAAATCATTGAATATTGGGGGTGATAATAGATAACAAGAGGAATTTACTAAGGTAAATTCCATGGGTTATGAAAATAAACTCCCTAATACTCATGAATAGGGAGTAGTGTTAGGTCATTGAACAACATTAAACCTCAAGTGCATTATACATTTTATTGATCTTGGAACTATTGTTAAAAGGGGAAGCTTATGTTTTTCTCATGTAAGGATAATAATATAATATATATGGGCTTTTAGATTAAATATGTTACCTTTTGTATCATCATTGTCACACCATTACCATGATTTTGGAAATATTAATAATGTAATAGTTTTTGTATGAATAATATTCATGACCCCTGATTTGATCCAATTGGTGTCATCATAGAAAAACTATATAGTGGGTGCATGGATAGTGTTCATGAACATAGTCTAATCTATATAGTACCAACATGGTATAAGATGTTGTACATCTATATCCTAATTTATACAAAATGTTAAAACATGTAACTTGTGTTCTTGTAAAATGTGTGCATATGCATTACATATGAACCAATATAAACCCTTTAAATCATGTAATATGTCCAAAATAATATTAATTTTAAAATTGAGTTTTTAATATCTATGTCAATCCTAGTAATATGCCCCCATTTTGACATGGTGAATGTAGCCTAAAAAATACTCATCTCAAAATAAAACATTTAATCATATCATGTTGACCCTTGAGTATTGAATAGCCTTTCCATTTATAAGTTCATAGCACATACTGATAGGCTAAATACATGGTGCATATCAACTAACCAAGCCCTAGACTGTACATGTAATATTACAACTAAAGACTAGTTCCAATAAGGATTAGAGAGTGGCATACATATACCTAATATTTCCATTCACATGTGACAAATGAGAATAGAAACCAATGGTAGTGGCTAATCAATGGTATGTATATATAAAGAAATGTAAAGACCATATGAACCTAATAACTATGATGGATATCATGAAGATAAATTTTGGAAGTTATGACTAACATCTAATCCTGAAAAGCATTTGAGAAGTGATGTTGAATGGTGAGGTAGATGTCCTTGATAAAACTAAAGAAATAACTTTTAAAATCGAAATGTAGCATAATAAATACTAAGTAACAATATGGGAGATACCAATGTCATGTGATAGTGATGAATACATACAAAATGAATGGAATTATAGAGGTAAATTGGGATTGATGAGCAAGTAGAGAAACATTGTTTCAATGATCACATAGTTTGCCTAAGAGAGATAGATAGTATGGAGAAATATTTTAACATTTATGTGTGCCCTTAAACATGTTTTAATCTATGTAATCTTAATTTATAATTAATTTAATGATGTTAATGGATTCATGATAATGTTTTTGATATAATTGTTATGACTATATAATTTTCTTATACTCTGATCTCATTGGATAAGTGATTTATTCATATAAAATTATATGTTCATGATTTTATGTGTACAATCTCATTATTGATGCTATGAATTTGCAAGGATAGTTTAAATAAGTCTATAAGCAACCCTGTGATCACATGATCACATGAATGAGATCATTGAACATAACCTCCCATGACCTACCCAAGTTTCCCTTTGTATGTTTTGGGTAAGTGTGTGAGCCAAAACTCATGTGATATTTTAGCATAGAGGGTTGAAAGTTAAATGTTGGAGGAAATAATATGAATAGCACATGGGTAACCACTAGAATAGCACAAAATTTTGGTTTCTTATTAGGACCTAATCAAATTTTGTTGTTGAATTTGTAAGAGGAAGTTGAGTACTAGTCTTTATATGAACTTGGATACTCAAATTTAAATCAGTTGTTGGTAGAGATTAAGAAGCTAATGATATATATTAAAGTAGATAACATGTTAATGTAGTTAACTATGTTCCTACATGTATGAGAAACACATATGGTATAAGGTGAAAAGGACATGGACTTTGAAAGATAAATGGGATAAAAGATTTCAACATGGATGAAAAAAATGAGTGTTAGTTAAATAGGTGTGACAATAATGTCATTTAGTATATATTAATGGTTGAAAAGAACCCTAGGTAGAGGGGATAGTATAAATCATTAATTTCCATGAGGACCTATGTAACAGGGAGATGGCATAAGGAATACTCTTTCATAGAGTATGTGCACTCTATTGAGATATAAATGCATGCCACCAAGCTAGAGAAAACTCCTAAAGCTAAAGTTAAAGAATTTAAAGTAGATGACATTCAAGAAGAGGCTATTGGTGGAATACCCATTTTCATTTATACATAAAGTATGTACTCATGTGATGAGTTTTTGATTTAATAAGGATTTTATGCCATTTTTTTAAAATTTTGGGTTTGGTAGTTCTCATAGAATAGGTTATTTTTTTCACATAATAATTTTATGTTTCCTATGTGATAATATGCACACAACTTATAATACCAGTCGATGGAGGTTTTATGCTAGAAATATTATTTTTTAGGTGAGTATTTCCATGATTTTTTTAAATACCTCTATATCAAAATGAAAGGGATATTTTAGTAGTTTAGGTAGCTTAAATAATTAACAATTCCAAGAATCTAAAAAGGGTATACCTTGGTGATAATTACAACAAAATTATATCAAGGTCTATGAATATAATAAAAGCCAAATAAAATATAAAGGTGCTTCAAATACTAAGATACCAGGAATAATAATTAATGTGGGGTAGGGGTACTAAGTTTTTGAAGAATAAGGTTGCACACATGTGAAGGAAAATGACAAAAAAAACACATAGTGAGTGATGAATCAAGAAAGTGAATGAATTGAGTGCAATGCCAAGGAATGAAAAATTAATCACATGATATATACAATTATGGGGAAAGATAGTGAATAAATAGGATGCAACACTTGATAACCCAAATATTCATATACATGAAGAATACATATGGGAAAAGATAGTGCACCATGAAGAACACATCTAGGAATGCATGAGTGAAAATTATGGGGCAAGGAAGTGTACTAGTATGATGTAACACCCAAGAACTCATGAATTATACTTGTGGGAAAAGGAAAAGTTCTATGAGTGAATTAAAATCAAAAATAATGTAGGACATAGAATAAATGTGAAGATCATGCCACATTTTTATATTTGTAAATATACATCAAAAAATAAAAAAATAAGAAATCCCCACACATGTGTGCCTATATAAAAATAATAATTAAAAGTAAAAGGAATGGATGTAAACCCCCAAGGATCAGATTATATGTAACATAACTTAAAGCTTAAATTAGGTGAGGAGTAAGTTACCATGAAATTAAAGCGGAAGTGAAAAAGATTAAACTATGGAGACACACCAATAGACCAAAGGTAACATGAAGAAATAAACCTCTAAAAAAAAATTAAGAAACCAAAGAAGAGAGACATGCTTATAATGGAAATAATATAGAATAAGAGGCACCCAATATCAAGAAGGTCTCATAGAAAGAGGTGGAAGGCAATGTTAAATAAGGAGAAGATATTAGCAAGATTTTTGAAGGTGGATAAATAAGTTAGTGTCGGATGATGTTAACCCTCAAGTATTGACTAGTCTTACCATTTGTGAAAAACTCCATGGCACACATCACTTGACCAATCCTTAAAGCGCATGAGTGACATTGCAAATAGATATTGATGCCATGAGGGAGTAAATAATCGTGCATGTAGAATTAAATTTTCAAGAAAAAATAAAAAATGAGAATATATATTTGAACTTGTATCAAAAGAGTGATGTAAATATACCTATGCATTCCATATTCATTTGAGCAATAGAGATTTATAGAAAAGTAGGGTGCTAGAAAAAAAACCAAGTACATGTACAAAAATAAGATAATAATAGGATCAAGACACACAAAGATCACATGAATATAGGAGCTAAAATAAATATTATGGGGATAAACTATATAAGTTATGACTTACAACTAATCTTACTATATAGTTGAGAAGTGAGGGTTAACTATGAGGTAGATGTCCTCGATCAGGATAGATAAATAAATTAAATGGAAATCTGATGCAATAATTGGTAAGTGGAAATAAGTGATCTACTGGTCTTACATGAGACTTAGGAATTCCTATGAAAGGAATGGATGTAGATAATTAAATGGGGATCAATGAACAAATAGATAAACATTACCTAAATGATCATACAAAATTCCTAATAGAGATAGTATAGAGATAACTTATAATGTTTTTAAGTACCCTTGAACATGTTTTAATCCATGTAAGCTTGAGATAATAAGTAATGGAATGATTTCAATGTATTAAAGATACTGTTGTTGTTATATTTTTTATGACTATATAATGTTATTAGAATTTTTTTATAATTTATTTAATTAGATTAAATGATGTGTTCATGATTTTATACATATAATTACATATATTTTGTTATTTATTTCCAAGGATAGTATAGAGAACTCAATTTAGTAACCATGCATGTGCATGAAATACACCTGATCATTGCATGAAACTACCCCTAACTTACCTTAGTTCCCCTCTCTACACTTTTTAACGTGCATGAGCCCAAACTCATGTGATATGTCAATGTAGAGGGATGAAAGTTAAATTTTGGAATGCATAAAAGGACTATTGTGTGGGTAACCACTAGACTATCATAACACATAATGTTGTATATGAATATGTAATCAATTAAAGTCATGTGATAACATGTAGAAAATATGTCATCATAGTATGAATATATTACTAAATCATAAGTTAGATATTTAGTGTAGGCCATACAAGTGTCATGTCAAGATTTATATGTAAATTAGACATGTAATATTGAGCATCACTGATATGAAAACTCAAGAATAATTGAATAATAAATACACAAGAAAGGTACATGATATGGATCATGAAATTAAAAACAAATAGGAAGGTATGTAATATGGATCACAACACCAAAAAATTAGTAGATAATCATATATGTATCCATTCATAAGCACATAATGTCATGGAAATTACACACACAATATCTCTCAATGTCACATAAGGTAAGAACCACTCACAATAGGAAATCAAATGTCACATGAGGTAAGGGTCATATGATTAAATATCATAAAATGAAAAATTCAATGAAAAATATATTCTATTTTTAAGTAAAGGGCCCAAATAAATATTTATCCAATGAAAACTCAATCAAGAAAAAGAAATATTATAAATCAAGGGACAAATAAAAAGGCATAAAATGGTAAACTCAATAAAATTAAAGAAACTAAAAGAAGACAAGATCCAAAGAAAGAGGCATAAAACACACTAAATCACCAAAATGTCATACACTAATTCAAGATCCAAACAAAGCATAACCAATGAATCATATAATAAGTCAAAATAGTCTACACCTTGTATCTATGTCAATATCACAACATAGTAAAGTAGTATATCAATTAAATGTATCACTATGAATAATATAATAAAGAGTAAGAATGTGTTAGTGTTGAATGTATCTCAAAATGATAAATTTAAAGGTCATATAAAGATATAACATGTAATATGTAACATATGGAATGAGATGTCAGTAGTATTGGCATGGTCCTTGGGTATAGGAATGTTGTACATCTATGCATCCTTGTTTCATGTATATTCTGTATGACCTAAATCCCACTCATATATACCATGAAATTTATGTTTGTATAGAAAGTGTTCATGACCCTAATTGACCTACATTAACTTCATCTGTGTTGATATAGACTATTTGTGAACTATTTGAGACATATTTTGTTGTTTTACTATGGTGTTATAGTTCATGTGATCTACATTGACACTTTTTAATTATAATTACTAAGATAATTATGGATTACATTTTAATTACATTATTTGATATTATTTATTAATGTGTATTGATTCATTATTCAGTTTGATGTATTATTTAAATGTTTTGATTGCATTTATTATACTTAGATGTCCAAATTACAATGATAGTCTATTTGTTGACTATAGATACAAGTACATCAGATAGGTTGTGTTTAGATCTAAGAAGTAGGGAAACATGGAGAAATAGCATGGATAAATTAAATAGTGAATTCTAAAATAAAGTTGAGATTGTTAGTAGTAATTATTTAGTCATTATGCTTTTATAATTTTAACTACTATTGTTGTGATTTTATGATTGATTTTAGTATTAGTTGATTTGAGTCAATTTTTATGTTTGTACAAACATCATTTTATTTGATGTTACCATTTGTGAGATGGTTTCATTCATTATCATTGATTGAGTCATAATTACTTGGTGACTATTGTCTTATTATTGATATTATCATTTTCTATCATTCTGGTTTTTTGTGTTTTCATGGACTCCATGTTTGTCAACCTAATTGTCTATTTTGGTCATGTAATTGATCATATGATTGTAAAGTTGTTTTGATTATCGATGTCTTACTTCATTTATCTTTTTTTAAGCTTATTGGCTTAATGTACTAAATAAATTATATTTGATTATTTATTGTATTAAATGCATTTAACTATGCTTTATTTAATACTTGTGTGTTAAGGGTTTTGACATGGTTGAATGAAACTCACTTTGTTTGTTTGTTTGGCATGTTTCTAAAGCTAAGGTTCATCTTGGGAGAATATTATTAGGTTACTCAACCCACATGGGGGCATTAGTAACTAGTTGGTTTTGTGTTTTATTTAAGCCAAATGACTTAGGGTTCATGGAATTGTCTTCAATTACCATGCATGAGGGGTTGAGATGCTTATTTGGGTTTTCAAGTTTTATTGAATTCATTTTGGACTCAGTTTTGAAGATCTTGAAGCCTTGGGGAAACTCTATAAAATATTTTGTCCGGATAGGCAAGGGGAATGTAAGGAAGTTTTGCATGAGGATTTTTGATAGCTATAATCATAGTTTGATGCATTTATCTTAATGACCATGTAGGAGTTGTGGAGAGTTATTAGGGGTTTATTTTTGTATTTATTATTTAACTACTTTTTTTGAATGAGGATGGGATTTTGAGTGTTTGTTTTTGGCATAGAACATGGAGGATGGAAGAGAAAAGGAATCTTTATGTGGTCAACTTTGATAAACCAAGTGATGTATTTGAAATTTTGTGTTGATTTTTAAAAAGATATTTAAATGGAAAATAAGTTAGGGATTTATCACTAAATGTTCTATTTAGTTGATACATTGTTTTGTTTTTGGGGAAAACTCTAACCAGAGCCATAGAGTTGGTTTTTTTATTATTTTGTTTTTTACATGGAAACCAAGAATAGCTTAGACCTGGCTTGTTTAAGAACATAAAGTGTTTGTTTTTCTAGTTATTATGTTATTTCATTCAAATGGATGTTGGAAGTTACCACTATGTTTGTATTATTAGTTTGAAGAATGAGTTTTTGTTTAATGGTGAATTTATATTCTTTTAATGTTTTGATGGGTTAATGGACTGTATATATGTATTGAGAATTTTTATTTTATTATGTAACCCATGATTTGGGTATTTTGGACTATAAATGATTTTTTATAAGTCGATACCTCAATTGGGTTAACTGTTTTTATTTTCATGAAGCCATTATGGACTTATTGTGACTGCATGATTATTTAATGGCTTGGTTGTGCTATGTTGTTTGAGTTGTTGATAGTTTTTGAATTCATACAACTATGGATGGGATATTAGAGAACTATGTTTTGATTTGGTTTATTATTTTTGAAACCTTAACTTGGGTGCAGTCAGGTTTTTTAAAAAAAAAAATAAAAAAATAAAAATACTAATTCTTATTTCAAATCATAGCCAAAATCAAGGGCAAGGACATATAGAGTATCAAAATGATTGTAAGGGTTTGTTGAGAAATAATTTATTATTATTATTATTATTATTATTATTATTATTATTATTATTATTATTATTATTATTATTATTATTATTATTTTTATTATTATTTTATTATACGTGAATGATTGTTTGACTTTTGTTGATTTACTTGGTCATTATTAGTTTGACTCAGGTTCATGAAATCATGTTGAATTAATGGACTAATTATGCAAATGATACTAGGAATTATTATTAGTTCATGACTATGTTGACTTATATTGAGGTCATTGATCTATTAATTATTTTATTTATTCTAATTTTTTAAATCATTATAGTTGACCTTTAAGTTATTACTATGTTTAGTAAAGTCAATTTTGGTTTATAATGTGATATGTATCTTTACATAAGTTTTATTTTATTAATTATTAATTGGCTTAGATTGTTATCTTCTTTTTACATGTTTTATTTTGACTCATAAATGTATATTAAGTTAGTACATGAAGATGACTAGTAGGTTAATATATTTATGAGACATATTATATTATGGAATAGAATATGGACCACAAATTGAGAAGCTTGAAAAGAGAGCTATAGTCATAATTAGGTACCAAGTTAATGGATTGTAGTGGGTTGGTTTACGTGTTTCATTTTATTTTGGTTGGTCATTTTTTTTAATGTTTTCAATCTTGGCTTGTTTCATAATCCTTTCTCCATCGGTTCTCTAATGCCTTGATCCATATCCAACTAATGGTTTGGGTGGTCTAGGTCTACTTATGGTTAGGTTCATTGGGATTGGAAAGGCATGTTTAGCTTCATTATATTAGTGCAATGATTGGATTCATTTCTTCTTAATTTGGGTTATGAAAGTTGGCTGAAAATGAATTGAAATTGTCATGTAATTATTATGGATATAATTCATGTTATTTGTCATATTTTTATTTAATACAATTGATGTAACATTGTAATGTATAAATTTATTCAAGACATAACTTTAGTTCATCATTTTATTGTTTGTGTAATCTAATTTTTCTAGTTAAATATGAATTTAAATTTGTTCATAAATACTTAGATAGATGAACATAGTTATGGGTTCTTTATCTTGTACTGGTAACTAAACACTTAATTGGAATAAGTAGTTTGAGAAGTTGAATTGAAATGTTGTAGCATCTTGAGTTGTTATATAGCATAGGTTTTATGTTGACTCACGATAAGTAATTATATTTATGTATTTTAGTCTTACCTATAAATCATTGGTTTGTGATTGAGGAATTGCTTGGTTATTTAAATATACAAATAATAGTGTTTGAACTTAGCTATAAAATATAGCTTGAGTAGGGCATGATTCTTTTATTACATAGAGTATAAGTAATTGAAACATAATGTCATTATGTTAAAGTTACTTTTTATTATTATTTATAATCATAAGCTTGTATAAGAAAAGTGATATTATTTATTGAACATGTCTACTTGTAATAAGCATTGCAATGTGGTAAATTTTATTGAAGTTGAAATTTATATTTAAATGAACTTTTCAAAACCCTATATCTATTATAAAATCTATGTGTGTCATGGTTTAACTAATAGATGTGTTGAGATTTTATTAAGTCTTCAACTATAACTATACGATTTTGTCAAATGAAATCCTTATAATTTAATTGGTAAAATTACTGGATTATATTCAATTTAATATTTATGTGAAGATTTTTAATAAGTTAATGAAATGTGGGATACAGACTAATTTAGAATAATTACCTATGTAATTAATATGTACATATCTTCTAAAAGGTATCCAATAAGATAATCTTTTCACTTTAAATTATTAAGCACTATTACATGTCATGGACTATATGGGCATATCCTAGATCAATTAATTATAATTAATCATCATTAATATTAGGCTAGTCTTATGTTATGTTGAAGTTAAATTGGTAATAATATACTTCATTTGTAAGTTAATAAGGAACATGTCTATTATTAGCTAAGCATCTTGTGTTTGAGGAACAAAAGCTCCATGTTTGGAATAGACCATTAAATATTTTAATAATTGGATCTTATCCTTAAGTTGTAAAATAAGTTGTGAAATTATATTGTTATCATAAGAATATATCTTAGAATTAAAGATAAAGTAAGCTCTAATATTTAAATAAGAAATATAATTAATGCTTAAGCTAATATCATGGATTTAATTCAATGGATAAATTATTAGGAATAATATTTAAGTTAGACTTAACATAAGTACATTTAGTCCATGAGGATATTAATATGTATCAAGTGGGATAACTCATGAGGCATTTATGTCATTAATGAGGGAGATGTAAAACTAACCTAAGTTATTATAGAATACTTAGGCATGATTTTCATGAACTTGTAACCTTATTGTAAATGGTAAGATGTTCCTAATATAATTTAAACATGTTTTTTGAAACATCCCTCAAATCTTTCATGCTTTCTATAGTGATTGTGTCAAATATCATATGTTGGTTTGACTTTGTAATGAAAAGGTGTTCAAATGCTTTGCATTACTTTTGTAAGTAGTACTTTTCCTTTAATATATATCAACTAATTTTTATTTTATAAATAATAATTAATCAATTTTTTTGTGATGATTCTTATATTAAATCTAAACTTACTCTACCATTGTTTGTTAAACTTTTTGAAACCACACTTGAGGTATTTATTATTTTATAGCCTATACAAATACATAGGAAAGGGCATAACTCAGTAAGACTATATTAGTAAGGCTAAAACATAACAAATTAATGTAGGTGAGTGAGTAAGACCACACTAACCCACTTATATTTGAATTTTGGGTGGTTAAATTTGTTTCTCAAAAAAGCCATTGATGGGTTATGAACTTGGTCTAATTTTTATGTTATTTGTAACACAACTTTGGATCTTATTACATTTTTTCATGATAACTCTAAGTGAAATTTGTTTCATTATTTAGTTCATATTATGTGTATAAAAATGAAAAATAATTTGTGGTTGTGAAAAAAATAATGTAATTTACCAAACATGTGATAAATAACATACATTAATATTGTATGTTATCAAATATGTCATGCTTTGGTCTTGATTTTTGATGTTTGGAATACTTTTTTTTTTGAAATATTTTGAGATGCTTATGTAAAAATAAAATCCAATTATGACATCAAGGGGATAGTCACATATAATTTTTACATCAAACAAGGGAATGATCACCTATAATGATAAATTATCATCACATATATATGTTTTATCAAAATATGAGGAATAGATATTGTGTTATAATTTAACCATTATCATCATCATGAATCATAGGATAATTTGTATGATGAGTAAATATAGGGAGTATAATATCATGTGTATACTATTGTAATGTAGGAGAAACATGTGTTTGTGTTCACTATTAAACATGCTAACCTATTTGTAGTACTATCTTAGGATGTGGAATAGATAAGGGATATTGTGATTTTTTTATAACCCTATGATGTAATGATAATTTGATCACATTTTTATATTAAGTTAAACTAGTTTCCTTTGAATAGTCTATGCAGAATGAACCTAAATATGTTATATAACTGACTATGATGGTGGTTGGTTAGAGGAGTAAATTCCTTTGGTATAATAAGATACTCATATGGAATACCTAAAACTATAAAAATTATACTACCATGTATATAATTGACACATCTATGTACTGAATATGGTACTGCACAAAGATTATGTATACAAGATAGCCATATTTTTTTTCAAATACCATTGTACTTGATAAAAATAATAATAAAGTAGACACAATTATATATCCCACCTTAAGTGGTAGTAAAATGTGCAAAATAGGTTTTTATTTCTTACCATCAAATAATTTGACTATCCTTTTTGTATGCATCAAATCCTCATGTGTTTATCCAAGAGTATGAAGAGATGCCATAGTAAAAATATTTTCACTTGAACCCTTATCTACCATGGCTCCATTTATAGGTTGTGAATCAATGTATGCACATAAAAATAAAAAAATTGAATCATAACCATCATATAAAATCTCATTATCATCAAATGAAATCATGGGTCATTACATTGATGCTCTTATAATAACACTAATAAAATCATCTAATCAATGCTAATATATATGTAGAGGAGGTTATACATTGGAGGTTATATGCACATTATATCTAGCCTTAGTTTACATTTATTTATGTTTTGTAAAGGGATAGGAAAATAGTTAAAAATTTACATTCCCATTTTATTGTGATCCTAAATAATCTTTAGGTGTGTTAATCTCAACAAGGCTATCATTAATGAGATCTTGAATCATATGTCTTATCTCAAAGAATCAATTTTTAGAATGTCCCTTGAATATATGGTAATCATAATATGTATTATTACTATGTACCTTAGGTAGATGGAGAGATATAACGTTTAACTTAGGAAACTTATACCAAATATTATCACAAAGTTTAGATAATTGTGAAATTTAACTCCTTTGTTGACTAAATAAGACAATGTAATTAGTAGGTTGTGATATTGCATTAATAATTATTATTTATAATTAATTTTGACCTTATAAATTGGTTTGATTTTAAACTTTTTAGTATAATTATTTAGATAATTAATCACACACTTGAGCTTATTCAAAGATATAATATTAACTTATGTATCCTTAACTATATGTCATAATTCATCAAATGATTTGTATCTCTCAAACATAATAGATTGATGGAGAGTGGAATGAAAACTTTTATTTAATATATATTTTAAATCATTTTAGGCCATAGGATTTTTAATATTATAAATAAAAAGATTATACCAAATCAAATAGTCACTCATTAGATCATACCTTAAGTTTTGAAATTTGAGCATAAAATAATTTCTTACTGATATTGATTAAAAAATGTACAAAAAAGTGATCAACCAAATGATTGAATTAATTAAATAATTTAAATATAAGATCATAACAACAACACAAATAATAGTCCTTATGACTTAGTGGAAATAAACAAGTTAAAATTTTATTATTGGAGGCACAATCCAAGCATGCTATGTGTAAATATCTTGCATGTTGCTCTAGATCAACTTTACCATCATATAATGTAAGTTTCAAAGATACAAAACCTATAGGTAAGGGATAATTTAAAATATTTGGGGATGATATATTATGAATATAAGTATGATAATGGGTTAAATGAATCCTCTAGAAGTACCCTATTGTAATTATAACACCTTAGCCTACAAATCAATAATTTTTTAAATGCAAATTGTGCAATAAGGGTGGGTGATGATTTTACATGGAAAAAAATTGTAGGACTACATAATATTTCTATCTAGTGATAAACAAATTATTTTTAATAAAAATTTATATTTCACCCATGCTCTAAGTGGGAATCACATGTGTACCTAAATGTATAGACAAATGAGTATTAATAGTATTAGTAACAACACTAATGGTGTAATCAATAAATCCAAAATGTATATGAATGTCAATTAAAGGCTCATATTATTTATTTGTAAATGTGAAAACCTTAGTAGGTTATTTATATTCATCTCTTATCACATATAATAATGCATCATGCATTTGTGGGTTCATTTTAAGATAGTGTGTTGATTTCATGTTATCAATATAATCAAATCTATCATAGAAACCTACATATTTGTTCCTTTATTAGCATCCACAATAAAAAAATCATTTATTATCATGAGGTAAAATCATAAATAAATTTTAAAAATAATATTTAAATTTTTAAATATGAAATCCTATAATGAAGGATGAAACCCTAATGGAAACATAGGGTTTTTTTATATTCTATAAAAATATGGGTTTACTTCTATGTCTTACCTCATTTTTTATTTATGAAATATATTAAGATATTTTTTTATATTAATTAAGATTGTTTTATATATTTCAATAAAACATTGATATTAATGTAAAATTAGAATATAATTGCATAATTGGACTTACTATGAATATAAATAACCTAATGGATTTATATAATTATAAGGTTATTATTATATTGATGTATACACTAAATGTAAGTGATTAAAAATACTATAAAATGGATTATAATTTTCTCAAATTAGGGATAATAATGTTTGAATATATCTAGACAAGTCTGTCAACCTCTAGATGTTATCATTTGACATAAGTGTTTGTTGTTTTTGAATTTGTCCTAAAATATGTACCTTATTTTTACATAGGTCATTATGCCTATTTTAAATATGTATTATTGTGTGATATCTATGAGTGAAAATACATAAAACTTGTTTTTACCTCTTATAAACCCTAGCTCCACTTTCAACACCAAGTTAACCTATAAAATCTAGGAAAAGAGGTGTGTTTATCTCATCTCAACTACTACCTAATGAATGGGTGAGTGATTCATATGTACGTAATAATTTGGATAGGGAATTAAAAACATGCATTGTTCTCTTTATTAGTGTAATAATGCTCCTTTTTGAATATAATTTGTAATCTACCTTTGTCACTTAATAGTACTAACTTGACTTGGATTAAGTTATTTAGACTTGGATAGTACATATTCCTTATGATTGATTTATATTCTTATAATTTTATGGTAGTAGCTTTGAATATGGAAGATAAATAATAGGGTTTCTTAGTACTTTATTGATAATTCTAGATGATGATATATAGTCTTAGACCTATTTTGTAAGTATATGGGACTCTTTTGATAATTTATCATGCCATCAACATGAAGATGGATGGTCCCACCATAAAGATAATTTGAATTTGTAAATTAACCATTTAATTATGTGGGGATGGCTCCATTAGATTTCAAAACTTCCATAAATCCATATATGTTTGAGTTTGATAGAATCATCCAAAAGGTGGGAATGATAAGATAATTGGGAAACAGTCTGAGTATGAGTTCAAATTTTTTAGGCACGTAATATGAATTTCATATAGGTGAATTAAAATAAATTGGGAATTTAAAACACATATAAATCGTGTGGATATAATAAAAGGGTGTGTAATAACCATATGTATGCACACAAGTCATGTAAAGTGAAGGTAGGTTAAGAATAACATTTCAAAATGTCTAATACCATATTTTTGTGTCTACACGTATATCAAAATATTTTACCCTATGTGGGATAAAAATATAATAATTATATCACATTAATAATTGGACCTATTATAACCCTAGGTTATTATTACACATAAATATAGGGATAATGAACTTGAGAAATAAAAATTATTTTTCCCTAAGGCATACACATAATAAGGATAATGAAAAAATAATGAATAGCACAACAACATAATCATGATGCACATGGTAAGAAACATGATAACATAACAAACACATATGAAAAATGAGAAACATGTAAGGCATAATGAAATGTAACTCATAAGACTTAGTTTTCCTATGTTTAGTTGATCTGAGAAGTAAAATAATAGGATTATAAATAAGGGAAATAATGAATATTGTTTATATTATAAATCATATTATAAATAACATGATATTTTAACATTGGGTAATAAAATACCTACATAACTGGTTCTGCACGTGGATAACATTTGAAACTAGTTTTTTCCCACCAAGTTGGGCCCCCTGAGTGTGACCAATGGGATCATAGATCCAATGGAGGACACTACTCGTGGCAGTGCCTCTGGGGATCTATTCAAAAATTTGGTAGTGGATAGTCCATCCAACAGATGGAAGAAGGCACTTACAGATGAAAAGACATGCCCCTTGAAAAGCATGATGAGCCTCCCTGTTATCTTGGAGGGCATGACCCTACATATCCTAGATGATTTGGTGGAGGAAATTGTGGCATCCATGGACCTTACGTTGGTAGGTATGTTTTTTTCTTTCCGTCTTAGTATCGAAATGATTAATAAATGGGTATTGTCTAGGTGAAAAGTTAAGGGTAGTGTTTCTATCACTGCCATGGCAAGAGGCCTATTCCTTTTTAGTTTTACAAATAGGGAGGACATGATCGCTACTCTTGCTAGAGGACCATGGTTGTATGGCCCAAATTCTCTTGCCCTATGCTCGTGGAAACCAAGATTTGATCCTAACTCAGACCTTAATAAGTCTGCTCTTACTTGGGTAAGATTGCCAGGGTTCCCTTTGGAATTTTGGGATGAAATTTTTTTCATAGCTATTGGCAATTCTATTGGCCAATATGTCACTACAGATCATACAACCAGAACAACGTCTAGATGTGTGTACACTAGACTTTATGTCAATATTTAAATAAATAGGACTTTCCCTATGACCATAGAGCTAAACTCTAAATATGGGACCTGGACTCAGCTGATCACTTATGAAAATACTACCACTTTCTATCAAATATAAGAAAAAGGGACATTTAATGACATAATGCATAGCAAAGAAAAAGGGGAGGAAAGATGATTCCTAGATTGAAGGGGAGGATCAGGCTCTCAATTATAGAAAGAATAGCAAGAAGGAAATAGAGAGTAATGTGGGAAATCCTGACAACACAGAAAAGGGAGAGGATGAGATGGGAAAGGAGGATATCACTAGTAGTGAGGGAAAAGTTGTCCCAAAGGAAAATATAGTATAAGCTAATGGTCAGAAGGCTATATTTAACACAACCAACCGTCTAGAAAAAGAGACTAATATGTCTAAGGAAGGATAAATAGGTAACCTTTTGATAAAGGAAGTTAATGAACAAGACAAAGTTCCAAGAGTTAGACAAGAAGAAGTAACTCCAGGAAGTTCCACTAAAGGAGAAGTAGACCCATAGCTAAATACAAACATTTTCCATGCTCTAGAAGTCAGAGACCAAGTAGGAAACTACTTAGCAATGTGTAACAGGAAAAAGTGGTAGTAATGAATAGGAGGAATGGGTTACCCCAAAGAAAAAGAATTGAAAAGGTAAAAAATCTACAGATGTTGGCACTAAGCCCAAATAAGGGAGGCCAACCCTAAGAGAAATAAGACATAGAGAGATTGATAGGGAGATTACTAGTGGTAAATAGAATACACTAGAGACCCAACCCCCCAAACCCTCTAAATGAGAATATTATCTTAGAACTTGAGGGATTTAACAGTCCCTCAAAGTAGTTTGAGGTTAAAAACTAAATTTTAGATAATAAATTAGATATTTTATTACTCCAAGAAGTCAAGATGAATGAGGAGAATTTTATGAAAATTGTTGCCTATATATGGCCTAAGGTGGCTATTTGCATTAGTCCTGCTAAAGGAGCTTCAGGGGGGATTATCACTATGTGGAATAGTGATAAAATATAGGGGTCTCTTATGGCTTATAATAAGCACTTCTTGATTACCATTTTTTCTATGAAATCTTTGAACTGGTCGGTTATTAATGTCTATGGACTGAATAACAGAGCTTTGAGATAGAAATTATGGATAGAACTAAGCAGTTTTAGGAATAATCCCTAGAATATTAGATGGATGTTAGCTAGAGATATTAACACTCCTCTATACCCTTCTGAAAAATAGGGTGGAATTAAGGATTACTCAAACATGTTTGACTTTGCTAAATTCATCAATGATTGGGGATTATTAGACAGAGATGCAAAACCAAAATTTTACTTGGACCAATAGAAAAAGAGGAGATCAAATGATTTAGGTTAAATTAGAAAGATTTCTTATATCAAGCAATTGGAAGGATTATCATAATATGCAAGCACAGGCTTTCCCTAGAACCATGTCTAACCACTGCCTGATCTTCCTTGATTGGAGAGAATAGGGACATTTCAGACCTTCCCCATTTAATTTTGAAGCTATGTGTATCAAACACAAAGACATTAGATAAGTGGTGGCCTAATGGTGGAAAATTCCTATTCAAGGTACTCTTGTGTTTAGAATAGTCAAGAAACTCCAACACATTAAACAAGAAGTTTATGGATGGAATAGATACAGCTTTAGGCAAGTCTTCCAGTAGAAGAAAAATATAGTGGGAAAACTCAAGGATATACAGCAACTGATAGATCAAGGGGATGACTCTGAGGACACTTTAGAAGAAGAGAATATCCTATTTTTAGAGTGGAAGAAACTTATGGAAAGAGAAGAGGTTTTTTGGAAATAGAAATCCCGTGTTCAGTGGCTTAAAGAGGGCGATAAGAACACTAAATTTTTTCATCTCTCAGCTATGAAACATAGGAAAGCCAACTCAATAACTAAGCTTGTCCTAGATAATGGTGACATTATTACCGAGGATAATGAAATAGGGGAACAAGCCAGGGCTTTCTTTCAGAATCTGCTTACGAAAGAAAATGATAATGATAGAATTAATAGACCTATGAATCAATTTAGATAAATCCCTATTTGATAATGGAAGAAGATAATCTGGAGATGTTAAAGCCTATATCCATGGAAGAAATCCATGTTGTTTTATTTTCCATGGGTGATTTTAAAGCCCGGAGTCCTAATGGATTTCCTCCTATATTCTTTTAGGAATATTGGGAGATAGTAAGAGTGAACCTCACAGCTATTGTGCATGATTTTTTCAGATCAAGTAAACTTTTAAAACAAGCTAATAATACCTTCATAGTACTTTTTCCTAAAAAATCACAATCTTCACACCGCATTGATTTCAGGCTCATTAGTCTATGCAACACTATGTATAAGTTATGTACTAAAATGCTGGTCATGAGGATTCAACCTTTGCTAGACAAAATTATTTCTCCTACTCAAAAAGTTTTCATCCCAGGTAGGTAGATTCTTGATGCTGTGATCACCACACATGAGACTATTCACTCCATGGATAAGATTAGAATCCCTAGGATGGCTCTCAAGCTTAATATTTCTAAAGCTTATGATAGAGTCTCATGGACTTTTCTATTCCAAGTGATCAAAAAATTTGGGTTTAATGATAAAATGTCTCGCTTGTTATGGAATGCGGTCTCTTTTGGAAAATTCTTAGTGCTGGTCAATGGTGTTCCTAGAGGGTTTTTCTCTTCTTTGAGAGGAATTCATCAGGGAGACCCTCTCTCCTTGTACTTAGTCATCATTATGGATGAGGCACTATGAAGATACATACAAGTAGATATAGCCTCAAAAAAGCTAGTGGGCATCAAACCTGCCTCCTCCCTTCATCTTATGGTGGTACAGTAGCTTGTGGATGATACCATCTTCTTTGGAATCTCATTGATGATTGAATCTAGAAGATGGAACAATATCTTAAATAGTTATGCCAGAGAGTCGGGATAAAGGATAAATTTCTAGAAAAGCAATGTGTATTTCTTCAACACTCCTAATGAACTTAGACATATAATCATTGATGTATTAGAATGTGATGAAGCTGGCCTACCAGCTACCTACTTAGGTCTCCCACTCTCAATCAAAGAGGTATCTCCTAAATTTTGGAATGGAATTGTGGAAAGAACGTAGAAGAAACTTCTTGGTTGGAAGTGGAAACTACTCAGCAGTGCTGGTAAACTACAACTTCTTCGGGCTTCGCTGTAAGGTATTCCTACATACTTCCTGTCTCTTTTTAAAATTCCTATGTATTGAAACTGGAATAGATCCAAAGGAAATTTTTATGGATGGGAGTGGAAGACAAATAGGGAATGTCTTTAGTTAGATGGGAAAAAGTGTGTCTTCCAAAATCTCATGGTGGACTTAATAGGTCCATCAAGAACATGAACAAAGCCCTTCTCTTAAAATTTAGTTAGAACCTAATCCATAAAAACAATGATTGGGGAAAAATAATGTATGCCAAATACATGCATAGCATTAATGATTCTAACTTTCTTCAATAGACAGGATTACCCTAGGGATTTGTGATATGGAATAAAATGCTAAAAAGTATAAGCCTTCTCAAACAAGGAATTAGATGGAAACATAGAAATGGCTAACATATTAAATTCTATGATGATATCTAGTTAAAGGACAAGGCTCTCATCACACAAGGAAACTATGGAGAGATTGCTGCCTTGACTACCCAGTATTTTGGAGATAGGGTCAGTGATTATATGGAAAATAACAATGGGATGAGGAACTGGAAAAAACTTTTAGATTCCTGTGTGCATTGGCTTGAGATTTTCTCAAGAGTTTGGGAGATCTAGCAATGCATTTAGGAGATCATAATCCCTCTCTTTCCCTAGGAGGATGGACAATAATAGTGGCCAGATAAGAATGTATCGTTCTTTGTCAAATCTGCTTACCTTTTGCTCATTCTTGAAGCTTAGAATAAAGATGTATGGAAAAAGGTTTGGAATCATAAACTTATTCCAAAAATTAACATGTTTTTGTGGGATGCTGCTCATAACAAAATCCTTACTCAGGATAACCTTCAAAAGAGAGGGTCTACTTTGGTTAACAGATGTTTCCTATGTAGTTCAAAAGAGGAATCAATTTCACATCTCTTTATCCACTATGAGTTTGCCCAGGAATTATGGGGCACAATACTTAACAACTTTGGTATTGAATGGGTCTACAATTCTAACCTTAAAGAAGTAATTCTCAACTAGAACCCAACCTTCACACATCCCTAGCTTATGGAATTATGGAAGCAAGCTCTACCATGTTTGAGTTGGACTTTATGGAAAGAGCGCAACCACAAAAATTTTAGGGACACTGCTAGAAATGCTTCTCAGGTGTTTAACTCCTTTGCTAAGACCATTATGGAAAGTGTTACAACAGCTCATATTCATGTTGTAGAGAAACCCCTATCTCAAATTGAAACCCAAATAACAGCCAAATGGAAGGTTTTAAAATAGATCCCTAGGTATAATAATTCTAAAATACTACAGAGAATTAATACTAAATGGATCCCCCCTAAACCTAACTAGATGAAACTCAACTTTGATGGGGCATCCAAGTTGGATGGTAAAACTAGTGGAGGAGTAATTATAAGGAATGATAAAGGATGGATGCTTATTTTCTATGCTAGTGGAATTGGATGCCAGAGCAACAACTATGCTGAAGTAATTGCTTTACTATGGGGATAAAAGTTAGTTATATCCCTAGGAATAAGGAACTTAAATATATAAGGAAACTCTAAGATGGTCATAGATACCATTAATAAAGCTTCAAATGTGGGAATCAAGCTAAAATACATCATTACTGATATCCAATTTCTTTTACAAAAGGTTTCCAAAGTTGAACTTTCCCATACCTACAGAGAAGGCAATAGGGTCACTGATGCTTGTGCCAACCTTGGGCAGCAATTTTTAGGTTGGAGGATGTGGTGACAAGGTGTTCATATTCCCTTAAAAATTAGGGAGATCATTCAAAAGGAGATGACTTGTCAAGAATGAGGGGTATTGATGACCCTGAAAAAACCCCTATTGATACCCCCGACTCCTTTGTGAGAAAGAAAGGCAAGAAGAGAAAAGTTGATGAAGAGGAAGAAAATATTAAAGAGACTATGAAACGGACCCATAGGAATCTAAGCAAGGCCATGAGGGGCCAATGTGGCAAATCTCACAAGCCTTCCAAAATTAATAAGGAAGGATTCCCCTCTAAAGTGCAAAGGTCGGGGTGGATTGCTAGTAAACTAGACCTGAAGGCCAAACTGATTGATTATTTGGAAAGTTCTTTGAAAGGAACAACCTAGGAGGAAGATTCTGAGGAACTAGAAATCTAGGAAATTTTAGAGGACACTAGAGGGAAGTAGGCTACTAGATATTTTGAGGTTACTGAGGAGCAAGGTGCTGACACTATGGGAACTACTAACAATAAGGGAGAAATGTATGTCGAGGAAGCTGGTGAGGGCACTGTGAATGAGACTGATTAGAAAACTAAAATTGGGGCCCTGAAGGACCGCATTCAGAATTTGGAGAAGGTCTTCACCAAAGGGCTTCGTAATACAATTCTGCTGAACATGTCTATGTTGGAAGTGGTCGGTAATATTGGGTATGCTGACAATGCAGAGAATGAGAAGGTCAATGATCTTATCAAATCAATAGTTATGTAAGGGGAGACCTCTAACTCTAGTCTTCTCATGGCTTGTGTTTTGTTTTTATCTATTATTCTAAATTATGCCATCGTCTCTCTGAAGGCATTTTTCGTTTGTTTTCCTTCTTGTCTTTTTTGACTATATAGGGTTTGGCCCTTGGTTTCCCACCTTACTTTATCAAATACAATAGTATTATTGAAAAATCATGTATAAATAAAAATTAACAATTAATCTAAATACGAACACACTTTCCCCTCATGTTATTCTTAGAAAAGCATGAAATAGTATATACACATTTTTTAAAAATACCCTTTTTCATAGTGTCTTTCCCATGTTTTTTCATGATTTTTGTAATTATGTATAATTACTTATTTATAGGACTTTTCCTAACCCATAATATCACTCATTTGGTCCTTAAGCCTTACCATTTAATATTATAGTTATGTCAAATTATTGGTTAGAATCCATAATACTAATTTCACTCATTCATATGATGATACCCAAACTACATGCCATAATTTTGGCTAGGGTTGGATCATTAGTCTTACTAATTTTACCCTAGGAAAGATCGGTGTTCCCATCAATCATGAGATTTTAATTTTTTGGGTCTCCTTACCTTTATCCATGATTTGTGTTCCTTAATTGTCACTTTTTAATATTCCTTGAGTTAGAATAACTACAATTATGTCCTAAACATCCTATTTATACCAAGGCATACCAACACATTTGACATGCAAGCAAAGAGAAGATAAATATAAGAGAGAGTAATGTTGTCATTGTGGGGGTATAAAGTGAGGGAAAGCCTCACACACACACACACACACACACACACACACACACACACAAATAATGGATAAAAATCCTTGTATTATCATTAAATAAATTGCATTTTACAAGATATTTTTATCTTTAAAACATCTCTAATGGATCTCTCAATTCTATCTAATTATCATACTTGAATATTACTCTTTCTACACTCAATGCTCAACTACAGCCTATGCTTAGATTGATTTACTACATTATAGATTCAATCTATAGTAGGTTAGTCACTTAGATATACATGCACTCACCCAAGGCTACATGATTTATTATTTCCCCACTTTGTAATTTGGTATATCCTTCATTTTATCAATGAATTTCTCCCCATGCTAGGTTAATTCCTCCATCTAAAGGCTTTATGTTCCAATAACCCCCATTAATTGTTTGGTCTTATTTACTATCTATAGGTATTGAAATTTGGGGTTGGAAATAAACACCATAACGCTGTCACATAGATGCATCTAAAATCTTACTTTTCCCTCCTACATTTGTTTTAATTTTTTCATCACTGACAATACTATCCAATATGTATTATGCTCCACATTACATGATTTATGTTTCCTTAAAATATATAGATTACTTTTTATATTCTATTTCATTTCCTAGTGCATGCCTTGTCTTCTCACTTATCTATTCTTGTGCATTTATCTCACTTCTCTATTCTTGTGCACTTAATTATATGCATGTCACATAATGTTCATGAGGGTTCCTTAGTGTTTGCATTTACCCATATTTAAATCCAAACTTGTGAATATAATATATA